>JAAALK010000283.1:86057035-86194097 GCA_019279435.1 Zizania palustris
TGCCGAGTTCCTCTTGAAGGTTCTTCCAGAACTTGGAGGTAAACTGACTCCCGCGGTCAGATACATCTTCTTAGGAACTCCGTGAAGGCACACGATCCGGGTCATATATAACTCAGCCAGCTTGGCGACGGTGTAAGTTGTCTTGACCGGAACGAAGTGAGCTACCTTGGTGAGTCGGTCGACGATCACCCAGATAGAGTCATGGCCAGCTTGGGTCCTGGGTAGTCCCGTGATGAAGTCCATTCCTATCTCTTCCCAGTTCCATTCAGGGATCTTGAGAGGTTGGAGAAGTCCGGCAGGCCTTTGATGTTCTGCCTTGACTCGCCGGCATGTGTCGCACTTGGCCACATACTCAGCTATTTCTCTCTTCATGCTGACCCACCAATATTTTTCCTTCAGGTCTTGATACATCTTTCTACTCCCGGGATGGATGGAGTATAGAGTATCGTGGGCTTCTTGAAGGATGAGGGTCTTCAACTCAGGTTTGTCGGGTACACAGATTCGGTTTCCGAACCAGATGGTACCATGCTCGTCCTCGGAAAATCCGGGGGCTTTACCCTTCCTCATGTTCTGCTGGATCTCCAGGATGTCTGGGTCTTCCTTCTGCTTCTCTTGGATCTGGTCTATTAAGACAGGCCGAGACTCCAAGGCAGCGAGGTACACTCGAGTGGTGATCCCTAGGTTTAGCCTTTCCATCTCCTTGTAAAGTAACGAGCTTGGTCCTGAATCATGATGGCATTGCAGTACCCTTTTCGACTAAGGGCGTCTGCCACCACATTCGCTTTGCCCGGATGATAATGGATGCTCAAGTCGTAATCCTTGATCAGTTCCAACCATCTCCTTTGCCTGAGATTTAGATCTGGTTGGGTGAATATGTACTTGAGGCTCTTGTGGTCGGTGAAGACCTCACACCGATTCCCCACAAGGTAATGTCTCCATATCTTCAAGGCATGAACCACGACTGCTAATTCCAGGTCGTGGGTCGGGTAGTTCAGCTCATGCGATCTTAGCTGTCGGGAGGCATAGGATATCACTTTCCCTTCTTGCATTAAGACGCATCCCAACCCTTGACGAGAGGCATCACAGTAGACGTGGAAGTCTTTCCGGATGTCTGGCAGAGTCAGAATAGGGGCTGACACTAGCTTCTTCTTGATGGTCTGGAAGCTTTCTTCATAGTCGGGGGTCCATTCAAACTTCACTTCCTTCTGCAAAAGTTTGGTCATAGGCTTGGCGATCTTGGAAAAATTCTCAATCAACCGGCGGTAGTATCCGGCCAATCCGAGAAAACTCTGGATCTCAGTCACGGTCGTGGGCTGCAGCCAGTTGGTTACTGCTTCAACGGTGGTTGGGTCCACTGCTATCCCTCCAGCAGATATAACATGGCCGAGGAAATTCACCTCAAATGACCAAATTCACATTTGCTGTACTTGGCATACAGTTGCTGCTCCCTTAGCTTTCCGAGGGTCAGGCGGAGGTGAGTTTCGTGTTCTTCCTTGGTCTTGGAGTAAACGAGGATATCGTTGATGAATACCACGATGAACTTGTCCAAGAACTCCATGAATACATTGTTCATCATGTTCTTGAAAAAGGCCAGGGCATTCGTGAGTCCGAACGACATCACGGTGTACTCGTAGAGTCCATAGCGGGAGGTGAAGGCAGTCTTGGGTATGTCTTCTTCCCTAATCCTCAATTGGTGATAACCTGACCTAAGGTCAATCTTGGAAAACACCGAGGATCCTTTCAGCTGATCGAACAGGTCGTCGATCCGAGGCAATGGGTACTTGTTCTTGATGGTTACGTCGTTCAAGGCTCTATAGTCCACGCACATCCTCTTGGTCTTGTCCTTCTTCATGGCAAATATAACCGGTACACCCCAGGGTGACGTACTCGGTCGAATATACCCTTTTTGCTCTAGGTCTTCGATGTTGCTCTTGACTTCAACTAGTTCATTAGCGGCCATCCAGTACGGGCGCTTGGAGATTAGAGTGGTCCCGGGGACAAGTTCGATTCTGAATTCGATGTCCCGCTTGGGAGGCATTCCGGGTAGGTCTTCAGGGAAGACGTCCGCAAACTCCTTGACTATGGGTACCTCTTCAAGATCTATCGAGCGAAGGGATGCTCCGAGTGGTTGGCGACTGGTCATTCGAAAGGTGACGACCGCACCTTCAGGGTTGGTCACCGTGATGGACTTGTTGGCGCAGTCGATCACTCCCTTGTGCTTCATCAACCAATCCATCCCTAGTATGAGGTCGAGCCCGGTGCATTGGATGAGGACTGGCTCGGCCCGAAACAATACTCCTTGGATGTCAATGTGAACCTTAGGGCTGTATAAGCGGGCTAAGGTCCTATTGCCGAGAGTGGCAATCAACATGGGGATGGGTAGAGGGAGCACGTCCAGTTCGTTTGTTTTTGCAAAATCTTCCGAGACGAAGGAGTGGGTTGCTCCAGAGTCAAATAATATTACGGCTGGTACGGAATTCACAGTAAACGTACCGAGCACGACTTCAGGAGCCTCCTGAGCTTCCTCCGCGCTGATGTGGTTGACGCGGGCACGAACTGCCTGGTTGGGTGCCGCACCTTGGGACTGCTTGGGGTGGGGACACTGGGGTGCGTAGTTCCCTTCCTTGCGGTAGTTGAAGCAGACAACCGGCCTCCCGAGGCGATCCTTCAAGATCGGGGCCTTGGCGGCTGGTGTCGGCTGAGCGGCTGGAGCTGGTGGAGCGGGGCAAGGATGCCCGGCGTTGGATCCACTGGCGGCGTGAGGTGGCCTGTAGGCGGGCCGAGGATGGTAGGCGGGCGCTGGTGGCGGAGGGACGAAGCGGGCCTCTGCGAGTTCGCCTGCTGGTGCTTGAAGGCGATCATCTTCCTCTTCTTGAGGTCCAGCCTGTTTTGCTCAGTCTCTTGGATGAGCGCCTTGTTGACTAGCCGTTGGAAGTCGGCGTAGTCGGTGGCGACGAGCTGGATGGACAGCTCATCCTTAAGTCCCCGGAGGAACTTGGCTTGGCGGAGGGCGTCGGTGCGCACTTCCTCCGGTGCGTAGTGGGCGAGGCGATTGAACTCATGGAGGTACTCCATGATGGTCCTGTTGCCTTGTTGCAGGTCGCGGAACTCCTGCTGTTTGACCGCGATGACACCGGCGGGGACGTGGGCAGCACGAAAGGCGATGGTGAACTCCGCCCAAGTCACCACGTGGTCCTCTGGCTGGGACTCACGATAGTTGTCCCACCATTCAGCGGCGGGACCCTGAAGCTGGTGAGTGGTGAAGGCCACTCGCTCCCGGTCGGTGCAGGGGAGGAGGTCGAGCTTCTTTCCGATGGTACGAAGCCAATCTCCAGCCTCCATCGGATTGGTGGTGCTCGAGAAAATGGGCGGGCGCACGCGCAGAAACTCCGAGAGTTGCGGAGCGGGCGCGGGTGCTGGTGCGCGAGGGGCTGGTTCCCCATTCTACAGACGGTCCAACTGAGCCTGTTGGTTCTGCATTTGAGTGAGGAGGGCGGTGATCAGTTGGTTTTGATTCGCCATCATCTCCGCCAAGGTGGGGTGGTTGGCGGAGGGCGACCCAGACTGACGCGGGCCCGTTGCACCCCAGTTGGGTACAACACCCTCAGGCGCATCACGGCTTCCTCCTGCTCCATTGTTGGAGCCGGTGTTCTGGTGGTCGGCCATCTTCTGAATTCATAAGGTTATAGGGAAAAAAGATGACAACACAATTAACGAGAGTAGTTTAAGCATATATAAATCAAGTGGTAAAATGTTCATTACAATCAAGATCTTATTCTACCCACAACACACTCGTCGTGGGTAGCACCACATACAAAATTATGCTTTTTATTAAAGTAGCTACTCCTAATGCCTACTCGCCACCGGAGGCGGTCTCCGTGCTCTCGGAACCACGAGTATGCGGCTCCAGAGGGATGGTGGGTTCGAGAAAATTCTCAATGATGGAGTCGGAGACGAGGCCGGGACGTGGTGCAGGGGCGCTGGTGGAGGGTCTGGCGGGGGAGGGTCGTGGCGGGATCCTCTTGGGGCGAGGGAGGGGCTCACGGATGGGCTTCTTCTTCCAGGGAAGAAGAGGAACCATCTCCGCAATATCCTTCTGCAGCTGCATGATCTTGCGCTGCAGCTCGCCGTTCTGTTGGATCAAGTTCTTTGTTTCTTCACGAAGGAACTCAACCGCCTCATGGTGCTCGTCGGCGTCGGGCACCGCCTCGGTATGGAGATCGTCCATAGCCTGTAGAAGACGCGACTGCCGGGCCATGATCGGATCACGCACGGAGTGAACTCCGAGGTAGATGCTACGGTGGGCATCGGGAGTATGCTTCGGTACAAGCCGGAAGGACGAGTTCTGAAGACGATCATCGTAGATCATCCTCAGCTCCATGAGGGCCTGGAGGGCGACTCGTTGGCACGCGACGTCGAAAGTCGGGCCTCCAAGTGCTGTGGTGTAGGGCGGCAAGTGTTCTCCGGAGCCGTGGACGGTGAGTGAGACGTCACAAGGCCCGGCGAACTCGTCGGGGTACACTCCTTGGAATTCGGGTTCGAAGAGGAACCCGAGGAAGGTGAGCATCATACGGAGCTCCCGGACGAAGCCCTCGTAGTGGCGGCAGTAGCTGTGCACTTGGTATACCGGCATCTACAAAACAACAAGTTGAATAAAAGTGAGGAGATGAACAAAGTTTGTAAAGTAGATTTTCGAGAAATAATTTCCTGTGACTAATGGCTAGGCGGGTCTGTTTGGCTTCCTACAGTCGAGTCGGCTCTGATACCATCTTGTGGCGCCCCGATTTAACAAAATCGAGACATTATTGAATTTCAGAAGAAAAACAATAATACAAGATGTTCATCATGCGACAACGTACATACGACAATATCCATGGTACGCAGACCATATTTATTACATCAAAGTTTTAGAAGAAACAGTAATGAAAATAATTAAAAAGTGGCATGACGAACATCTTCTTCAGGATCTTTCTTCTCGACTGGGTCGCTACTCCAGACCGTCTTCGTAGTAAACATCCTCTGTGGGGTCCAACGGGTATGAGTACAAAAAGTACTCAACAAGCCACCGCAAATGCAAGTAATAATGCAGGGTAATGGCTAACATTGCGAAAAAGTACTGTTTCAGTTATTGCATTTAGTGTATTCACATTTTAATCATGCGGAAAAGTAAACATGAATATCACCAACATCATCTAACTCGAGGAGTATGTTTTACCTCCTCGCACAACAGTCCTTACATGTCAAACCATCATGCACATACATATTCAAAGTAATCTAACTGGGGGATGTCACGCAACCCGCCCTTGACCGTGGGCTCGGCTTTTCGAAAAGATTTAAGACTCTGATCAGAGATGTACTACTGTACACACAAGGCACGCACTCATCCCAAACGAGATGACCCATACCTACGGGAACTCGTGCCAAAACCTCGGCATGAAAGGTTCCAAGCGATAACCACCCGCTCTAGGTTTCGCCGGCGCGCCGGGCCGCATCCCGGCTAACGTCGCACCCCCTTTTGCGCCACATTGGTACAAGTCACCCGCAGGTGCTACTTTACCCATCTCCAAATGGTGGCCTCGGTTTGGAACAATCCATACCTTAGTTAGGACTTACCCACTAGACTTGTGGTTAGTACGTAAGTGTATTGCAACGGATCCCTCAGACCGGTCCTTATAGTGCCCCGGGTGCTACCGACCAATGCCCTAGCTTGCACCCGGAACCCACCATGCATTCACTCACAACCACAACTCCAATACCGACAGAATTCCATAGATAAGAAACAATGGGGATCATATAGTAGAACCATGTACTACGACTCATTCTTATCCTATAGCGATCGTGTCGATACATTGGACACTAGCTAATAACATTTATCATATGGTGACAAGGAGTTTAGGCTAGAGAGCATGGCTTGGGTTGCACATCAAGGTCGGGGGATCCTAAATAAATATATTGTAAGGGTTCATTTGACTAATGCATATATAACCTATGTGTTTTAGCGATAGTTTAATCAAACATGGGTTCAATATGCTCAAAAGATTGGTTTGGTGGCTTGCCTTGTTCAGCGAAAGGCGAGGGAGGGACTTCCGGGAAGTATTCCGGCTCCTCGGTGGCGTCGTAGTCTTTTCAATATAATAAAGTAAAATAAAAAGAACACAACACTCAATCAAACATTATAACATTACATGTAAGCACATAGGTTAAAGTTGGTTTGATTAAAAATAAGATAAATTCAATTGTTAAGGTTCTGAGGTTTATTTCATAATAAATTTTGAAGGAATTTAATAGGAAAAGTTGTGCTTTGAAAAAGGGTTTTAAAAGTGGTTATTCTCATTTTTAAGTTCTCTAATAAATTTAAAATGAAAGTTCCCTAGAAAACTTAGTGGTTGGTTCATATCAACAGGAAATAAATAAATACAAACTTTACTGGAATTTAAATAATTTGAATTTACATTTTTAACCTAAGGGTATTTGAATGTTTATTTAAATAAACATGAAATGTCCAAAGTAAACCTACTGTTTTTATTGCATAAACCTGTAGAGAATAATATTATGAATTTTCTAAATTGGAATGGCAATTTTTAGAGTTCAAATGCGCCAGATATGAATTTTACAAGTTTTAAACCTTTTCTGGAATTTATTTTTAAATTTAAACCCTCTCGGGTCAACGGTGAGCCAGGCCCACGGTGAACCCGCGCACTGTGCGCGTGCGTCGGGTCGGTCTGGACCGTTGGATCCAGATCCAACGCGCGAGGGCGAGGCGGGGGAGTTAAAGTGACGTGGACGGCCAGGATTAAAACGTTTGAACCGGTACGTGATGGACGGCTTAGATGCGGTGCGGGGTTTTAAAACTAACGGACGCACGAGATTAAAACGTACCCCTTCGCACAGATCCAACGGCGCCGATTAAACCGCACGAGGGATTAAATCAGTACCGTTAGATCCAGATCGCACGGTGCGGATCGAATCCGACACGGCACGGGTAATCAGCCCGTGTCGGTCATCTTCTCCGGCGACGGCGAGCGGGCCAGGGGCCACAGCGAGCGATGGCGGTCGAAGCTACGGCCTAAAATGGAAAGAGGGAGCTACGGGGATCACGAGGGTACCCTTGCGGCGAAGAAAGGTCGACGGAGCGAGGCCGGTGACGAGCGGAGGCGGCGAAGGTGTTCGGGTCCTCGGCGATGACGGCGATCCGGCGAGGTTCGTCGATGACGGAGTGCTGGTCGGCGTTGGGGAGGTCCTTGCGGTTGCAGCGGTGCGGTCGGCGAGGGAAGAGGGGGACTCCAGCGACGGCGATCGATGGCTGGAGGTCGGGCGGTGGTGTTGCGCTAAAAACTGAATGGAGGGCGATCTGCTTGGTCTGAGTGCTAATGGACGCGTGAACCGAACGCGGTGGAGGGCCGTGGTTTAAATAGGGGTACCGGCGGGGGCAGGGAGGGCGCAATCGACGGTGGCCGGGGATAAATGTGTTTTAACGCCGGCGAGCTCGGGCTGAACGCGGTTCATCAAACCTGGACGCGAATCGGCTGAGATTAATAGGGGGAAACGGTCGGCGAGTTGAGGGGAATTCATTGCCGGCGAGTAATTACGGTGAGGGGGTCGGCGGGGGCGGATCTGAGGCGAGATTAGGGCTTCGGCTGGCGAGGGGGGGAATTTGGGGGCGGATCTCACGGGGACGACGAATCCGATAGGTGGGGGCCACCTGCTAGTGAGCGCGAACGAGCGAGGGAGGCGACTGACGGGTGGGGCCGTGGCGTCGGGCGCGCGCGCGTGGGGGAGGCATTCGGCGCCGACAGGTGGGACCAGGCTGTCAGCCAAAGGCGAGCGCGGGTGATGGGCTGGGCCGGCCGGGAGAGAGAGAAGGGGGAGGAGGGCCCAATACTGTTTTAAACTATTTTCTGATTAAAAATAATTGCAGAAATTAGACTAAAATATTAGGGCTACTTCCAAGCTTGGAAAAAATCTATAAAAATTCTCAAAAATATATTTTGGTCTTAGGATCGTACACAAAAAGTTTAACCTCCTAGTTTGGCCATCTACTCTATGTTGTAGTTCAAAATGGTATAAAAGGGTATTAAAGTATTTTCAGAATAAATAAATCCAGGAAATTGGTTTAAATATTATTTTTATTGTTTTGGAAATTTGGGGTGTTACAGAAGTGCTCATGGAATGCTTCGTGCGGAGGCCTTGGATGAATGAGGGACTTCGAAGGGTGGTACTCCGAAGGTGGGGCTTCGGAGTGCGGCTGGCTCCAGAGTGAAGCTGGCTCCAGAGTGAGGCTGACTTGAGGTACTTCGGCCATACATGGCTTCGGTACACGAACTGACGGAGTTCGAGCTGGGAGAAGCTGCGAAGCCATGGTGGACCACTCTGAAGGTGTTGGTGCAAAGGCCCAAGGGCTTTGACGGCTTCGGCTCAAAACTGTCACTGTATCGAAGGCTGACTTCGGTGAAGCAAAGGCCGTCAGGCTCAAGGCTTCTCACCGAAGCTACCGCACCACTCGCGTGTGAAGGGGGCTTCAAAAGAATCCAAAGACTGCAAAGGCTGACAGCGTCTGCTCTGCAAAAGCTGGTGTTGTCCCCTCTGCGAAGCTGACAAAAGAAGCCTCCAAATAAAGTAGACTAGCAACTGTACCCCCCTGTTCTGATGAGACAAAACCAGTGTAAACCCTAGGGGTAAAGTAGTCTATTCACAGGGCTGAATAGTGCCTATAAATAGTGGAGGCTGGCTAGGTCACATTAACACTTTGAGCAGCCATTGTAGAATTCCTGTGCTAGCCGCCACACTCTCTGTATTCATCCTGTGAGTTCATTTGTGTTCCCTGTTCAAGTAATGAAACTTTGATTCTGTTCTCATTTGTGCTTGAACTTGTATTCTGTGTTGCACTGCTTGCTTTGATTCCTCTGTACACCTTCTTCCTGAGTGAAGTTGTGTTTTGAATCATCTGGAGAAGTGTGTGAGAAGTCTGTTTGTGAGAAGTGTGTGTTTTTCAGTGTCTGTTCGCTCTGTGTAAACTGGAGGCTAGACCTCTCTGATTACTAGCGAAGCACTGTTTGACTTGAGTCGAAGCCCGTTTTCTTCCCGTGTCGAAGTCCTCGGTGAAGTCTGTTCAGTGTGCGTTTATACCTTCAAAGTACGAAGCCCAGCACCAGTTGCTGTTGCTGAGTATTTGGTCAAAGTCTGCAGAGAGAAGTCTGCTCTTGCGAAGGGTGAAGTGCGAAGCCTGCTCAAAGGCACCCTGTGTGCGGAGCCTGCACTGACTTAGCAAAGCTCATCGAAGTCCTCAGAGGGAAGTCCGCTCTTGTGAAGGGTGAAGTGCGAAGCCTGCTCGAAGGCATCTTGAGTGCGGAGCCTGCACTGACTTAGCAGAGCTGAATTTTCAGGGTTGTGGGTGGAGCAAAGTCTTCTTGGCTTCGAACTTTTACTCCTTGCGAAGCCTGATTTCGGAGCTGTGAAATACCTCCGAACCAGAACTTCGAAGGGTGTGTTCGAAGCCTGTTCCGCAGAAGACAGAAGTAAAACAGAAGGCTATTTTTAGTCTGAAATTTTAAAAGCTCCCATTCACCCCCTTCTGATCGCCGTTTTTGGTCCAACAAACACTGTCGACTGATCCTAATGCCATGAGTTGTACTGCCTTTTCCTTGATGTCTATCTCCGAGGAACAACTTGATACTCTAGGAGATGGTGATCTGTGCTTGTTTAACAACCTGGTGCGACGTGTCTATGATAAGTGAATGTTTAAGAGATACGGCACAAAATCCGGATGCTTTGAGTGTGGTGACCCAGGTCATTTCATCGCCGACTGCCCCAAGCAGAAGAATTACAAGAAGGGAACCAGCGGCAACTCCTATAACTCCGACAAGTATGACAACTCCACTTCCACAAAGGGCAAGCCCAAGACAAGATTCTTTTGGAAGGCTCTGAAGGATAACAGGCATGAGAACAAGAAGCGAGACAAGACCTTCTTCGCCGAGATGGAGAAAAGATACTCCAAGAGATCCTCGTCTTCAAGTTCATGTGATGAAGAGATCATGATCAGGAAGGGGAAGGACAGGGACAATCCGGCGGGCCTCTGTTTCATGGGCTTCGGGGACAAGCCGAAGAGTCGCTCACGTCACAGCTGAAGACCCCACAAGATCTTCTGCTCGATGGCTCTTGGGGAGAAGAAAGAGAAGGACTCCTCCGACGACTCCGACAACGACAACGATGAGAAGGCATCTTCCTATGAACAAGAAGTTGTTAATTTACTAAAACAGAACCATCAGGAGTTGAAGTATGGGGAGAAACTACTTAGAGGGGCTAAGAAGAGGATAGATGAGCTTGAGAGTGAGCTTGCCATGGCGAATGGCAAGATTGAGAGTTTGTCTTCTTCTCCTTGCTTGGGTGATAGTGGTGAGTGCCCTAACTGTGAGGTGTTGTTGTGTGACCTGATGACTCTTAAGTCCACATACACAGAGAGAGTAGATGAGAGAGACGTCTTGGCCACTGAGCTTGAGAGCGCTCAGCAGGAGCTGAAAGATGCTCATGCCACTGTCGTCGTACCTTGTGTAGAATGCCCATCTCATTTAGCTAGTATATCTGAGCTGAGAGCTAAGAGTGATGAGCAGTTGAGCGAGTTAGCTGGAGTGAGAGCTGAGTTGGAGCAGACTAAGCTAGAGCTTGAGACCTTGTCAGTTCCACCCACTGTTTATGAGAACTGCTTGTCCATTAGAATGGAGTTGATCAAGCTAAAAACTGAGAAGTCTGTCGATGTTGATAAAGAGTGTGAGATCTGCTTGTCTCAGGTGGAGGTGTTAGCTTCCCTGAGAGAGGAGCTAGCTGATGTTCAGAATGAGAACTTTTACCTCCGTCAGATCCTAAGTTGGATTAGTGCCAGAGAGTCACAACTCGGCATGATGATCAAGCAGTTCAAGAGACATGATGGGTTTGGGGTAGGTTACACCTATACTAAGGCTGATTTTGAGAGCGCCATTAGCCGAGCAGTGGAGTGGAGTAAGATGACTCCCGAATAGAGATATCCCAAGACTCACTCCACTGAGTCCTTTAAGGATAGTCAGCCCAAGGATGGAGTGTTCGAAGAACAACCTAAAGCTCCACCTAAGAAGAAAATCTGGGTCCCAAAGCCTAAAACTCTTCACACTTCTCTTGATTCTTTACCTGGACCCTCTCACACCAAAGATGATACACCAAACACCAACAAGCCTAAGAATCCCAAGCCTCAATCACATCCCAAGAAGTCTACCTATCACTGTGAGTTTTGTGAGAGAGACGGGCATCTTGAGGAGTTTTGCTTCAGGAGGAAGCGGGTTGAGCGAGCAGAGAGAGCTCAAAGTGGGCAGGAGCAGTTCTACCAGCAGGGTGGTAGACTGAGAGTTCCTCGACATAGAGAGAGGCTAGAGGCCAGGCCACGTCGTGTAGGTGGTGGTAGAGGAGACAGTTTTTATGATCGTGCTCCGGAGGGTGGTTTCCATTCTGGCAGAGTTCCAGATCATTATGGATACGGTTTTGGACCTCGTGATCGTGATTTTAGGCAGAACAGAGGACCACACTTTGAGCCGCGTTTTGGTCCAGACTCATATGCTTCCTTCTGCTTTCCTACATATGGGCAGATGGCTCGACACTGGTTTAGCACTTTTGCTAAACCTGGCATTGGACTGTTTGCTCCCACTCATGATTATTGATCTTGATTTGGGAGTTGTGTATCCTTTTTGGGATATTTTAAGTCATTTTTTACTTTCTTCTTTATTTTTTATTGAGTCTTTTTGTGTGCGTTCATATCATGCATAATCATCAATCACACTTTGAGCTTGCTTCTGTTATATGATTAATCTGCTTTACTTTCTCTAGCTAGTTTATCTTTTTCATTACTTGTCGATGATCATGTTATATTTCAGTTCACATGATATATCTGATTTTTGTCATATGCATGGCTTTTATGTTTTAAAATTGAAAAATGATCACCATTGCTTCTGTTAACTAGCATGTGTAGGTTGAATGCTTTCGCTATCTTTTACATGCCTTGTAGCTAGATCCTTACTTAGATGCAGATATGCAAATTGGACATCTATATTCTTTAAATATGTTATGAAAATGATAAAATATTCATAAAAATAAAAAATTTATGCATTTTTATGATTATCAGAAAAGATCCAGGTGGGTTTTCTTTGTCGCATTACATTGTTCTAGACTGCTTACCATAGCACTTTGGTATGAACTAGGATGGTGTAATGTATGCCAATACTAATGTTTTAAGCTTCTAATGGTCCAATTCTGGCCTAGGCTTGACTTGGTCGGTTAGCATAAGGTTTGACATGCAAATAACCCCTGACAGAAATGAAAAAATAAAAAAGAAAAAGTCTGAAAAATTTAAAAAGATGACAAGTTTGCTGAAGCACTTTGCTATGGACAATGCTTATCTTGGTAGATATTAGTTATCTTTTGCATCTCATGCTTTACTTTGCCTGTCAACTAGAAAATTTGGTGATGCCTTTGTTTGCAAAAATCGAAAAATGTGTGCTAATGACTCTCTTTAGATATCATCTGTTGCACTGATCATGCCATTTATCTTAGATAGTATATCTTTTGCTATACCTGTTAGATGTTCTAATTGCAGTCAATCATATCTAAGAAGCATGCTTTTCACACTCCACCTGCACCCATCTGCATTCAATGCATATTTCGAGGGGAAGCTGCATTTTAGGGGGAGTTTGTGTCTTTCTCTTTAGAGTGCATTTAGTCTCACTTGATGAGTCCAATTATCAACAAGGGGGGGAAATTTTGGTGTTTAGAGAACTTTTTTTAGCTTTCTCTGGGATTTATTTTAAAAATTTTGAGATTGCACTTGTTTTTGAGTCTCTATTTTTGGTTAACCATAATGACCATTTTTCTTGCTTCTGTTTGGCTTTTGGTCATTAGGGTTATACTTTTATTTTATTTATTCTATTTTTTTTGTCTTTGTTTTCCTGTTTCCACATGTTTTGCAGGTTCTGAAGATGAAGTGAAGGTGTTGACAATGCACTCATCAAGGGGTAGATTGAGAAACCATGTTGAAGAATATGGTTTTGATATTCCAGAGGTGATGAGTGATTGTCAACGGAAGTCAAAGGAAAGGAGATATGAAGACCTACCAAGTCTGAGGCGCATATGACTCAGGTACACGGGCAGCGAGCGACAGCCGGGCAGAGGAGCCGCGGAGTCGGGCTGGCCCAATCCGGGTACATGGCTAGGAGCGACAGATGATCGACCGATCTGTTGACTAGGTTTGACTCAGGTACACGGGCGGCGAGCGATTGCCGGCCTGAGGAAGCTGCGGGGTCGGGTCGGCCTAATCCGGGTACCCGGTGCGAATACGGTGGACGCTTTGTCAGTTTCGGCGCAAAACTGACAATCTATGATTAATTCGTTTTTAGGATATTAATATTTAGTTTTTAAGTTTAGAATATTTTTATTTGAGTCAGGTGATTTTTTTCTAATAATTTTTAGTAATTTTCGGAATTTATTTTAGAGTCAGTTTAATTTACTCTAAGGGTAAATTAGTTTTTCATGTATTAGGATTCGCCTATAAATAGGCCCCTATCCCCTTGGGGATAGATGACTGTTTTCTAATAGATCAATCTACGGTCCATTTTCGTTACCCACCGATTTTAGATCTCCAATATTTTTCACCGGCTTTTCCTCCCCACGGCGTCTTTCTTTTCGTGCGCGCAAACCAGCAGAGGCATTCCCGCCGGCGAGTTGTTTTCATAGCAGCAACACGCAGGCACGGGAGCCAGGGCACAGACATAGCCTGCGCGGTAGCTTGCCTAGGGAAACAGCTAGCTTTCCTTTTTCCCGTAAGCAGCGGTCTGCACGTCGGCTATTCTCTTTTTCCCGTGGCAAACATGGCTGCGTGGGCTCCATAAGCTATTTTGCCCTTGTGCTTGGTTTTTCGTGCGGTGGCTGACCCAGCCGTAGCAAGCAGCAGCAGCCGGCATCAATTCAAGCGGGGCCCACAACACATCAATGGCAGCTTGTAGCGGCACAGGGAGCCATGCGCCATCACGCGGCACGGCGCAAGTGCATAAAGCACACGACAGGAAAGCTAAACGCAGCCACAGCGGGAGATAGATCCACGACATTTTTTTGATCGGATGATGGTAAGTGTTTATCTCCTAAGTGTTGATTAGTTTAAAATCTGTTAGTTATTTTTATCTCCTATTTTTTAGTAGATCATTTTTAAAGATAATCATCTATTAATTAATTAGCTAAAAATTTGTTTAGAAATTTCGTGGATAATTTAATCTGCCTAAATATTTTTAGTACTAGTATATTTTTATTTTAATATTCTTTAATCTGCTCGTGTAAAAAGAAAAATTTATTATTAGTCGTAGTAATATTTTTATTATAGTTTTTCGTGCAATATTTTTAGTTTACCTCTCAGTAAATTTCTGGATGGTCCATATTTGATACATTTGATTAGTATTGTATTTTTAGATTGCATTTCGAATTATCATAGATTTATTTAGGTTTTTTTCTTCGTCATTAAATATTTTTTAGTATCCATTTTTATTCATTGTAGTTATTTTATTTAGTCTAGTTTATTTTTATATATATCATTCTATTTAGGACTCTGGTCATTTTTTAGGCTAAACAATTTTAGTTCCTGTAAATTGGTTTGCTACTGTTGTTTGTTTTGTCGGGGTACATTGAGTGTTGGGTTTAGATCATAGTTTAACAAAAATTTTAGGCGCCCATTCACCCCCCTCTGGTCGCTACTTTCGGTCCTACAGTCACGCCCCCTGCAAGAGAGACGCGCACAGGCCGCAAGCATAGAGGATATTGACGAGCGAATTCTCACACTTGTTAGGGAATGCACTGGTTACACGCCTCAGGATCGGATTAGGGTTTACCGTAAGCCATACCCAGACCATTTCGATGCCATCCCATATCCTCACGACTTTAGGGTTCCTGAGTCCACCAAGTTTGATGGCGAGAGTAGCAAGACCACCCTAGAGCATATAGGGCAATTTCTAGCACAGTGTGGTGAAGCAAGCAGGTCAGATGCACTTGTGCTCAGATTATTTTCCTTATCACTATTCGACACTACTTTCACTTGGTTTTCGGCGCTACCGCCGAACTCCGTCCAGACTTGGGCCCAGTTAGAACAGAAATTCCATGATTATTTTTACACTGGGGAAACCAAACTTAGGCTCTCACATTTGACTTTTGTTAAACAGAAGGCCAATGAGAGCGTCTCCGACTATATTAGGCGCTTCCGAGACACTAGGAACCGATGTTTTAGTTTAAACATCTCCAAGAGGGATTTGGCCGACTTAGCTTTCAACGGTTTGCATTCCGAAATTAAGGAAAAGCTAGACGGCCGAATCTTCCTCGAGGTTAGTTAGGTTTTACAGCAGGCTCTGGACCATGAAGGCCGAGCTAGGACCAAAAGGTCTGTTAAAGTTTTTATTGAGCCTAAGGCCGAGCTACACATCATGGAGCACTCCGAAGAAGAGTCATCGGGAGAAGAAAACTTGGCTGACATGTACGCAGTCGAATGGACCTAGCCCACTAGATCTAAAATAATCACGTGCTCAAACTACGGTCGTCTCCCGCTAAGAGTCAGCCCAACGAAGTTAAGTACTCGTTTGATGTGACCAAGTGCAATAAAATCTTTGATTTTCTGTTGAAAACATAGCTCCTTAGGTTGCCCGAAGGTCATGTTATTCCATCTGCCGATGACTTGAAGAAATGTAAATACTGTAAGTGTCATGATACGCTTTCCCATTCTACTAATGAATGCAACAGTTTTCGTCGACAAGTTAAATCGGCCATAAATGAAGGATGATTGAAGATAGATTCTAGCCCTAGAATGAAGTAGATCGTGATCCCTTTCCCGTAAACAACATTGATCTTGATGAGAACAAGGTACTGGTTCGGCCTGAACAGGCCGAGTCATCTAAAGGAAAGGCAATCGTCATTGGGAAGCCTCGCACACGCATGCTCATACCGAAGAACCCTGAGGTACGAGTAAACGTAGACAAGACATCTCCGGATAAATCCCACAAAATGCCGGAGGTAACTTTTGGGATTCTTCTCCAGATGCATAGGAGATGGGCCGAGGACAAACACCCTCGGCCACCCCCGCAAAAGAGGTTGAACCCTCAACAAGAGCATGAGTTCGGCCCGTGGGTAGCTAAGGCCGTTCCGGGTACACCCTGTTTGGCCGAAGGCTCTAGGAGCAAATTTGCGACGCCTGGAACCAAGCCGCAAGCTTCATGGGCGCCTCCCGGGATGACTAAGTCCAAAAGAGGCGATTGCAATGTCTTCGTGCCGAATACCTTAGAGGGGAAGAGGTCGAAGAATGCAAAGGTAGCCCACCCGGCGAATCCACAACTTTAGCTAGAACACATCAGGTGTGGAGACCGAAGTTGGCTCGCAAGCCAGCTTCTACCCTCATTGAGTAGGAATCGCATCCTTGCAAGGGACCCGGGGGGCAAGACAAGTAAAATTACTAAAGGCCGGTTTGATGAGAAATACGGCGCTTAAGTCCCCTGGTCATATTAGTGAGTCGTAAAAATCGTCCTCATCAAATTCAAATGTCTTGGATTATGAAATGGACGATTTGGTAGGTAAACAAATAGAGAGTACCACCCATGGCTCACTATGCTTTTAGATCACTAAGTTTGCTAAAAGGCAAGGAGGCATGTGTTGACACTCGAATTTGGCATTAATGGTCGAAATTGTCGAAATATCAATTTTGGTAATTTGGGCCGAAAATATGCCATCTCTGGCACATGCTGAAGCCCTGAAGTGTCGAAGGCCCATCCCGCGTTGAGCTTCGGCGGCACCTTCGGAGGCCTGCTTCACAGGTAGGCTTCGTCCTAGTGGGCCCCTTCGGCGGCCTGTGTGCTTCGGATCGGCTGACTAGCTTCGGTGAGGCCTGCGGAGGGCCACTCCGGCCGGCAGAGTCCTATTCAGATTAGTATGGTTTGGCTGTTTTTATCTCTTATCCAAATCATAACCACCTGGCTGAATCCTACTCAGATTAGGAGAGATCTCTTATCCAAATCTTAACCACCTAGCCGAATCCTACTCAAATTAGGTGAGACCAGCCCCTATAAATATAGGGGTGAGGCCGATTCAAGAGGACCCCCGCTTTCATATCAGCACAAAGCCCTCGCTTTGAATCATTCCTTTACCTTTCAATCTACTTCCTTTCCCTAGGATTAGCTAAGTAATGTCCATCTTCATGGGTTTGCATTGTAACCCTTGCTGATTTGCTTGTGAATCTCCTGTTTAATCCACGAAACAGATTTTTATCGTTTTATCAGTTTTCTTCTGCTACTCTTGGGAGTTTGGCCTCTAGGCCAGATTGCACTTTATCTTTTACTGTTTTGTAGGGGAACTACCTTCAATGTCATCGCCAAAGAGTTTCGGGGTGATTGCAATTCATCTACAAAGTCACTGGAGCCCTTAGGTAATCAGATCGGAGCCTATCAGTCCGACCGACAAGGCTTCTCCAAGCCGTCAGCCTGTTGTCAGCATGGTCTTCGACAACCTTCACCATCACGCCAAGCCCTCTTCGGCGAGAACTCTCCACAATAAACTACTTTGCACCATACTCCGCGGTGCCAAAGCCCTGGTCTGACCGAACCCCCGCTATCGGTCTGATCGGGTATCCTCTGTCGGTTTGACCACCCGGAGACCGCTTCACACTAGAACGCCGAAGCCACCTTCAGTGATACTTCGCACCATAGCGTCGAGGGCCCCCTTCGGCGATACTTCGCAATAGAGCGTCGAGGCCCCCCTTCGGCGATACTTCGCAGCAGAGCGCTGAGGCCCCCCTTCGACGATACTTTGCATCATCGGTCCGACCAGGGAGTATACCTTCAGTTTGACTGCCATTTTATTACAGATTAGAATCGGCCCTATTCTAGCCGGTTTGTTCAGGTTTTATTATTTTTAGTTAGTTTCTCATAATCGGTTAATCGAACTTTATTTCTTAATATCTCTTTGATTACCTAGGGACTCTGTTACCCTTACAACCATTAAGGATTTGTCGAAACACGATGTCTGTGCCGCGTCACGCTTAGGTTTATCCCTAAGTATCCGCGCGCTTTTGGATCATCGAACTGACCCATCTGTGGGGGCGCATTTTCGTGTCAACACTTACCACCCCCTTTGGGATGAGATCGACACTGGTCATTGCATCGACCTTTCTTTGGCTGAGCCATATCTGAATGAGCCAATGCTAGCGGTGTCTTGTTATTTCTGGTCTGATGCCTTAAATGTTTTCATTTTTGGTCACAGGCCGATGAGTCCCACTCTTCTTGACGTTTTCTTCTTGTCTTGCCTTGATATTAATTCACCGGTCAATCCCTTCTTTCTTCATTTCCAACCATCCCATGACCTCGGCATTGACTCGACCAATAGCTGGATTTGATATATTACTAGGCACAACAAGAAAACCGGCCTCGTAGGCGCTCGCAAACACATGTCTTTACTCAGCCTCTGGTTGGATGAATTTGTCTTCTATGTGTTGGCTCCGGCCCTGACCCTTCAGTTTCAATTTTTAGCTAAATGACTCACTGTCCATGTGCGAGTTCCCCTCGATCGTTACCTCCTTGGAACCACCTACCGTTCCCTTCACCTTGTGTCGGCCAACCTATTGTCCGGTAACTTCATTGGCCAGCCCATGGGTCCTTGGTGGTTCCTCCAGCTTTGGCTCAATGTTTGTACGGCTGATTTTATTGGAGGAACCCCTCTTACTCGTTCACGCTTTCCTACCGATTTTCTAGAATCAGTCGTTCCCACCTATCGCCGCTGCTCTTCTCTAGGTGAAGCGGCGGCATTCTTTCCTCCATTTCTGTTGTCTTCCGCATCCTTGGTCATTTTCTTTAAGAGCTATTACCTTAGATTCTCTGATCGGATCGTCTGGTTTCCTTTTGGATACCATTCAGTATAGGAACGCCCCCGTCGGCTTGTTCTGCCGGATGTGTCATGGGACACAGAGTCCTTTCGTATCTTTTAAGTGCTACCTTTATTTGATTGCTTCCCATTGACTTCACCAATGAGTACCCTCGGCGGTGCTCCTATGATTTTTATCATCCATCGGTCTCCTCAAGGTAGTTAGGCTTTGGTCAGTTCCCGCCTCATCTTTTTTTCGTTGGCCAGATCCAAACTCGCGGGAGGGTCACGAGTGCCTTGGAGTGGGACCGCCTTTCACATATGACCGATGGGATGCCCTCCATACTCCTTGCCTCGTAGGCAACCTGTCGGGCTACTTCCCATGCTTTCTGTCGATTGTGGAACGAGTTGAAGCAACACGTCTTCAATCGTTCCTCCTTGGTTTACCAGGAGCAGCTTCACCCAAATGATGCCGATGCAGGGCCTGAGGTAAATACCCTGACTCCCCTTTTCATTCGCCTTCTGTCATCTTATGTTCCATCTAATTAACTTGCTTTCTGTAGGATGTTGATTGTGATGCCCCTTGGTGAGCTTCAGTGCCCAAACGATACAATACGGGCCGATATCTTCCACTACAAACCTAAGCGCTTGTGCCCCCACTCCCTCTACGTGAGTGAATGGGATACAAGCCTAGATCATCGATTGGGTAGAGGAACTTCGATTGGCTACTTGGGGAAAGAAGCCGATTCAAAAGTGAAACTGACGGAAGCCCTCTAGGTAGTTTTTCCCTCTTTTTTGTAAATTTGTGTAACGTTTTCACCTTGTAGTCTAGGAGTTTGAATGTATCTTATTAATTCCATATCTTGACTTCATGTTGTGTCGTGTGGCGTACGATGCCGCTACATCGGCCGTTTGAAGGTGATATTGTTGGCGTCAGTTGACTCATGCGCTGATCTTTCATGTTTTGACTGACGACTATCCTTAAGTACCTTTTGTATATCCCCTTCTATCCTCTAAGGATGATACCTTTGCATCGGCCATCTCGAGGCGATCTCGTTGCCATCGGCTTCTATGCGTATAGATTTTTAAGCTCTGTCCGAACGATCGGGAAATATTCTCTCGTCGTTCCTCGTTCGGCCTCTTCCTATGCCTTTGAATTAGTCATTTTTGATTCGCCTCGGTTTTGTCGAAGCAATTAGATGTTCTCATGTTATGCTTTTGTCTAAGGGCGATGCCATTGTCATCATCTGTTTTGGCTTTGTCCGAACGGTCGATAAGCTTCCCTCAATGTACCCGTTCGGCCTTTTCCTAGGTCCTCCGAAGTAGTCTTCAATCCGCTACCCTTCCGTCGGGGGGCCTTTTCTCATTTGGTGCCGCCTTCACAGGATAAGCTTAGGAAGTTCTTCATTGATTGGGTTGATGCCATCATCTGACACTTCTAGAAAATTACTATCCCAAGCTTTTCCCGATAGGCAGACGACTCCCTACGCTTCCTACACCGACAAATCGACTATAGCTATGTTAACCGATTTGTCAGTGGGAACTATTTCCAGTTGATCGCCGACCCATTGCATGAGGTTCCGATGCATTGTCGAGGGGATGCAACAATTCACATGTATCCAATTGTGTCCCAACAATAATCTGTAAGATTCTTTCCCCTCTATGATGAAAAATGTAGTCGGTATAGTCTTGCTCCCAACTATCAGCTCTACGTTTAGTACTCCCATCGTGTCGGACTAATTGTCGCCAAAATATCTTAATACCATGTTAGTCCTGATGAGGTCTTCCTCCATTTTTCCAAGCTTGCGGAAGGTGGCATAAGGTATCAGGTTAACTGTCGCCCCTCCATCCATCATCATCTTGGACATCGACTTCCCGTTAACCAACTCCTTGACATAGAGAAGTCTTAGGTGCTGATGCTCAATGTGTTGTATCTTCTTCTAAGATGGTATGATACTTTGCAGGGAGGAAGAAAATCATGTTTATCCCTGCATCTTTCTTTTCGTCGTCCTTATCGTCCTTGTCCTTCGATCGCCATTCGCTCTTGATTCTGCGGGGCGGATTAGTTTCTTCTTCGCACATCTATGCCTTCCCTTCTCTTTGCCGCAGACATTGTACCCTTCTCTTCTGACTTCTCATGAAGATCCCGGGGGATGCCACTATGGCTTCCTTGCTCTGCCCTTTCCATCGTCGGTCGTTAGGTCGATTCTTTTGGGATTGATGGGACTGAGTCTTTCTAGTGTTGGTACCCTTGGAGGCGACAACCTTTGGTGCATACTCTCCCGATCACATGACCAAATCTTGATGTTGCGTGGCCGATGACCGTCTTGCATCTTGCCTTGAGCACCGTATCTCGGGCAGGCGTCCATGAGGCCTGATGAGGTGATATTACTGTCGATCCGTCTTCCTCCCCTCGTGCGCCGATCATCAACGTAATGGGCATGTACCATGTTAACCGAGAACGAGTGACCGTCAATGTTCATTGGCTTCTTTCCATCGTCAAACTTGATTCGGTCTTGATCCACGACTGATTAGATCTGCTGCCTTAACACTTTGCATTCGTTAGTGTGGTGCGATGAGGAGTTTTGCCACTTGCAATAATTTCTTCTCTTCAACTCATCGACAGGTGTTATTATGTGGCCAGGTAACAGGTGAATCTGCTTCTCTTTAAGTAACAGGTCAAATATCTTGTTGGCCTTGTTGATGTTGAAGTCATACTTCTCCTTCTCGACTGGCTTTACCCATGGGCATGCAACCTGTTTCTTGTTCTTGGACCACTCGGACATACTGACCTCTGCATCTGAGTCACTACTCTCGTCGGAGTCCGAATGGTATACCTGGGCATATGCCACTATTCTTCTGATACCTATCCCTCTCGGCCTCTTGGAATCGTGCCGATACCCTTTGCAGCAGTTGTGAGAGGCTCTTGAACTCGTGTGATAAAAATCTCTCTTTATTGGGTTCAGGAGTCTTTGAAATGCCAGCTCTGCTAACTGACTGTGGCTGAGGCTCAAACTGTAGCGTCTGCTACGTACATCTTGGAACCTCTAGACATTATCTTGTACTGACTCGTCCATTCTTTGCTTGCTGGTCGTCAAGTCAATAAGTTTCATCTCCTAGATGCCATTGAAGAAATACTTGTGAAATTTCTTTTCAAAGTTGGCCCATTCTCTGATGGAGTCTCCCGGTAGTGAAGAAAACCATGCGAAGGCCGATCCTGATAGAGACAATGGGAAGAATCGGATCCTCAGCATCTCGTCGGCTGATGCCTGTCCACACTAGGCGAGGAAACAACTAATATGCTCGATTGTGGAGATCAAGTATTGTCCCGAAAACTTGGCGAAGTCAAGTACTTTGTATCGGCCTAGCCGTGGTACTTTATCGAACCATTCCGGGTATGGCCACCAATACATATATGTCTTCTCCTTGGGCTTCAGCCCAAATTGATCTTTAATGACCTTTGTGATCCGATTCACCCAGTCATTCTCTTGTTGTCGCGGTGTTGGATATTGGTCAGGTGTTGGGGCCTGTTGATACTGCTCTTGCTGGGCAACGTTGTGCATGTACTATCCCTCATCACTGTAGGGTTGTGCTCTATACTATGCCGTTCGATGATACCCGGGAGTGATGCCATCAGGTGCCCCCTTGGCGGCATGAGGTCCGGTAGTGTGTTTCTTGCGACGCCGTAAAAGCACCCCCTGTCTTAGCAGTTTTGGGTCGAACGCTGGGAGTGGCATGAGTGCATTCCTCTTGATGTCATATGGTGCGCTTTGCGGTGGGCCTTGTGCGGGGCCTACCGAATGAGCTATCTTGTTCGCTTCATGACCGAGCGAGGTGCTCAGCTTCTCTATCCTCATTGACACTTGCAGTTGTGGTGCCGGCTGAGTGTGCAGTAGTTTTGTCTGATCGTTGGGGAGGTATGCCTAGCCTTGCAGTGGTCCACAGACCATGGTGCCCTCAATAGCCTTCTTTATGAGCCCCTGAAGAGTATTGGCCAGTGTCCCAGATTCACTAACTAGTAAGCGGTGAATCGTCTGGTCGACAATCTCTTGGAGATTGGCCTTAGGGTTCTCCACTGGATGGCCATCTTCTATGGCCAGCATAGGTCTCGGTAATGGATTTTTCTAGATGGGACCCAGTTGATTCATGCCATAAGCCTACAGGCATGACTTCTGGAACTCCTCCACATGTCGTTGCACTTCCGGTCTTTGTTCTTTAGTCAAGGTCTCCATGGTGACCGGGATGATGTTGTCATCGTTGATTTCGCTTGCCATGGTTGAGTTGCTAGATATGGTCCCACTAGGCGTGCCAAAAAGCGTGTTAGTGCGTTTTTTGTTCATACTTTGACACACACATGGCTTAGGAGATTTTTTTAACTCTAGTGTAGGTCCTACATTTTTAGAAAAAGGGTTCAAGGTGTGCCAATTAGTTTGAACCTACAACTTATAAGGAAATAGTAAAATGTGATCAATAGCATAGCCTATCGGCTATCAAGCCGATGACGACGATGAGGATAGGATATTCATGGAATATCATGCCTATCGGCCATAGGGCTGATGAATAGGGAAAAGCAATCAGCGGACGTGCCATCAGCCGATAAGATATAAGGTTTTACCACACGGGCCGATGATAACTTCTCCGATGGCAAATAAGATGTGGTGTTGATTTGAAGATAACCCGTCAGCTTGTACCCCGACAGAAATAAATAAAATGTGCCAGATAACATGTCTATATCATGAAAATCATCACAGTAACTAGATCGAACCTAACCGATACAACAGCTAGTCATGATGATCTTAATAATATGTCAAAGTATCGAGCATGATTTATTTAGATGAACGGTATACAACATGAAAGAGATACAATAGAAAGAGATGTCATAGCTAACCGATGAAGCCTCAAACTATCACACATAGATCACATCAAATCGAAGAGATCAAACTGAACTGATGCAGCCTTAGACCTAGCTAATACACTGAGAACAACCGGTGACCGCACTGTTTCAATGTTTACCTCAAGAGATAAATCTAATGTAGCCGTGAGGATACTGACCTAATTGGTATGAACGTCGGGGTTGGCGGGACTCACCACTTTGCTAGAGATTGAAATGATGTAGCCCTGCTCTGAGTGGCGATGCGCCGAGTAGTAGATTGATAGAGATGTGTCTTTCTAAGCTTACAAAGGGTACATATTTATAGGCCGAAGACTTGCCTTCCAAGCACTCTATCTTAACTGATTTCGGATAATCGTCATCTTCTTCTAATCTTTATCTCCATCAGCTCTTCAGCGTCCAGTCATCTTGTAACAACATGGATGGGCTTATTTGACTAGATCCTCTTTGACTTCTGTTGACCGTGTGACATCTTTAGTGGGCTTGGGATTTACCAAATCTTGGCGTTAACAATAACAATAATATGATATTTGAACATAAAAGCGTAGGATATTTTAGATGATTATGCAATAAATTGATTTAATAGTAATTGTATTTCATATATACACTAGAGCTAACATGTCGGTTCATAGAAACCATACCCGATAATTATGGAATGGATTGGTGAATGCATGGATGAAACTAAATGAAAAATGAATTAAAAATGACTTTGGGCCGCCTCCCTCGAATCTACCTCGGCCCAGCCCAATTCGGTGACCGCACCCACTGCTAGGTGGGACCCAACTGTCGGCACTCCCTCCCTCTCTCCTCCACACCCACGCCCACCCTGGCCCGCCTAGAAGCCACACGTACTCCCTCTTCCACCTCTAGCTGCCCTGGCCCGCCTGTCGGCTCATTTGCCCTCGCCAGCGCTCGCTGACATGTGGCCCCCACATGTTCGGCCCTTCGTTCCCGATGGAAAGGGATCCCCCTTCCATATCTGGTGACCCCCTTTCCAATTCCGCCACCGCTGGCCGCCAATCTCAAAATTTATCCCATGCCTCGACTTTCCAAGCACCGGCAATCACTTTCTCCCTCTCACTCATCACAGTTTCACGCGGATGACAAGGTTTCGCTCGCATGGAAGGTTCGCCGGCGAAAAGGGGATTTCGTCTCGGGTTTCCCCTGTTTTGCCTTCCTTACCCACCTCAGGCGACCACTATAAAACTCCTGGTCTTCACCGCAGCACCGGCCACCCGCTATTAGCCCTAGCTACACACTCCCTATACGCTGCATCACCAAAACCCCGACGCCCTCTATTTTGGCTCCGGCCACCGCTCGCCATCACCGTAGAACCCCGACACCCTCACCGACGGCCTCATCAGAAAAAGCATCGCCACCCCATCCCCTACCACATCTCCATTGACCCTGAAGACCACCAGAGCACCACTATCGCCGTCAACCCGAAGCACCTCCGTCGCCCACTCTCATCGCCAGCCACGTCCGACCACCGCACTCCCCGTATTCTGGTACCCTCATGTTCTTCATGCTCCCCTCTTTCCATTTTAGCTAGTAGCGAGGCCTTTAGGCCATCGCCATCACCGGTGCCACTCGCCGTCGCACCACCGGAGCTGAGGATGAAGCCTTCGGCTTCACCCCATGCCGCCTGCGTGCCGAACGGGACCTCAGCCGTGCGATCGCGTGTGAACAGCACAGATTAAATCCCTCGTGGGATTTAATCTAGGCCATTGATCTGCACCGAAGGGGTATTGGCCATTTGGGCCATCGGATTCCACTTAACCCCACCGGTCCACGCGCACAGTCAAAGGGTTCACGGTGAACCTGGTTCACCGTGGACCAGAGGCCATTTTTAGTTTAAATAAAATCCAGAAAATCTATTTAAACTTCAAAAATTTGTATCTCACTCATTTTACCTCAAAATTTCACCATTCAAAATTCAGAAAATTCTAAATTTAAAACTCTACAACTTTAGCCCATTTAATCCATATGTTTTGTACTGCTATTTCCATGTTTATAATTGTTTGTTATATTTTAATTCTGTACCGAGAAGATTACATCGTAGTCGAGGATCCGAAGTATTATCCAGAGTTCCCACCTTCACCATTTGCTGATCAAGGAAAGTCACGACCCCCATTTTGATCATAATTGAGCTCATTTTTCATAATTACCGCTATAACTCATAGGATTATAATTGCATTAGTTTAATTAAAAGCCCTACATTATATTTATTAGATCCCCGTCCTTGTTGTGCAAACCCAAGCCATGCTTATTGAGCCTAAAACTCCTTGTCACCTTTAAAGTATTATATTAGATAGTGTCGAATGTATCGACACAACTGCTATAGGGTAAAAACGAGTCGTAGATGGTTGAATTCTATTATATGATTTCCCCGTTATATTTCTCCTCTCTAGAATTCCGTTGGAGTTTTGGTTAAGTCATAGGTATGGTGGGTTCCGGGTGCAAGCTAGGGTATTGGTCGGTAGCACCCGGGGCATTATAAGGACTAGTCTGCGAGATCTGTTGCATAACAAATTCGTACTAACCACAAGTCTAGTGGGTAAGTCCTAACTGGAGGTATGGATCATTCCAACTTGAAGCACCATAGTGGTGGGGGCAAGTGACACCTACGGGTTGCTTGTACCGACGAGGCTCAAGGGGTACGTCATTGGCCCAACGCGTTGGGGCACCGTATGAAACCCATAAGAGGGTGTTATTGAGTTGGTGTGTTCCATGCTAAAGGTTTTGGCATTAGTTCCTTCGGGGTGACGTGGTGTCATCACGACACACTTTGGTGTGTGGGAATGAGTGCCTTGTGGGTACAGTAGTACACCTCTGATCAGAGTATAATCTTTTCAAAAAGTCGTGCCCACGGTCAAGGGCGGGTTGGGCAATGTTCACCGCAGTTAGTTTACTTTTACATGAATGATTTCATGATGAATGGCATGTAAGGACTGTTGAGCGAGGGTGAGCTGACTGTACCCCTCGAGTTAGAAGATGATGGATTTACTCATGTTTATTTTCTGTACTAATAACCTGATTACATTAAATGCTTTATAAATGTACTTTTCCGCAAACATGAGCCACTACCTTCCTTGTTATTGCCTTGCATTATAATTGTATTTCGGTGGCTTGCTAAGTAAGATTGTACTCACCCCTATTGATTCACCACACCAGAGGTAGCATACTACGAGGAGGAGGACGGTGTGGAGTAGCGACCCAGTCAAGGCGCGATACTAGAAGCGTTCATCTAGAGGATTTATTTTCCTAGTTTCTCTTTTTTAACTCTTTTGTAATAATATGGTCTACGAACCATCTTTGATTGGCGTATTGTACGCAGTCGTGTGATGAACATCTTTTATTTATTGATTTTCTATGGAAATTCAATAAAGTCCCGATTTTATTAAATCTGGGCGTTACAAGATCACTAACCATACACGCGAATATTACTAACATAATATGTATATATATAAAAAATCTAACTGATATATAATTAAAATATATCAAAAATAATATTCATATAGAATAATATGTACACAATATGTCTATAAAAGGAGGGGTGCACCGTACACGTGTACCTACTTATACCTTGGTAGACCTAAGATTTTGCCAATCGATATGTCATATCAAAATCTCTATATGCAATTCGGTAAAAATATTTTTCTAACTAAGTAAATAATTATTAAATTTGTATTATAATTTATTTTTCTAATAAGACAAATAATTATTAAAATTTTTACTACAATAATTTTATTCCTCAAATAGATGAACAACAAAAAAAGGAAAAAAATCCTTGAATTATATTCAAAGCCACTAGGGATTGAACTTAGGACCTTATATTTAAGTGACATTTGCTTAACCATACAACACTAAATGTTTTTCAAAATTTTAAATACTATTTTATTTTTTACTCTATCCTCATATATATATACACACGTTAAATGGATACGGGTATGGATATATATACACTACCCGTATCCATCGTACCCAATTGCCATCTGTAGGAGTGAGTACCACGTGAAGTCGTGAACCGTTTTTTGTGCGACGAGGCAATGAGAATTGATATATTTTTATTTAGTCTTTCTTAAGTGTATGAACTTTGAGCTGATTTTTCTGGAAATTGTGCTATGCTCGTTAAGAAATATAATTACTCTAGTAGCAAAATTTGCAAGTTCACGAGCCACCCTCCTATAATCTGTTTTCACGTGCGTCACACACTCTAGTAAGAAGGTTTAGGTTGCATGTTTGGTTTGATGGTAAACCCTACGGTAATATTAAATTTTTGTATTGCCAAATTTTGATATAATGAAAATATGGGGTTGTTACTTGGTTTGTTTGAGCTTATAAACTTGTCAAATTTTGACATGGATGCAAATTGTGTGATAATCCGCAGCAACGATTTTAACGTTTAAAGTTTAAAAGTTCATTTGTAAAACAGAAATTTTAATATGATTCTTACACGAATTAATTTAATTCTTTTAAAAATTCTTTAAATTTTCTTTAAACTAAAAGAGTCCTAATCCTTGCTCCAATACCAGATGTTACATCCAACTTAGCTTTGCCGCCCTAGCTGGAGTTGGATGCACCAGTCGGCCGAACACGTTGCGGTAGCCAATCCGGCAAATCAGAAGGAAACAGAGTTCACATTTTCCCTTTTACAAGTTTATGTTTTTCACGTTACAATACATTATTTTATGCCTATGCTTTATGTAACAGACAGCTAACATTATGGCTCACTTCTCTCCTGCATCCTGGCTGCATCGCATGGCACACATGTTGTCGGTATTTTACGAACAATTTACTTACAGAGTACACTTGAGATGGTAGAGAAAATAAGAGCCAAAAGATTATATATAGATTAAGGTCTTCCGGAGAGTACTTGAGATGGTAGAGAAAATAAGAGCCAAAAGATTGAATGTATAAAAGCATAAAAGCATACCTCTCGGGGTGTCTTACTCCTTTTATATAGTCAAGAGACATATAGATTTAGAGCTCATATCCGAGTCGATTTCCAAGATATTAGGATTATATATCAGACTGTTGACATCAAGATTTAGTAAAGCCCAGGCCTACTAAGGATGCTGCATGATCAACAAAAGTCAAAGGAGTCTGGTCAAAGGTGGTCAAAAAAGCCCGTCCATATTGTTACAACACGACCGGATGTGAAGGAGCCGATTAAGGATAAATAAGATAAGGATGATTCGGAATTGGTTACAACATAGATTACTTAGACGACAAGTCTCCAGACTATAAATATGTATCTAATTAGCTAGGTTTAGAACAACAACAAACTACTACTTTCGACACATCGCCACCCTTGGATTCTCAAGGTTAATTCTGGTGGGACTTGGCACTTGAAACCGGGCTGCATCGTCTCGATCTTCGGCGAAGAGGTGAGTCTCACCACCCCGACAGTCACATTGACTAGGTTCGTGTTCTTCGAGGCTGCATCATATCGATCTCTTGAGGTATCGGCCCGATCGGTGTGATCGCCGAGTTTAACGTGGTATATTTTGCTAGGTATAAAGCTGCATCATTTTGATCTCTTAGATTAATGTGAATTAGGTGTCATGATTTGAGGCTTTGATGAGGATATCCCTAATACAAATACAATCACACAATTACAAGAACCTATCACACGAGCTCGTGCACGACAAATAAAGTATCGGGTACTTTCGTTCCTAGGAACTCTTCTAAATATACACGAGAATATGATGCTGCCTAAATCGGATGTGTTTGTTCTATTTAGGAATGAGGGACCTAGCATGGATGAGGGGGACAAGCATTGGAGCAAGATCAACCATGGAGATGACAGCAAGAGTGAGAGGATCGGAGATGAAGATACAAATGATGGATCCAGAATTTGAGTTGTCATCCTTAATTACATCCACATAATTATATGGTGCTGTGTCACTTTAAGTTGGGCCAGGCCTATATAATTTTCGTCCAAATAAATAAACCAAATTTTTATTGGAGTCCTTAGTTAGGGGGAAACCTAATTAAAGATAAATTCGTCCAAAATTACATTAGAGATTTGTTAGAGTTCTTATTCAAGGGGAAAACCCAATTTATAGACCAATTAGTGTACAATTCGGCCACCCCTTTAGGCTGGCCGATATACATCTCTTTTCCCCTTATACCCTTATATAAACCCCTCTAGGTCTCAATAGAACTTGGTATTTGTTTAGTATAAGATTTAGCTATTTTTTCTATCTTCGCCATAGGCGCGAGTGTCATCTAGACCTCCTGTACTACACACTTGGAGAATTTCATATATCAAAGCTTCCTTATAAATTCACAATATCTTGATTGCACTTTTAGTTCTTGCTTGTTCTCGATTTCAGGCAGGGATTAAGACCCTCGTGGTTAGGATGATCAAGCATCCGCAAGATCGGAAACCTCCTGTAGATTGGCCTAGCGATTGCATTGGCGTAACTTACGCTGCATGTTGTAGTCAGATCGTCATGTTCGACCTCCACTAAATCGATTTATCTCATCTCATCGAAAGATCGGGCCTTTTCCCCTATCAAGTGGTATCATATTTTAGGTTTCTCCGTGAGATCATACAATTTTAATAGATTAGATTGCATCAGTTCTTCATACCTAGAGTCCACGAAAAAGTCAAAATTCGTTTTATGTTTTTCCCTATCCCATTACCAATCCAGGCCTTCTACAATTCTCTTTTCAGTGCATTGCTTCATTGAGTTTACTTCTGCATCGTGGTGTCAAGTTACCGGTCTTAGCGTTTAGTTTGTTTAGAGTTTCGAGTTTTTGTCACTTTTTTACCACTGAGTTTTGCTCTGTTTATTAAGTGTTTAGGGCCTTTTTATCTCAAATTTTCGAGTATAAATCAAATCAGAGTTGGTTTGGTTATTGGAATTCGAGTAGGATTTGGCCAGGTTTTGCATATGTTGATAAAACTGTTATATCTCACCCATGTGAACTCGGATTGGAGAGTTTTGATACTTTTTGGAAAGCTTACAACCAGATCTATAATTGTCCTTTTTGAGTCATCTTCAGATTCAGTCATTACGTTCTGTTTTCGATCATACAATTTTGGAGTCCAGAACATGCTATCATTGTCATTTGCCATTCTTTAAAAAAGGCAGAAAGGTGAAAAAAAGATGCATCAAAAAAAAGAGAGAAAAAAGTGAAGAAAGAAAACTTGTGAGAAAAGAGGAGGAAAAATAGTTCTATCTCTATTGGTTTGGTGGCATCGTTTGTGTCTAGGCTCGCGTCTCTAGTACGTTCTAGCCTAAAACCAGCACAAGTACCATCGTTGAGAGTTTATTCAACATTACATCATTGTTTTGGTTATTGCTAGTCCTTACTACCATATTTTAAGCCTCCTATAGCTCCACGTATTTCTACACCGTGTTGGTTGACGTTCCCTAGCAATCGCTTTGTCAACTCTTTGGAGTGACCGATTCTTGCTGCTGCCATTCACCCCCTTCTATTTGGTAAGAACTTGTAAGAGCTTACATTGTGCTTGATGGATTACGTGATATCACTCCACCTTATAGTAGTTCATAGGTCATATATATTTGTGCTTTTGAACACTAATCATGGTAGGATCAGTGAAGCCTCCGGATCCCATCGATCCAGAGCATATGACAAATATTGAGTTACACACCCATTTCACCAAGCTAGTGGTGGACTAAGCACAAGATGTTGACATAAGATTTGTGAATACAATGGAGAATATTTATGGCCTCGAGACAGCTTTCCACACCATGTTTGATGCTAAATTCAAGGAGGTCCTCAATCGACTACCACCTCCTATAGTCTTCGAAGGACATGGACGTGCTCGTCGTGTTCTAGTCCAACACAGGTAGCACTCTACTACTACTCAAGCGGCGACTGCTAATCAGGAAGATGATTACACGGGAGATGATGAGTATGAGGATGAGAACAAGGATGACAATGAGGTTCATCAACAGCCTCATAGTAATCCACATCCTTTCATTCGCAATGCACGGCCACCACTACGACAACCGGTACATGATGATGATAATGTAGCTAAGCTTAAATTAAATATTCCACCATTCGATGGTTGATATAATCCTGATGCTTATATAACATGGGAGTTAGAATTACAACAACATTTTACTTGTTTAAATTATCCTGAAGATAGACGTGTTAGTGCCGCCACTTGTGAATTCACTAATTTTGCTTCCATTTGGTGGTCTGAATATTGTCGTTTGCATCATGCTAATGTTCCTGATACATGGAATGCCTTGAAACATGCTATGCATACTCATTTTGTTCCCCCATATTTTCAAGGTGATTTGCTTAAAAATTATCTCGATTACAACAAGGAAAAAATTCATTTGAGGAATATTATCAAGAACTACAAATAGGGATGATCTGTTGTGGTGTGGAAGAAGATAATAAAGTTTTACTTGCACGTTTCTTTGGTGGATTAAATGATGAAATTCAAACAATCTTAGAGTATAAGGAATATACCACCATCACTCGTTTGTTTCATCTTGCTTGTAAAACTGAACGTGAAGTGCAGGATTGTCAGCGATGGAGATAGTTTATCAATTCTGTAGGTCGCACTTCATCTTGGACTCCATGACCACTATCACCGTCATCTCTTGGTGGTGCTGCACCACCCCCCTCCGCAGCCAAGTACGGCACGCCCTCTTCTAGGGCCACCCACGGCAACTCCGCTCTCTTCAAATGGCCCTTCTCGGAGATCTATGTCTTCTGTTGCTTCTATAGGAAAAATGAAGGACATTCAGTGTCGTAGATGCTGGGGATACGGTCACATCGAACGAGGTTGCATCTCTACACATGTGATGATTGTTCGTGAGGATGGTGAATATGATTCTGCGAGTGACTATGATGAAGAAACGTTAGCCCTCATTGCTACACAGGATGAAGACAATCCTATTTCAAATCATGACATGGAGATTATGGACGCCAAAGCTGCAAATCAGTACAAGAGTTTAATTGCACAATGTGTCTTAAGCGTGCAATTGAGCCAGCCAAGTGTAATCAGTGCCATAATCTATTCCAAACAAGAGGAGTTGTGAATGAACATGCTATAAGAATCATCATTGATGGGGGGAGCTGTAACAATTCAGCTAGCATTGATAAGGTAGAGAAGCTTTCTCTCAATACACGACAATATCCCCATCCATACCAAATTCAATGGTTCGACAACACTGAAATGCCACCAGGATTACCTCCTATCCAGGGAATAGAGCATCAAATTGACTTAATTCCTGGTGCTTCACTGCCCAACCATGCACCCTATCGTGAAGTGCAGGAGTTGTGAATGAACATGCTATAAGAATCATCATTGATGGGGGGAGCTGTAACAATTCAGCTAGCATTGATAAGGTAGAGAAGCTTTCTCTCAATACACGACAATATCCCCATCCATACCAAATTCAATGGTTCGACAACACTGAAATGCCACCAGGATTACCTCCTATCCAGGGAATAGAGCATCAAATTGACTTAATTCCTGGTGCTTCACTGCCCAACCATGCACCCTATCGTGAAGTGCAGGAGTTGTGAATGAACATGCTATAAGAATCATCATTGATGGGGGGAGCTGTAACAATTCAGCTAGCATTGATAAGGTAGAGAAGCTTTCTCTCAATACACGACAATATCCCCATCCATACCAAATTCAATGGTTCGACAACACTGAAATGCCACCAGGATTACCTCCTATCCAGGGAATAGAGCATCAAATTGACTTAATTCCTGGTGCTTCACTGCCCAACCATGCACCCTATCGTACAAATCCCGAGGAGACAAAAGAGATTCAATGCTAAATTCAGGAACTCCTCGACAAAGGTTACATTTGTGAGTTTCTTAGTCCATGTGTTGTTCCAATTATTTTGGTTCCAAAGAAAGATGGGTCTTCATGCATGTGTATCGATTGTAGTGCTATCAACAATATAACTATTCGTTACCGTCATCCTATACCACGTTTAGATGATATGCTTGATGAGTTGAGTGGCTCTACAATATTCTCTAAAGTTGACTTGTGTAGTGGCTACCATCAGATTCATATGAAGTTGAGAGATGAATGGAAAACAACATTTAAAACTAAATTTGGGTTATATGAGTGGTTAGTAATGCCTTTTGGTTTAACCAATGCCCGTAGTACATTCATGTGTTTAATGCATGAAGTTTTGCGTGCTTTCATAGGACATTTTGTGGTGCTATATTTTGATGATAATTTGATATATAGCAGATCTTTAGAAGACCATCTGAACCATTTACGTGATGTTTTTAATGCATTATGTGATGCACATTGTAGGACCGAAAGTAGCGACCAGAGGGGGGGTGAATGGGAACCTAAAAAATTCTTTCGAATTAATAGCCTGCTCCCAACACCCAACGCACCTCAAAAGACTTAGCAGCAAAACGTAAACAGATCGTCAAAGCCTAAAAGTATCTAGCCTATAAACGACCGGTGTCCTAGACAAAGAAACACCAATACAGTGCTAATAGGCATAAAAACAAAGTATTTAAAACATGGGCAGATCAAGGTTCTTAGAAACAGACCAACACAACAAAAACCTCTAAGTGCACGTTAAAAGGAGATGAGAGGTTACTATTCAAGGTTGTCTCCAGTTCATTACTTGACGAAGCCTGCAACGTCGAAGCCTGTGAAGATTGTGCCGAAGTGTGCTTCGAAGTCCTTTGTTGAAGGTTGACGAAGTCTGTAGTGGACGTGCCGAAGGTTGATGGAAACGAAGCTAGTTCGGTGAAGAGTGTACCAAACTGCGAAGCCTGCTTCGGTTTGAGGTGTGAGGCTACCGAAGCCTGCTTCGAAAAGCACACTTCGAAGCTACTATGCTTAACACAAGAAAGATCAACTTCGAAGCTTAACAGAGAAAAATCGAAGCCTGCAACGCAACCTTTGAAGCCAGATTGATCGAAGTATGACTACCGGAGTAGTGACCTTCGAATCACAGACCAACTTCGAATCACAACCTCCGAAAGCACAAACTGAGTGGGACCCACATGAATGAAATGATGCCATGTAAAAAGCTAGCACACTCCAAGCGAAGCTCATAGGTAGAAATTTAACGTTGAGCGAAGGTGCTTCGCAAGAGACAGCACTACTCGTGAGGCTTCGAAGAAGGTAGTCCGAAGCTTCACAACACCGAATATTCTCCGAAGGCTGTAAGCTCCGATGTTGTATTCCTTTCGAATGACAGCCCACGCAACTTCGCAAACACAAACACCGAAGAAATAAAAGCGTTCAGACTTTGCAAGACAACGTACACACCTGCGAAGCCTACACCTGGTGAAGTCCTCAAGCAAAAACAATTGTGCAGAAAAATCAGATCAGACCATGCCACCTAAAGTAAACTAGCTTCTGCAATACTAGCTTCTAGACTTGTACCAGCACTGAAAAGCATCGGAAACAACAGGAGAAATGATGACTTCCCGCAGCCTATACGCACAAGAAAAGAGACTCACAGAACCTAGCTGCCAGGCTAAAAATTTCACACACCTGCTGATAGCACGCTGAAGATTAAAAATAAATTCTAGACTGCAGCTAGCCCATGCGATCGATTAAAAGTGTCTACCGAGAAAATAGATGTAGTTAAAGAAATATGCTCGGTAACAGAAACCTTGCATACAATAGAGATCTTGAGAATAAACAAGTGTTTCTGCAAAGATCTCAGAAAGCAACAGCAAACAAACGCACGCACATCGAGGCAAGCAGAAACCTGTGAGATAAAAACGCAGTTCGATTTTCTTGTGATGAACGGGAACGTCGTGCGAAAGAGATGATGGCAGCGGAGAGGAACAGAGCACCAGGGAATGCACACAAAAAGTGACTCAAAATTTTAGTGAGATAAAACTAGATTTCAGTATGGGTGACCTAACCCTAGGGATTGGGGTCCTATTTATAGGCAGCCCAATAGTCTAGGAATATTTCTCCAGATCCTTATGGTTTTTTTACAGACACTGAAATAAATGGAAAAGACTAACCTGCCCTTAGGATATTTTTACAGACTCGACTGACTGACTATGGGCCTAAGGACAAAATAGTAAACTCCTATTTACAGATGACTTATCCGGAAGCGGAGCTTTCGTAGCTGTTGGGGGAAAATATCTCATCTTCGGGGTTATTGCTAAAGCAGCATGAAGACAGCCAACTACTTCGAAGATTGTTCGAAGACCTTCTTCGAAGATGCTCGGAACCTGGTTCGAAGCCCGAAGACAGACACTGGTTCGAAGTATGTCTTCGAACCAAAGCCCTTCAGGATCTTTTCTGCCAGCTAAGATGGAAGACTTATCTTCTATCCTATTAGATTAGTCTTTTACCATTTTAGCCCTATTAAGGAAACCGAATAGTTTCCTTAATGTCGGTTGTAATAGAGGGGTAAATAGGTCTTTTCCTTAATGTTTAGGCCTATAAATACCCCCCATTTCACCCTGTAATAGGGACCGATTACAAGTGAATCAATACACACTTTCGAACTATTCTAAGTTATTATCCTTTCGGAGGCTTAGAACAGTTTGCTTCGCAAACACTTCGTTTGTTAGTTTCTTTCCTACAGAAACCTGTTAGCGTAATCTTTTACGCCAACAGTTGGCGCCGTCCGTGGGGAACTTAGTCCAAAAAACTTCGTTCTCTACCAACCTCTTGCATCATGCCTCCTAAGCGGAGCGCACCTCGCAATCCCACTCGGAGGTCCTCTCGGATCTCCGGAGAGATACCCTTCGACACAGTCGAAGTCGGAGGGTCTTCGATTATCCCTCCACCTCTAACTCCGCAAGGGGCTTCTATCCCTCGAGGATACGAAACCTCTCCACCAACCCCTTCTACACTCCGACCGCCCGGAGCCACTCTGCCACCCTCCATTCCGATTGGAACTGATCATACCAGTTCTCAAGACCCGGAAGGTCCTTCCGGAGGAGATGAAGATAGCCTTGGAGACATGGCCACTCAAATGGCCAATCTTCAAGCCGAGGTAGCGAGGTGGCGACAGGAGGCTGCGAACAGGCTTCGCCCTCAAGCCACCCCAGTTATCCCTGAAGTGCACGAAGACGACGATCTTGACTATCCCGAAGCCCCGGAGAACGCCTCTTACGACAATGAATCTCCGTTGCATCCCGAGCTTCAGAAGGTTCGCTTCGATCCGAGGTTCAAAGCTTCGAAGCTTAGCAAGTATGCCGGAGACGAAGATCCCAGTGAGTTTGCGCGTTCTTATGCCCTAGCGATTGAGGCTAGCGGCGGAGACAGAGAGACTATGGCGAAGTGCTTCCCGTTAGCTCTTCAAGGAGTGGCGTTGCGATGGTTCTGGTCTTTAAAGCCAGGATCAATCGATTCTTGGTCACAGTTAAAGAGGAAGTTCATAAGTAACTTTCAGGGCACCTTCGTGCCCCCCATGTCGACAGGAAGCCTTTTCCAAGTGAAACAGCTCCCCGGAGAAACATTGAGGCAGTACTTCAAGCGCTTCGCTCACACGAAGTCGCAAATTCGGGGGCTGTCCACATCCTCGGTGGTTGATGCGGCTCGGGAAGGCGTCAGTCATAAAGGCCTTCTTGATAAATTGCATCGGAAGAGCATCACCACAGTATCACAGTTGATGTCGTACTTCGAGGAGTACTCGAAGTCGGAAGAAGGTTGGCTTCGGAGGACTACTGCTACTTCGACAGTGTTGACAGAAGTTAAAGCAGAGGTGAAGACTTCGGCTCCGCCGCAAGAGCCAGTCCCCGAAGTGCAACATGATAGAAGAAGAGGGCAAAAGCACCCTCGTTCTGAGGTCTTAAACATTGCACCCCCGCAGAAGTTTGCACCAAGAGCTCCGCAGCCTGCGGGGAACAAGTCCAGCGGCTGGAGGCCGCCAGGGAAAACGGCTGGCAGAGGCCAGACCCTTTTTTGCTGTATTCATGGAGAGAACCGAAGCCATGCAACTGACACCTGCAAGGCTATTCTTACCCTTCGGGGAGAATACTTGGAGAGAACTTCGGGTCGAGGTAGTACCGACCGAAGTCCAGCAGCAGCAGTGCGCTCGGAGCCGGTCCAGGCTGTAGCGCGAATAGAAAATTTTGATGCTGCAAGACATCCTCCGGTGGCCAATGTTATGCCACCTCCGAAGCAAGAAGAAGGGCAAGATAGAGGGAAGAGAGTAGTTCTCCCTATCTCCGGAGGAGGTACTCTCGGAAGCATGTCCAAGAGACAGCGAAGAGAGTACGTTCGAGAAGTAGGCCACATTGGAACTTCGTCATCTGCAGCTGCAATGCCGGAGTGGTCTCATGTTCCAATATCTTTCTCTGCGGAGGATGCAGCTGGTATCAAGTTCCCGCATGCAGATCCATTGGTTATCACTGCTGATATTGCAGGGACTGAGGTCCGAAGGGTGCTAATTGACGGAGGTAGCTCGGCAGATATCATATTTGTGCAAGCCTTCGATCAGTTATGCATTTCCCGGAAGCATCTCCTCCCAGCGGCTCGTCCTCTGCAAGGCTTCGCAGGACCTCCGCTAGATGCACTTGGCCAGATAGGCCTGGAAGTAACCTTCGGAGAAGGTTTACTAGCCCGAACTGAGGAAGTTATCTTTGATGTGGTAGATGCCCCGTATGCTTATAATGTTATCTTCGGTCGAGGCATGTTGAATCAGTTCGGAGCAGTGGCGCATCACAATTACTTGTGCATGAAGATGCCCACACAGTTAGGAGTTCTGACAATCTTCGGAGATCAAGCCATAGCCCGGAGAGCAGAATATGGTCATGGTCCTCCTCTTGATCCGAGGCAAGTAAACAATGTCCAAGATAATGGAGAAATTTTTTCAGCCTCCTCCGAAGCTTCGAAGAAGTCATTTCCAAGACCAAGTCCCGAAGGAGAGATTGCAACGAAGGTCATTGTCAAAGATGGTAAAGAATACACTTTTCAATTTGGTAAAGATTTACCTCCCGAAGTTGCAACTTCCTTGGAAAAGGTCGTAGAAGAAAATCTGGATGTCTTCGCTTGGTCTGACGAAGATATCACCGGAGTCGATCGGGATATTATTGAGCACAGCTTGCTTGTAAACCCGAAGGCCCGGCCTGTTCGACAAGGGCTCCGGAAGATGTCCGCAGAGAGAGCTGCTCTAGCTAAGGACGAAGTTGAGAAACTGTTGAAGGCTGGGATTATCAGAGAAGTGGCCCATACAGAGTGGTTAGCCAACCCAGTCTTCGTCAGGAAAAAATCCTCCGGAAAGTGGCGCATGTGCATTGATTTCACATCATTGAATAAAGCGTGCCCACGTGACCCCTACCCCATGCCCCAAATTGATCAACTAGTTGACTCCACTGCAGGTTCGGAGTTACTAAGCTTCCTCGACGCGTATTCCGGCTATCATCAAATATGGTTAAAGCGCGAAGATGAAATCAAGACGAGCTTTGTAACTCCTTCGGGAGTCTTCTGCTATGTAAGAATGCCCTTCGGCCTAAGAAATGCCGGAGCTACTTTTTCAAGATTAGTTGCTAAGGCTCTAGGTCATCAATTAGGTCGCAATGTAGAGGCCTATATGGATGATATTGTAATAAAGAGTGCTTTAAAGCACCAACATAGCCTAGACTTAGCAGAAACATTCAATAGCCTTCGGGCATGTGGGATCCGCCTTAACCCCGAAAAATGTATATTCGGAGCTAAGGCTGGAAAGTTGTTAGGGTACTTAGTTTCAAGCAGGGGAATTGAAGCTAGCCCTACTCAAATAACTGCGCTGCAGAAGATGGCTCCTCCGGAGAATATAAAGCAAGTGCAAAAGCTGACCGGACGTCTGGCCGCACTTAGCAGGTTTTATCAAGGTCTGCGGAGAGGAGCTTGCCAATCTTTAAAGCTTTGAAAGGGTCCGAAGATTTTGCATGGACACCGGAGTGTCAGAAAAGCTTCGAAGATATTAAAGATTATCTCAGCAATCTTGCTACACTTACGGTGCCTATTGCGGACGAAACCCTACTTCTGTATCTTGCAGCCACAGGCTCAGCAGTCAGCGCAGTCCTTGTCAGAGAAGCTGATATCAATGGGAAGTTGGTCCAAAATCCTGTCTATTTTGTATCCGAAGCATTGTCAGGAGCGAAGACAAGATACTCCGAACTTGAAAAGTTCGTTTATGCTCTGATAATGGCTTCGAGGAAGCTAAGACATTATTTTTTGGCTCACAATGTAATTGTACCAACTTCGTATCCTTTAGGAGATATGCTCCGAAGCAAAGATTCCACTGGAAGAATTGGAAAGTGGGCAGTAGAACTAGCACCCTTCGGCATATCTTTCCTGGCAAGGACAGCTATCAAATCTCAAGTCCTAGCAGACTTCGTAGCAGAGTGGACTCCACCTGCGAAGTTGACTCCGGAGAAATCAGATGACGGAGTCTGGACTGTTTACTCCGATGGGGCTTTCCAAGCATCCGGAGCAGGTATTGGGGCACTATTAATTTCTCCGTCAGGTCAAAGAGCAATGTACTCCGCAAGACTCAACTTTAAGTCTACCAATAATATAGCGGAGTACGAAGGAATATTATTGGGACTTCGGAAAGCACGTGCTCTAGGGGCTACAAGAATAATTATAAAAACAGATTCTCAGATAGTAGCAGGGCACGTAGACAAGAGTTTTCAGGTCCGACATCCACAGCTTGCAAAGTATTTGGAAGAAATTCGCAAGATCGAAGCACATTTCAAGGGTATTTCCATTCGGAGTATACCAAGAGCTGAAAACGTGCAAGCGGACATTTTAGCGAAGGCTGCTGCCGGAGCTGTGGATGTGCCTGACGAAGCTTTCTATGAGGAGCTCAATATACCTTCGGTGCCACAAGTTGCTTCTGCAGAGATTCTCTGCATTCCTAGTGCAGATTGGAAAGATTCAATCATAGAACTCTTGCAAGGAGGAACGAATTTGCCCGAAGAGCTCCAATTGTCAAGATTAAAGCTCAGAGCAAGAAACTATCAGTTAATCAACGGTATATTATACAAGGCCGGAGTATGTTCCCCTCTACTCCGATGTATATCTCAAGCCGAAGGCCAAGAAATTCTTCGAGAAATTCACGAAGGCCTTTGTGGAAGTCATTTAGCCCCTAGAGCTCTGGCAGGAAAAACACTTCGCCAGGGGCTTTATTGGCCCACAATAACAGCTGATGCGGAGAGCCTGGTCCGCACTTGCCAAGGATGCCAGTGGATGGGTCGACGGAGTCATCGCCCACCAACAGCTCTTCAAGTCATTGCTCCGGTATGGCCTATGGCCAGATGGGGTATGGATCTAATTGGTCCCTTTCCGTTAGCAAAGGGAAATCTGAAGTTCGCAGTGGTAGCTATTGAATATTTTTCTAAGTGGGTCGAAGCAGAGCCCTTAACAGCTATCACTTCGAATAATGTACAAAAATTCTTCTGGAAAAACATTATTTGTCGGTTCGGAGTGCCTAGATATCTCACAGTTGATAATGGAACACAATTCGACGCAGAACCCTTCAGGAAGTTTTGCGAAGACCTAGGCATTCAACTATGTTTTGCTGCAGTGAGACATCCTCAGTCGAATGGAGCCGTTGAGCGAGCCAATGGAAATATCTTATCAGGGCTAAATCGAAGAATAGTAGGACTATCAAAGGGACTGTGGACCGAAGAGCTTCCGAAGATTCTGTGGTCCATTCGGACTACACAAACAAGGTCCACAGGTTTTACTCCGTTCAGACTGCTATTCGGAGATGAAGCTATGACTCCAACGGAGCTCAAAGGAGGATCACTTCGCAGCACCGAACCAGACATCGAAGAAGAAAGACAAGCTTCGTTAGATTTGTCAGAAGAAACAAGGCTTCGAGCTGTAGCCAATTTATCAAAGTATCATCAGCAGACGAAGACTTGGTATGACCCGAAGGTTAAGCTCAGCGAGTTAAGACCGGGTCATCTTGTTCTACGAAGCATTATAGCACCAGGGAAGTTAGGCAATAAATGGGAAGGTCCATATCTAATCGTCCGCTCGGGGCGCCCTGGTTCATTTAAATTAGCTAATTTAGAAGGTGAAGAGTTAGCACACACTTGGCATGCGGAGCACCTAAAGCGATACTTCGCATAAGGGCTCCTTGTAATCTGCTTGTAATCACCTCTAAATTAATAAAACATACACCAGTGGTTTGCCCTTCCCCTTGACACTCCTAGTTTCCCGAGCGGACGCGCTGGGACGGAAGTCGATCGAGAGGGAAGTGTCATCAAGCTGGCTGTATTTCCGGACTTCGTACCCATAAAGTCGAAGCCTCCGGCGTGGTGGCTGAAATCCATCCGGAGCCCAAGCTGATACCTTGTAGGCATCCGTAAAAGAGCCAATACCACATTCTACGGAGTCCAAGCTTCGGCTGGTAGACTTCCGTAAAAAGAGCCGAAGGTGGCCAAAATCTGCGGAGTCCAAGCTGCAGCTTGTCAGACTTCCGTAAAAAGAGCCGAAGGTGGCCAAATTCTGCGAAGTCCAAGCTCCGGCTGGTAGACTTCTGCAAAAAAGAGCCCAAGTGGCCAAATTCTGCGAAGTCCAAGCTCCGGCTGGTAGACTTCTGCAAAAATAGCCGAAGGTGGCTACAAATTCTGCGAAGTCCAAGCTCCGGCTGGTAGACTTCTGCCAGAAAGAGCCCATAGTGGCCAAATTCTGCGAAGTCCAAGCTCCGGCTGGTAGACTTCTGCAAAAAAATAGCCGAAGGTGGCTATAATTTCTGCGAAATCCAAGCTCCGGCTGGTAGATTTCTGCAAAAAACAGCCGAAGGTGGCTAAAGCGAAACAGCATTTAAGCCATGAGCTTCGAATGCCTGTTCTTATAAGTCCAAAGTGACAAATTTTTTAAGACACTAAAGTGTCATCGAAGTTATCTTAATTGATTTCCTTCGCAGAATTTACAAAGGTACCAAGTTACCATTCTTCTGACTACAAATAGTCGAAGACATCTCATAAAGATTTCAAAAGATCTTTAAAAATGACAGAGGGGCTCCGAACCCCCAAAAAAATTGTACTCCGAAGTTTTTCTTTGCACATAACCATCTTCGAATATAGTTCGAAGTTGCTTATACCCAAAGAGGGGCTAGTAAATATGGAGACAATTTTAAATCGGCATTCATTATTGAAACATATGTGTTTACAGATTACATTATGAAAAATTGGTATCTATACCAAGAAGGAATCGGAGACCTCTTCGGTCCCGAGAGCTAGGGGTGGAACGACTAGTTCCAACATCGGAAGTTCTAAGAACTTTACGTTTAACTCTCTTCCTCCCCTTCGAAGCTCTAAAATCCTTCTGTTCTTGTTGAAGCTCGGCTCAAGTTCGAAGCCGCTCGGGGCTTCTCTCCCAGCTTCTAAGATCTTCAGATCTTTTATTTTGGGCTTCACCTTCGTCTTCGGACCAATTAGTGTCTTCAGAAGACGAGGTGTTTGCGTCGCTCTCTTTATCTTCCTCTTTAATATAAGACAATATGTCTTTGATTACTTCAGGCGCAATAACGCCGGAGTCATCTCGAGGGATAAGGAATCGAGGACGTTTATAACTCTTTAGAAGTTCGAAGGTGTTCCACAGTGAGCGAAGTTCGCTGTTAAGCTCTAACACTTCGATATCTTCCATAAGAGGCAAAGCCTAAAAATATGACAAACAAGATTTTCATTGATAAATGTTTACAAGCATCAGCTTTACATAATAAAAAAAAATCCTAAATAATTCTAAACCTGCGGGTTCGGAGGAGGCTGACTGCTCGAAGCTTGGCTCCGAACTTGTTTTTGGCGTTGGCCTTCATCAATCCAAGCCTTGATCGCAGATCGACCTTCGGCTCTCCACGAAGTCTGGAAGGCTCGCCAAGCAGTAGCTATACCTTCGGAAGGTTTTAGAAGTCGGTCGTCGTCGAAGATGATAGAACCCTCTGCGCTCGGAGTGATTGTTCGGCCCAAATCCTCGTAGTAGCGAAGTATTCCAAGGGCAGACACTTGTCCGGAGAGTTCTCCATAACGTATGCCTGCCGTCTTCATTTGCTTCGCTGCTCCTTGAATTCTCTTTAGCCGGCGCAGTAGAGTTACATTGTCATCCGAAGGTAGTGATCCAGTAGTACCGAAGTACTCCAAGACACTTAACATCTGTTCGATGACCTCCGAAGCCACCTTCTCAGACTTAACCTTTTCTTCGATAAGTACATCCTTGGCCGAAGTCGTTTCAGCTAAAACTCCGGAGATTCTAGCGTTCTCCGTAGCCAAAGCATTCTTTTGAGTTAGGAGCTGGCCAGCCTCTTCTTGCAGCCTTACAAGTGCGGAGTCCTTCGCAGCATCCTCCGTCCGCAGTCTTTCAATCTCCGCTCGAAGCACAATTCTTTCTGCTTCGAGCTCTTTCTTTGCAGCCTCCAAGCTTTGCCTAGCCCTTCGCTCTGCTAAAATTACATTGTCCATTTGAGCTACTCGACCTTCGGAGAAGTTAAAATTTCTTTGAAGAGTTTCGTTCTCTTCCCGAAGTTGAGCAATTTTGTTTTCGTTCGACAAAGCTGCAGCGCGGGCTAAGACTGCTTGCTAAAAAAGAAGAAAAACTGGAATAAGAAATTATTCATATATAATTTATTATTCGGTTCGAAGATGCTTTATACCTGATAAGCTGCTCTTTCCACAGCAAGGTTAAGCTCCGAACCCTTCACTCTGCTTAAACGGGCTACCAGTTCTGTTTCCCCGACTTGGCGACTGGCTTCACCCAAAGGTTTAACCAAAGTCCCAAGTCCGGTTTTCTCCTCCAAAAAAGGAGTTATGAGAGGAAGCAGTTTTGAAGCTTTCTGGTCAGCCCTGCTTAGCGAAGGTCCGGAGGTTTCTTCCGAGGCCCTTGGAACTTCAGAAGATGGCCCCCCTTCAGTCGATTCACTTTCGTCCGTTGACTCAGATGAAGTCGATCCTTGAGCTGGGAGGGGCTCGATGTATCTTTTTCCTCTTCCAGGCCCTGGTAGAGCAACTCCCGGTTGCGGCCCTGAAGTTGTCGAAGGTCTTTGAGTTGTATCTTCGAGAGATACTTCGACAACAGGAGGCTCTGAAAAAAAACAAAAATATTACACATTGTATAATTTTGCAAAATTTGATAAGAATTAAGCAAAATTTACCTTCGACATTCTCTGGAATATCGACTACCGGACTGATCGGAGGATCAAAAGTGTAGTCCTCATCCGAATCAGCCGTTAAATCTTGGACTACAGGAGCATCGTCCTGAAGAGTCCTTGTTACTTCTTCGAGAATCGAAGCCATAGCAACTTCGACTCCACCTTCATCCACAGGAACTCCAGCCTGAGTTGTATCTTCTAGAACTACCGAAGTCATTGGTTGATCAGCATTGTCTCCAGACTCCGGTATGTTCGCAGGCACTTCGGCTTCATTCACACCCATAGGGGCTTCATTTTGATCTTCTTGAGTATCCGGAGCTCTTACTTCTTCGATGTTGGCTTGAAGCTCCGGAATACCTGCAGTGTCTTCAATGTGAATATTTTGTTGAGCCGCATCTTCGTCAATTAATCTTACTAATAAAATACCTTCGTCTTCTTTAGAGCTAGAAGCCGAAGCTCTTGAGTTCGAAGGTGCGAGGTTTTTCGGCTTCCGAGCCACCTTCTTCGTCGGAGTCTTTGCGGAGCTGGAGGCTCCAGCTTCGGCTACTCTCTTCTTGGGTCCTTTCTCTTGAGGCACCCAGTCCATCAGAGGGGGCGGAGTTAACTCTAACATTCCCCATACTCTGTTAAAACGCTCCCAACTTCCGATTAATTTGATTCGCCATTCCTTTTCTGACGGAGTTGGAGCACCCAAGATCTTCTCCGAAGCCCTTATAATTTGCTCTGAAGTAATAGGGGCTGAAGAAGCTAAAAAATAACTCAAGTTAATCTTTCTTCGAAGTAAATATGTATTATGCATGTTGGTTTCGAAGTTACCTGCAGGGCTCGAAGTATAGTTTATCTTGCGAAGACCGCCTTCCGAGTCATCTTCGAAGGCGATAGGCCAGTTGGCCATCAACGGAGGAATTTGAAGTCCGATGAACTCTTCAGCTAAGTCCCGCATGCTCAACCTTTTGCTGATTTTCTGAAGCAAGTTGAGGCGAGCTTCGAGTTGGCCTTCGTCGGGTTGCACTAAGGCTTCCTTTCGGAACTGAATTTCCTTGAGGGGACCGGCCAGAGGATTACCCACTCCAACTTCGGCATAAAACCACCTTAGAACCCAATCGGTGTACCATCTGGCATTGGTGGCCTTAGCAGGAAATTGCAGAGCATATTCATCACGAAGCCTAAAATTGATGCTTCCAAAGGAAACTACCACCTTCTCACCTCCGGAGCCTACGAAGGTCTTTGGCTGACAAGTCGCTCTATGCAACGCAGCGAAGATTTCAGCCCTCCCCTCACAACCTTCGGCCCTCAGTGCCCACTCGAAGATAGCTAGTCTGGCTACAGCATTCGGAGACAGCTGGGGGAGGGTTACGTGAAACAAGTCAAGTACTTCGGCTAAAAAATCCACAGCCGGGAGGCCCAAGCCCGCTTCGAAAAAAGCTTGGAACACCACAACTTCTCCGGGTCTCGGTGATGGAATTGATTCTTTGCCCGGCTTCCGAATCATAACTCCGTTACTAATATTTCCCCCCGCTGTGATTGCCAAAGATTCTTTCTTGCAGGTAGACCGCCCCAACTCAAAAGATTGATCCAAGTATTTGGTTGAGGGTGGGCACAGACCTTGGACATCGGGGATTTGAGGATTTTTTCCCTTTGCCGCCATGGAAGTTGTCGCCTGCATCGAAGACGTCGCCGCCATTGTTGCCGCTGCCGCCGCCGCAGCCGCTTGTTGACGAGCCAAGGTCGAAGGAGGTGCAGAGCCTTTAGTTTTCGCCATCGCAATTGCTGGATCAACTTGAGAGAATGGGAACTAGGGCTCAAGAACTCGAAAGTTAGGGCTCAAGAACTCAAGAACTCAAGAACTCAAAAGGCTTTTGACTGGGAGCGAGCGGTGAAAAGGTAATCGAGTAGGTTCTAGAGTCCTTTATTTATAGCCTAACTTTCCGTTTGTTACCGTTTGGGCTCTGCCCTTTCGCATTCCCGCCTGTTATTTTCCTCAGAAAATAACGCCTCGTATAACTCCGTTAGAAACAGAAACTAACGGCTATATTTTCTAAGTCTAAAAAGACTTTCGAACTTCCTGAGTCAGTTCTAAGATAGTTCGAAAAGTAATTACCTTATGACTGATTCGAAGTTCATAACTTCATGTATTTTGGAGATAAAACAAAAATCAATAACCCCTATGATTGGTTATCTTTTCTTTCCGTATACTGCTCTCCTAACGTTACAGGTCGAACGGAGAAGCGTATTCGAGGGGCTACTGTTGGGGGAAAATATCTCATCTTCGGGGTTATTGCTAAAGCAGCATGAAGACAGCCAACTACTTCGAAGATTGTTCGAAGACCTTCTTCGAAGATGCTCGGAACCTGGTTCGAAGCCCGAAGACAGACACTGGTTCGAAGTATGTCTTCGAACCAAAGCCCTTCAGGATCTTTTCTGCCAGCTAAGATGGAAGACTTATCTTCTATCCTATTAGATTAGTCTTTTACCATTTTAGCCCTATTAAGGAAACCGAATAGTTTCCTTAATGTCGGTTGTAATAGAGGGGTAAATAGGTCTTTTCCTTAATGTTTAGGCCTATAAATACCCCCCATTTCACCCTGTAATAGGGACCGATTACAAGTGAATCAATACACACTTTCGAACTATTCTAAGTTATTATCCTTTCGGAGGCTTAGAACAGTTTGCTTCGCAAACACTTCGTTTGTTAGTTTCTTTCCTACAGAAACCTGTTAGCGTAATCTTTTACGCCAACAGTAGCGAATACGGTTTCACTTCAGGACGGTACGATCCAAGATCAGCGGTCGTCAGTTTTTTGCCAAAACTGACAAAGCGTCCACCGACTTTGCACCAGGTACCCGGATTGGGCCGGCCCGATTAAGCAGCTCTCTCAGCCCGGCAATCGCTCACCGCCCGTGTACCAGAGTCAATCCTAGTCAACAACCCAGTGGATCCTCTGCTGCTCCTAGCCCATGTACCCAGATTGGGCCAGCCCGACTTCGCGGCCCCTCTGCCCGACAGTCGCTTGCTACCCGTGTACCTCAGTCACATGCGGCCCAGACACAGCAGATCTTCTCCTCTCTTCAGTCCTCTTTGACTTTCGTTGACAATGACTCATTACATCTGGAGCCATGAGGTCCACGCTCTTCAGCATGGCTCCTCAATCTCCCCCTTGATAAGTGCATTTTCAACACTCCTCTTCATCAGCTCTCCAGTACCTGTGAGCACATGTGGAAACACGAAGACAAAGCACAAGAAAACAGAGAAGAAGAAAATAAAGTAAAAGTTTAACCCTAATGACCAATAGCCGAACAAAAGCAAGAAGTGGTCATTATGGTTAACCAAAAGTAAAAGCTCAAAACAAGTGCAATCTCAGAATTATCAACAAGGATATCAAAAGAGTAAGGACAAATGAGACAAAAACTCCCCCTGAAACAAATCCCAGAGAAAGCCAAAACTCCCCCTTAAACTCTTCTCCCAAAATTTCTCCCCCTTGTTGACAACTGGACTCATCAAGCGAGACTAAATGCACTCTAAAGAGACACAGACTCCCCCTAAAACGCAACTCCCCCTCAAAATATGAAATGAATGCAACTGGGTGCAGGTGGAGTGTAGAAAGCATGCTTCTCAGATATGATCGACTGCAATTACAACATCTAGCAGGTATAGTGTTGGGGGAAAATATTCCATCTTCAGGGTTATAGCAGTGAAGAGATAAAGACTGGTGATAAAGACGAAGCCTCTCAACATATAATTTCGGAGATGCTTCAAGTCAAGTTCGAAGTATGATGACAAGCTTCAGTTCGGAGTATATCTTCGAACTTGGACTCTTCCGAGAGCTTCTTTGCCAGTTAAGATGGAAGACTTATCTTCTTTCTCATTAGATTAGTTTTTTACCATTTTAGCCCTATTAAGGGTACCGAATAGTTTCCACTATGTCGGTTGTAATAGAGGGGTAAGAAGGTCTTTTCCTTAATGTTTGGGCCTATAAATACCTCCTGTTTTACCCTGTAATAGGGACCGAATACAAGTTATTCAATACACACTTTCGAACTATTCTAAGTTATTATCCTTTCGGAGGCTTGGAATAGTTTCCTTCGCAAATACTTCGTTTGTTAGTTTCTAATCTTCAGAAACCTGTTAGCGTAATCTTTTACGCCAACAGTTGGCGCCGTCCGTGGGGAACCTAGTCCAAGAAACTTCGTTCTCTACCAACTCCTTACACCATGCCTCCTAAGTGGAGCGCCACTGGTAACCCTGTTCGGAGGTCCCCTCGGACCTCCGGAGTGATATCTCCAGACGCAGTTGAGGTCGAAGGACCTTCGACGTTTCCTCCACCTCAAACTCCGAAAGGGATTCCTATTCCTCGAACATACGGAGTTCCTCCGCCAACTCCATCTATACTTCGACCACCCGGAGTTCCTCTTCCACCTCAAGTTCCACTCTGAACTGATCCTTACAGTTCTCAAGACCCGGAAGATCCTTCCGGAGGAGATGAAGACAATCTTGGTGATATGGCCGCTCAAATGGCCAGTCTCTAAGCTGAAGTAGCGAGATGGCGATAAGAAGCTGCAAATAGGCTTCGCTCTCAAGACATCCCAGTTATTCCAGAAGTGCCTGAAGACGACGAACCTATCTATCCTGAAGCCCCGGAGAACGCCTCCTTTGATACTGAATCTCCGTTACATCCTGAACTGCAAAAAGTTCGCTTCGACCCGAAGTTTAAGTCTTCGAAGCTTTGCAAGTATGCCGAAGATGAGGATCCTGGAGAATTTGTCCGTTCTTATGCTCTAGCAATTGAAGCTAGTGGAGGAGTGCGGGACACCATGGCAAAATGCTTTCCCTTAGCTCTTCAAGGAGTGGCATTGCGGTGGTTCTGGTCCTTGAAGCCAGGATCAATTAATTCATGGGGGCAGCTGAAGAAGAAGTTCGTAAGCAATTTCCAAGGCACCTTCGTGCCCCCAATGTCAACGGAAAGTCTTTTCCAGGTGAAGCAGCTCCCTGGAGAGACATTGAGACAATACTTCAAGCGCTTCGCTCATACGAAGTCGCAGATCCGAGGGTTGACTACATCTTCAGTAGTTGACGCAGCTCGAGAGGGAGTCATTCATCCAGGCCTCCTTGATAAACTTCACCGGAAAAGCATATCTTCTATTTCTTAGTTGATGTCATATTTCGAAGAGTATGCGAGGTCAGAAGAAGGATGGCTTCGGAGAACCGCTGCAACCCCGTCGATATTGCAAGAAGTGAAATTGGAAGTGAAAACTTCAGCACGGCAGCAAGAGCCTAGCTTCGAGGTTCAACATGACAGGCGTAGGGGGCAAAAGCATCCTTGTTCGGAAGTTCTGAACATTGCAACCCCGCAGAAGTTTTCCCAAAGAGCTCAGCAACCATCAGGAACCAAGACCAGCAGCTGGAGGCCGCCAAGGAAACCGGTTGGCAAAGGCCAGACCCTTTTCTGTTGTATTCATGGTGAAAACTGAAGCCATGCAACTGATACTTGCAAGGCTATACTTGCTCTGAGAGGAGAGTATCTGGAAAGAACTTCGGGTCGAGGTACTACTGACCGAGTTCCTGCTGAAGTGCACCTGGAGCCTGTCCAGGCTGTGGCGCGGATAGAAAACTTCGAAGCCGCAAGACGCCCTCCGGTGGTCAATATTATGCCGCCTCCGAAGCAAGAAGAAGGGCAAGACCGAGGAAAAAGAGTAGTCCTCCCCATCTCCGGAGGAGGTACTCTAGGAAGTATGTCAAAGAGGCAGAGAAGAGAGTATGTCAGAGAGGTGGGCCATATTGGAACCTCTTCATCTGCAGCTGCTATGCCCGAGTGGTCTCATGTGCCAATATCTTTCTTCGCAGATGATGCAGTTGGTGTTAAATTTCCACATGCAGACCCACTTGTCATCACTGCTGACATTGCAGGAACTGAGGTTCGAAGAGTGTTAATTGACGGAGGGAGTTCGGCAGACATTATTTTTGTTCAAGCCTTCGATCAATTATGCATCTCCAGAAAGCACCTCCTTCCAGCGGCTCATCCTTTGCAAGGCTTTGCAGGACCTCCGCTTGATGCACTCGGCCAAATTGGCCTGGAAGTTACCTTCGGAGAAGGATTGTTAGCTAGGACAGAGGAAGTAATCTTCAACGTCGTGGATGCTCCATATGCCTACAACGTCATATTCGGAAGAGGCATGTTAAATCAGTTCGGAGCCGTGGCACACCACAATTACTTGTGCATAAAGATGCCCACACAAGCGGGAGTGCTCACTATCTTCGGAGATCAAGCTATCGCCCGAAGAGCGGAATATGGTCACGGCCCCCCTCTTGATCCAAGATAAGTGAATAATGTGCAAGATAATCAAGAAAATTTTTCAGCTCCTTCCGAATCTTCGAAGAAATCCTTCCAAAGACCAAGTCCTGAAGGAGAGATTGCAACGAAGATTATTGTTAAAGATGGTAAAGAATATGCATTTCAATTTGGTAAAGATTTACCTCCAGAAGTAGCGACCTCCTTGGAAAAAGTAGTTGAGGAGAATCTAGATGTCTTTGCTTGGTCTGACGAAGACATCACCAGAGTCAATCGGGATATTATTGAACATAGTTTACTTGTAAACCCGAAGGCCCGGCCTGTTCGGCAAGGACTCCGAAAAATGTCTGCGGAAAGAGCTGTTCTTGCAAAAGACGAAGTTGAAAAATTATTGAAGGCTGGGATTATCAGAGAAGTGGCTCATATGGAGTGGTTAGCCAACCCAGTCTTCGTTAAGAAGAAATCTTCAGGGAAATGGCGCATGTGTATTGATTTTACATCTCTGAATAAAGCATGCCCCCGTGACCCCTACCCCATGCCCCGAATTGATCAGTTGGTCGACTCCACTGATGGTTCGGAGTTACTAAGCTTCCTTGACGCGTATTCCGGCTACCGTCAAATTTGGTTGAAGCGCGAAGATGAAATCAAGACAAGCTTCGTAACTCCTTCAGGAGTCTTTTGTTATGTAAGAATGCCTTTTGGCTTAAGAAATGCCGGGGCTACTTTTTCGAGGTTAATTGCTAAGGCTCTAGGTCATCAGCTAGGTCGTAATGTAGAGGCCGACATGGATGATATTGTAATCAAGAGTGCTTTTAAGCACCAACATAGCCTAGACTTAGCAGAAACATTTAATAGCCTTTGGGCATGTGGGATCCGTCTTAACCCCGAAAAATGTATCTTCGGGGCGCAGGCTGGAAAATTGTTAGGGTACCTAGTTTCAAGCAGAGGGATCAAAGCTAGCCCCACTCAAATAACTGCGTTACAAAAGATGGCTCCCCTAGAGAATTTGAAGCATGTGCAAAAGCTGACAGGTCGTCTAGCAGCACTTAGCAGATTTTTGGCATGGTCTGCGGAGAGAAGTTTGCCTATTTTCAAAGCATTGAAAGGGTCCGAAGATTTTGCATGGACACCGGAGTGTCAGAAAAGCTTCGAAGATATTAAAGAGTATCTCAGTAATCTTGCTACACTCACGGTGCCTACTACGGACAAAACCCTACTCCTTTACCTTACGGCTACTGGCTCTGCTGTCAGTGCAGTTCTTGTCAAAGAGATAACGGGAAGTTGGTACAAAATCCAGTTTACTTTGTGTCTGAAGCATTGTCCGGAGCAAAAACAAGATATTCCGAGCTTGAGAAATTCGTTTATGCTCTGATAATGGCTTCGAGGAAGTTAAGGCATTATTTTTTAGCTCATAATGTAATTGTACCAACTTCGTATCCTTTGGGAGATATGCTCCGAAGTAGAGATTCCACTGGAAGAATTGGAAAGTGGGCAGTTGAACTAGCACCCTTCGGCATATCCTTTCTGGCAAGGACAGCAATCAAATCGCAAGTCTTAGCAGATTTTGTACCAGAATGGACTCCCCCTGCAACGTGGGTTCCGGAGAAGTCAAGTGAAGGAATTTGGACTGTTTTTTCTGATGGGGCTTTCCAAGCATCCGGAGCAGGTGTTGGAGCAGTTTTGATTTCGCCTTCAGGGCAAAGAGCAATGTACTCCGCAAGACTCAACTTTAAGTCTACCAATAATATAGCGGAGTATGAAGGGATTTTACTGGGACTCCGAAAAGCACGTGCTCTAGGGGCTACAAGAGTTGTTATAAAGACAGATTCTCAAATAGTAGCAGGGCACGTAGATAAAAGCTTTCAAGTTCGGCATCCACAGCTTGCAAAGTACTTAGAAGAAATCCGTAAGATCGAAGCACAATTCAAGGGTATTTCAATTCGGAGTATACCAAGAACAGAAAATGTGCAAGCGGACATCTTAGCAAAAGCTGTAGCCGGAGCTATGGATATACCAGAAGAAACTTTTTATGAGGAGCTCAGTACACCTTCGGTGTCACAAATTCCCTCCGCAGAGATTCTTCGCATTCCAAGTACAGATTGGAGAAATTCGATCATGGAACTTTTGCAAGGAGGAGCAAATTCGTTTGAAGAGCCACAATTTTCAAGATTGAAACTCAGGGCTAGGAATTATCAAATAATCAACGGTATTTTATACAAGGCCGGAGTATGTTCCCCTTTACTCCGATGTATATCCCAAACCGAAGGCCAAGATATTCTTCAAGATATTCATGAAGGGCTTTGCGGTAGCCATCTGGCCCCTCGAGCTTTGGCAGGGAAAACACTTCGCCAGGGGCTTTATTGGCCTACGATAGTAGCAGATGCGGAAAACATAGTCCGCACATGCCAAGGATGTCAGTGGATGGGTCGATGGAGTCATCGCCCACCAACAGCTCTTCAAGTTATTGCTCCGGTATGGCCCATGGCCAGATGGGGTATGGATTTGATTGGTCCTTTTCCAGTAGCTAAGGGAAATTTAAAGTTCGCAGTGGTAGCTATTGAATATTTTTCTAAGTGGGTAGAAGCAGAGCCCTTAACAGCTATCACTTCGAATAATGTACAGAAATTCTTTTGGAAAAGTATCATTTGCCGGTTCGGAGTGCCTAGACAACTCACAGTTGATAATGGAACACAGTTCGATTCAGAACCTTTCAGAAAGTTCTGCGAAGATCTAGGCATCCAGTTATGTTTTGCTGCAGTGAGGCATCCTAAGTCTAATGGAGCTGTAGAAAGAGCTAATGGAAATATTTTGTTAGGGCTAAATCGAAGGATAGTAGGATTAGCAAAAGGACTGTGGACCAAAGAACTTCCGAAGATTTTATGGTCCATTCGGACTGCGCAAACAAGGTCCACAGGTTTTACTCCATTCAGATTGCTATTCGGAGATGAAGCTATGACTCCAATGGAGCTCAAAGGAGGATCACTTCGCAGCACCGAACCGGAGATTGAAAGAGAAAGACAAGCTTCGCTGGATTTAACAGAGGAGACAAGACTTCGAGTTGTAGCCAATTTATCAAAGTATCATCAGCAGACGAAGGCTTGGTTTGACCCAAAGGTTAAGATCAATGAGCTTAGACCGGGTCATCTAGTTTTACGAAGCATCATAGCGCCAGGAAAATTAGGAAATAAATGGGAAGGTCCATACTTAATTGTTCGTTCAGGACGTCCTGGCTCTTTTAAATTAGCTAATTTGGAAGGTGAAGAATTAGCGCATACTTGGCATGCGGAGCACCTAAAGCGATACTTCGCATAAGGGCTCCTTGTAATCATGTGTAATCACTTTTCGAATCAATAAAGCATATGATTCAGATAATGCCTACCCCTCATAAACTTCCAGCTTCCGAGTGGACGCACTGGAACCGCGGAGTTGACCGAGAGGGAAGTGTCATTAATTTGAATCATATTTTCCGAGGTGGTGGGCTGACATAATCCGGAGTCCAAGCCATCGGCTTGAAGACATCCGTAAAAGAGCCCGAAAACCACAGAATGCGGAGTCCAAGCCACTGGCTGGAAGACATCCGTAAAAAGAGTCCAAAGAGATCAAATAATGCGGAGCCCAAGCCACCGACTTGTAGGTATCCGTAAAAAGAGTCCAAAGAGACCACTGCGAACTCCAAACCACTGGTTTGACAGAATTCACAAAAAGAGCCGAAGGAGGCCAAAACAAAACAGAGTTTGAGCGATGAGCTTCGAATGTCTGTTAAGAAAGTCCAAAGTGACAGATTATCTAAGACACTAAAGTGTCCGGAAAGTTATCTCAAGTGATTTCTTTTCAAAAAACAGAAGGTACTAAGTTACCATTCTTCAAACTACAAACAGTCGAAGACATTTTATAAGATTTTATTCGATCTTTAAATTAATGAGGGGCTCCGAACCACAAAAATTGTACTCCTAAGTTTTCTTTGTGCCTAACCATCTTTGAATACAATTCGAAGTTGCTTACGCCCAAAGTGGGGCTAATAAATAGGGAGACACTTTTAAATTGATATTTATTATTCGAACAAATATGATTACATCATGAAAAATTGGTATCTATACCAAGAAGGAATCGGAGACCTCTTCGATCTCTAGAGCTAGAGTTGGAACGACTAGTTCCAGTGCCGGGAGTCCTAACAACTTTGCGTTTAACTCTCCTGCCTCCCTTCGAAGCTCTAAAGTCTTTTTGTTCTTGCTGAAGCTCGGCCCAAGTTCGAAGCCGTTCGGGGCTCCTTTCCCAGCTTCCAAGTTCTTCAGGCTTTTTACCTTGAGCTTCATCTTCATCTTCGGACCATATAATGTCTTCAGAAGATGAAGTTTCCAAGTTAACTTCTTTTTCTTCCTCTTTAATGCAAGATAATATATCTTTGCTTATTTCGGACGTAATCATTCCAGAACTATCTCGAGGAACTAGAAATCGAGGGCGCTTGTGAAGTTTTAAGATTTCGAAGGTAGCCCATAATAAGCGAAGTTCGTCGTTAGCATCTAACACTTCGACATCTTCCATATGAGGCAAAGCCTAAAAACATAATAAACAAATCTTCATTCATAAATGTACAAAAGCGTAGTGCTTTACATAGTTGAAGATCCTAAGGTAATTCTAAACCTGCGGGTTTGGAGGAGGCTGACTGCTCGAAGCTTGGGACCGAGCCTGCTTCTGGCGTTGTCCTTCATCAATCCAGGCCTGTATTGCAGAACGACCTTTGACTCTCCATGAAGTTTGAAAGGCTTGCCAAGCAGCGGCCACACCTTCGGAAGGAGTAAGAAGCTGGTCGTCATCGAAGGTAATAGGACCCTCTCCTGCGCTCGGAGTTATCGATCGACCCAGATCTTCATAGTAACGAAGTAGACCAACGGCAGCCACTTGTCCGGAGATTTCTCCGTAACGAATGCCTGCTGTCTTCATTTGCTTCGCTACTCCTTGAATCCTTTTCAACCGGCGCAGTAGGGATATGTTGTCATCCGAAGGAAGCGTCCCAGTAGTACCGAAGTAATACAGAACACCTAGCAATTGGTCCATGACCTCCGCAGCTACCTTATCAGACTTCAGCTTATCTTCAATTAACGCATCCTTCATCGAAGTTAGCTCTTCTATTACTCCAGAGAGCCTAGCCGCTTCCGTAGTTAAAGAATTCTTGTGATTCATTACCTGGCTAGCTTCTTCTCGGAGTCTAACAAGCTCGGCCCCCGCAGTAGCATGCTCCGCCCGCATCTTTTCAATTTCTGCTCGAAGCACAATTTTTTCTGCTTCGACCTCCTTGTTCACAGCCTCCAAGCCTTGTCTGGCCCTGCGCTCCGTTGAAACCATGTTGTCCATGTGGGTCACTCGACCTTTGCAGATAGTCAGATTTCATTGAAGAGTTGCATTCTCCTCTCGAAGGCGAATGTTCCCACGTTCGTTGGAGATATTCACAGCCTGAGCCAAGATTGTTTGCTGCGAAAAGAAAAAGTAAAGGTGAGAAATTATTTGTATATAAATTTGATTCTATTTTGCAGATACTTCGTACCTGGTACGCTGCGCGTTCCATGGCAGCATTAAGCTCCGAGCTCTCCGCCTCACTCAAGATGGCCACCAAGTTCGTCTCCCCAACTTCGCGACTAGCTCGATCCAAAGGCTCGAGCAAAGTCCGGAGCCCAGTTCTTCGCTCTAAGAAAGGAGCTAGAAGGGGGAGCATGCTTAAGGCTTGTTTGTCATCTTCGTTTGGCGAAGGCCCGGAGTGTTGAGCTGTGGTCTTCGGAGCCCCGGGAGACTGACCCCCCTCAGTAGATTGGCTCTCATCTGTTGACTCAGACGGAGTTGATCCTGAGCTCGGAGCAGGGAGGGGGTCCATCTTCCCTGTGCCTTTTCTAGGCCCCATTTGAGTGGCTCCTAGAATTGGCTCCGAAGTTGTCAAAGGTCCAGGAACTGTATCTTCGGGACGGACCACTTCCATAGAAGTGGACTTTGTAAAAACAAAGGTATTATACATTGTATAATTTCGCATTAAAAAAAGGATAAAAGAATTATTCGAAGTTTACCTTCGACATTTTGGCGGCGGATGAGCATTGGACTGCTTGGTGGATCGAAGGCGAGATCTTCGTCAGAATCAAGCGTCAAATCTTCGACTGTTGGAACATTTTCCTGAACAGTCGTTGTTGCTTCATCCGGAATCGAAGCTATAGTGACTTCGACTCCACTCTCATCCACAAGAGCTCCGTCCTGAGGTAAATCTTCTTGAACAGCCGGAGTCCTCGCTTGCTCAAGATTCTCTTGAGACTACGGCACGTTCGCAGGTTCTTCAATTTGTGCAGTTCCTTGGGCTGCATCCTCGTCAATCAGCCTCAAAAGCAACCTGCCTTCATCCTCCTGAGAATCGGAGACTGAAGCTCTTGGGCTCGAAGGCGCATGATTTTTTGGTTTTCGAGCCACCTTCTTGACTGGAGTCTTGGCAGAGCTCGAAGTTCCAGCTTCGGCTTTCCTCTTCTTGGGCCCTTTCTCCAAAGGCACCCAATCCACCAAAGGGGGCGGAACCACTTCGAGTAGTCCCCATACTCGGTTGGATCGCTCCCAACTACCAACTAATTTGATTCTCCATTCTTTCTCGGTCGGAGTTGGGACGCCCAAAATATTCTCCGAAGCTCGTACGATTTGCTCCGAAGTTATAGGGGCTGAAGAGGCTGAAAAATGAGTTAAGTTTGTTAATTCTTCGAATAAATATACATAGGGTATGTTGTTTTCGAAGTTACCTGCAGGACTCGAAGTTGAAGAAATTTTCCGAAGACCGCCTTTTGAATCCTCTTCGAAAGTGATTGGCCAGTTGGCCATCAAAGGAGGGATTTGGAGCCCGAGGAATTCTTCGGCTAAGTCTCGCATGCTCAACCGATGACTGATCTTTTGAAGCAAGCTAAGGCGAGCTTCGAGCTGACCCGAATCTGGATGCACAAGGGCTTCCTTTCAGAAGTTGATGTCTTGCAAAGGTCCGGCTAGACGGTTGCTCGCCCCAACTTCGGCGTAAAACCACTTCAGGATCCAATCGGTGTACCATCTGGCATTGATGGCCTTAGCGGGAAACCGAAGAGCATACTCATCTCGGAGTCTGAAGTTGATGCTTCCGAAGGCTACTACCATCTTTTCACCTCCGGGACCTACGAAGGTCTTCGGTTGGCATTAAGCTCTATGCAGTGCTGCGAAGATCTCCGCCATTCCTTCGCAACCTTCGGCTCGCAACGCCCATTCGAAGATGGCAAGGCGTGCTACCGCACTCGGAGAAAGTTGGGGGAGAGTGACGTGGAACAAGTGTAAAACCTCCGCCAAGAAGTCTACCGCTGGAAGACCCAAACCAGCTTCAAAGACGACCACTTCTCCGGGTCTCGGTGACGAAATGATTTCCTTCCCAGGTTTGCGAATCATCACCCCCGAACTAATTTTGCCTTCTACTGCAGCCTCAAGCGATTCCCTTCTGCAGGTTGACGGCCCCAGTTGATAAGACTGGTCCGTATACTTCGTCGATGCTGGGAAGAGGTCTTGGGGGCCGACATTTTGGGGATTTCCTCCCACCGGCGCCATTGCCGCCACTGAAGGATTTGGAGTTGCCGTCACCGATGATGCAGCCGCTGCCGCCGCAGCAGCTTGCTGCCGGGCCAAGGTTGAAGTCGCTCCAGGACCTTTGAAACTAGTTTTTGCCATTGGATTTTGTGGATTGTTTCAGAGGAAAAATGGCGGCTAGGGCTCGGGTGATGGCTTGTTTGCACGAAAGCAATGAAAAGGTACTCACTAAGGGTTTGGGCCCTCTATTTATAGCCCAAACCCTGATTTTTTACCGTTTGCCTGTGTCGCTTCACATTCCTAACCGTTACTTTGCTCCGAAATTAAAGCATTCCGTAACTTCCGTTAGAAGAAAGAAGCTAACGACTATTTCTTCTAAGTCTAAAAAGACTTTCAGATTTTTTGAGTTAGTTCTAAGTTACTTCGAAAGTAATTTTATTAAAAACTAATTCAAAGTTTACATCTCCACGTAGTTCGGAGATGGTTCAAATCTGCTAACCCCTACGCATGATTATTTTTCTTGCGTATACTGCTCTCCTAACATTACAGATTTAGTGGAGAAGCGTATTCGAGGGGCTACTGTTGGGGGAAAATATTCCATCTTCAGGGTTATTGCAGTGACGAGATAAAGACTGGTGATAAAGACGAAGCCTCTCAACATATAATTTCGGAGATGCTTCAAGTCAAGTTCGAAGTATGATGACAAGCTTTAGTTCAGAGTATATCTTCGAACTTGGACTCTTCCGAGAGCTTCTTTGCCAGTTAAGATGGAAGACTTATCTTCTTTCTCATTAGATTAGTCTTTTACCATTTTAGCCCTATTAAGGGTACCGAATAGTTTCCACTATGTCGGTTGTAATAGAGGGGTAAGAAGGTCTTTTCCTTAATGTTTGGGCCTATAAATACCCCCCGTTTTACCCTGTAATAGGGACCGAATACAAGTTATTCAATACACACTTTCGAACTATTCTAAGTTACTATCCTTTCGGAGGCTTGGAATAGTTTCCTTCACAAATACTTCGTTTTTTAGTTTCTAATCTTCAGAAACCTGTTAGCGTAATCTTTTACGCCAACATATAGCAAAAGACATACTGTCTAAGACACATGGCAAGATTAGTGCAACAGATGATATCTAAAGAAAGTCATTAGCACACATTTTTCAATTTTTTGCAAATAAAAGCATCACCACATTTTCCAGTTGACAAGAAAGGTAAAGCATGAGATGCCAAAATGAATTGATATCTACCAAGATAAGCATCGTCCAAAACAAAGTGCTTCAACAAACTTGTTATCTTTTTAATGTTCAGGCTTTTTCTTTTTCATTTTTGCCTGGGGTTATTTGCATGTCAAACCTTATGCTGACCGACCAAGTCAAGCCTAGGCCAGAACTGGACCATCAGAAGCTTAAGACATTGGTCTTGGCATACACTACACTGTCATAGTTCATACCAAAGTGCTATGGTAATCAGTCCAGAACAATGTAATGCGACAAAGCAAACCCACCTGGATCTTTTCAAATTATGCATAAGAAGGCATGGATTTTTCATTTTTCTGATTTTTCATCATTTTTAGAGCACATTTTCCATGTTAAAGCATATAGATGTCCAAATTGCATATCTGCATCTATGTATGGAACTAGCTACAAGGCATGTAACAGATAGCAAAAGCATTCAACCTACACATGCTAGTTACGAGAAGCAATGTTGATCATTTTTCAATTTTAAAGCATAAAAGCCATGCATATGACAAATATCAGACATATCATGTGAACTAAAGCAAAGCATGATCATCGACAAGTAATCAAAAGCATGTACCAGCTAGATTAAGTAAAGCAGATCAATCATATAACATAAGCAGGCTCAAAGTGTGATATGTGAATATGCATGATGAACCCACACAAAAAGACTCAAGAAAAGAGCAAAGAAGAAAGAAAAATTGACTCAAAATATCAAAAAAGGATACACAACACCCAAATCCCCTCGTAAACGCTCAAAAGAAGACTGATCCAGGGGTTTGGTGAAAATGTCAGCCAACTGATGATGAGTATCAACATGAACAAGGTCAATGACACCTTTCTCACATTGATCCCTCAGAAAGTGAAAGTGCACATCAATGTGTTTGGTTTTTGAATGGAGACAAGGGTTTTTCCCTACACTAATCGCACTGGTGCTGTCACAAAACAGAGGCACTCTAGTGGCAAAGAACAACCCAAAGTCTCGCAACGTGGAAATCATCCAAACCAACTGTGAGCAGCAGCTAACAGCAGCTACATACTCAGCCTCAGTGGTTGAAAGTGCAACTCCAGACTGCTTTCAAGAAGACCAAGAGACAAGAGACGAACCAAGAAACTAGCAAGTATCGGAAGTCGACTTGCGATCCAACCGGTACCCACCAAAGTCAGCATCCGAAAAGCCAGATAAATCAAGAGATGATGATGCTGAATAATAAAGACCAAGATCGGGCGCACAAGTAAGATACCTGAAAATGCGCTTGACAGCCTGCCGATGAGACGCGCGTGGTGAAGACTGAAAGCGCGTGCACAGTCCCAGAGTGAACTGTATGTCTGGCCTTGTCACCGTCAAGTACAGCAGCGAACCGATCATCCCTCGAAATTCTCTCTCGTTGACCTTGATGTCGCTCTCGTCCTTGTCCAGGCCCCCAGATGTTCCTATTGAGGTCATTTGAGGCTTCAACTCTCCACCAAAGTCGAACTTCTTTAACATGTCCCAAGTGTACTTGCCCTGGTGGATGAAGGTGTCGTCCTTGGTCTGCTTGATCTCGAGCCCTAGGAAGTACTTGAGCTCACCCATGAGGCTCATCTCAAACTCACTGTGCATCTGCTCAGAAAACATGGACACAAGAGCATTAGTAGTACCACCAAAAATGATATCGTCCACGTATATCTGAACAACCAAGAAATCTGATGCATCTCTGAGCAAGAAAAGAGTTTTATCCACAGAACCCATCACAAAGCCCTTCCCCAACAAAAACTGCTTCAACCGGTTATACCAAGCCTTGGGGGCTTGCTTCAGACCATATAAAGATTTTTGCAACTTAAAAACATGTCGAGGAAACTTGGGGTTCTCAAAACCGGGGGGCTTCCTAACATAGACCTCCTCCTCTATGTACCCATTTAGAAAAGCACTCTTGACATACATTTGAAAAAGCTTAAAACCATTTGAAGCGGTAAAAGCTAAAAGAATGCGAATGGACTCAAGATGGGCAACAGGGGTGAAAGTCTCTTCAAAGTCAATACCCTCCTTTTGCCAAAAACCCTGGGCAACTAATCGAGCTTTGTTGCGCACCACAACCCCATCTTCACCTTGCTTGTTCTTGAACACCCACTTGGTGCCTATGGGGTTGCATCCGGGTGGCAGCTCAACCAGTGTCCAAACCCGATTACGGACAAAATTCTCAAGATCTTCTTGCATGGCATTAATCCAGTTCGAGTCAGAAAGAGCATGAGAAACGTCTCTAGGCTCAAAAGATGCAACAAAAGCAGATTCAGCAAACACAGCAAGAGAGTCAACAGAAGAACGCAACGTCCTCTCAGACAAATCACCGATGATGAGCTCTGAGGGGTGATCATGCTAAACTGCTCGGGATCCCTGGTGTTCTGAAGTCACCTCACCAGAGTCAGCAGCTGGCACCTCTAGACTCGATTGAGGGGGCTCGATCGAAGTGGAAGAAGTGATCAGAGGTCCGCCCTCGTCCTCAGTCGAGGTCTCAGAAGGTGTGGGTTTTGTAGGCTGTGCAGAAGGCCCACCCTCATCAGCAGCTGGAGTTTCATCATCTTCCTCGAAGATGGACTCTCCGAGCTCACCATATCCAGAAAGCTCAAAAGAAGGAGTCAAAGAAGGCAAGGACTCATCAAATGAAACCTCGCAAGTCTCGACAAGCTGCTGGGAGTCGAGTTTCCAAACACGGAAGCCTCAAGAATGTAAAGCGTAACCAAGAAAGACTCCATCCCAGCAACGAGACTCAAATTTTTCCAAATGCCCACCCTTCTTGAGCACAAAGCACTTGCAGCCAAACGCTCGCAAGTGGCTAACCTTGGGCTGTCTGCCAAACTGCAACTCGTCCGAAGTCTTACCTAGGTAAGCTCTAAGAAAAATACGGTTGGCCAGATAGCAAGCCGTGTTCATGTCTTCAGCCCAAAAGCGCCTAGGAGTCCTGTGCTCATCGAGCATCATCCTGGCCATCTCGACTAGCGTGTGGTTCTTCCGTTCCACAACGCCGTTCTGTGGGGAGTGTAAGGAGTAGAAAACTGATGATCAAGACCCTGATCACTACATAAGCTGATGAACTGAGAGTTCTTGAACTCAGAGCCATTGTCAGAACGAATCGCTCGCATTCGACCATTGTTCTCATTCTTCAGCTTCAAAATTAGGTCATGAACGAAATGAAAAGTCTCATCCTTAGACTCCAAGAAGAAAACCCACGAAAATCGAGAAAAATCGTCAACGATCACAAGCGCGTACCACTTCCCACCGACTGAGCGTACCCGAGCCGGACCAATAGTGTCCATGTGTAACAGCTCGCCCTGATACGAAGTCATCACCTGAGTCATAGGTGAGTGAGAAGCGGCAACCATTTTCCCATGACGACAGGGATGGCAAACTAGATCCTTTTCCATCTTAAGCTTGGGCAATCCTCGGATGAGGTCCATAGAGCTCAATCTGACTAGCAGATCAAAACTTAAATGGCCCAACCTCCTATGCCACTTCTAGAGCTCAAAAAAGGATCCAGCAATCAAACAGCGAGAAGGGCCAAAAGAACTAGAGAAGTCAATCAAAAGAACTTACCAAAAGGTAAGATATGGCAAATCAAAGACCCTCTAGAATCAACCATAGAAGAACTGCCCTTCTTAAAGCGAACCTCCAAACCATCCTCAACAAGTTGCGAAACAGAAATCAAATTGAAGTTCAAATTTCCAACCAAGGCAACGTTCTTCAAAGAGAAATGGTCTGAGATGTGAATTGAGCCAATGTCGTGTACCTTCCCTTGACCACTGTTCCCGAAGGTGATGTATTCCTTGGAGCTCGGGGGAGAGAGACTAGAGAACCATCTGCGATGTTCCATCATGTGGCGAGAGCATCCTGAGTCCATGATCCAAACGTCCTCTAGTCCTCGATCCTGCATAATCAGTGCTTGTAAGGGGGAGCAAATGGTCCGGCACCAAGTTTAGCAAAAGAACTAAACCAGTGTCGAGCCATCTGCTCAAAAGACGGAAAGCAGAAACCATCATAAGAGTTTGGACCAAAGAGCGGCTCAAAGCGCGGTCCACAGTTCTGCCTAAAACCTCGGCCACGAGGTCCAGGACCGTAACCAAAATGGCCTGGAGCTCTGCCAGAACGAACACCACCATCCGGAGCACGGGCATGAAAGTCGTCTCCTCTACCACCACCTACATAACGCGGCCTGGCCTCCAGCCTCTCCCCGCGTCAAGGAACTCTCAGTCTACCACCCTGCTGGTAGAACTGCTCTTGGCCACCACGAGCTCTCTCTGCTCTCTCAACCCGCTTCCTCCTGAAGCAAAACTCCACAAGATGCTTGTCTTTCTGACAAAACTCACAGTGGTAATTAGGCTTCTTGGGATGTGGTTGAGGTTTGGGGTTCTTGGGCTTAGTGGTGTTTGGTGTAGTCTTCTTGGTGTGAGAGGGTCCAGGAAGAGAGTCAAGAGAAGTGTGGAGGTGTTTGGGCTTTGGAACCCAGATGGGCTTCTTGGGTGGAGCTTTGGGCTGTTCTTGGAACACTCCATCCTTGGGCTGACTAGCCTGGAAAGACTTAGTGGAGTGAGTCTTGGGGTATCTCTGCTCAGGAGTCATTTTACTCCACTCCACTGCCCGGCTAATGGCACTCTCAAAGTCAGCCTTGGTGTAGGTGTACCCTACCCCAAACCCATCCTGCCTCTTAAACTGCTGGATCATCATGCCGAGATGTGGCTCTCTGGCACTCACCCAACTCAGGATAAAACGAAGGTAAAAGTTCTAATTATGGACATCAGCTAGCTCCTCTCTCAAAGAAGCTAGTACCTCCACCTGAGACAAGCAGGTCTCACACTCTCTATCAATCTGGACAGACTTCTCGGCTTTCAGCTTTATCAACTCAATTCTCAGAGACAAGCAGTTCTCACAGACAGTGGGTGAAACCGGTAGTGTCTCAAGCTCTAGCCTCGTCTGCCCCAGCTCAGCTCTAACTCTCTCCAACTCACTCAAATGCTCATCACCCTTGGCTTTCAGCTCAGCTAAAACAGCTAGATGAGATGGGCAATTAGCATAGGGCACGACGACAGTGGCATGAGCATCTTTCAGCTCTAGCTGAGCGCTCTCAAGCTCAATGGCCAAAGCGTCCCTCTCATCAACCCTTTCTGTGTACCTGGACTTCAGAGTCATCAGGTCACACAGAAGCACCTCACACTTTTGGCACTCACTGCTATCACCCAAGCAAGGGGAAGAAGATAGACTCTCAATTCTACCATTGGCCATGGCAAGCTCACTCTCTAGTTCATCTATCCTCTTCTTAGCCCCTCTAAGCAGTTTTTCCCGATATTTTAACTCCTGACGATTTCTTTCAAGTAAATCAACGATTTCACGTTCATAAGATGATACCTTTTCATTGTCGTCGTCGTCGGAGTCATCGGAGGAGCCCTTTTCTTCCTTATCCCCAAGAGCCATTGAGCATAAGCTCTTGCGGGATCTTCGGCGTTGATGTGAGCGGCTCTTCGGCCTATCCCCGAAGGCCATGATCGTCCTTGTCCTTCCCCTTCCTGATGATAATCTCCTCATCGCTTGAGCTCGATGAAGAGGAAGAAGATGTGGACTGCTTGGAGTAGCTCTTCTCTATCTCGGCGAAGAAGGCCTTGTCACGCTTCTTGTTCTCACGCCAGTAGTCCTTCAGGGCCTTTCTAAAGAATCTGGTCTTTGGCTTGCCCTTGGTGAAGGAGGAGCTGTCGTGCTTGCCGGAGTCATAGAAGCCACCACCGGCGCCCTTCTTGTGACCAGTGTGCTTGGGGCAGTCGGCAATGAAGTGTCCTGGGTCACCACACTCAAAACATCCGGTCTTTGTGCCGTGTCTTTTGAACATTCTCTTGTCATAAACACGACGCACCCGGTTGTTAAAAAGACACAGGTCATCATCTCCTAACAACTCGAGCTGGTCCTCAGTGATAGACATCAAGGAGAACCCAGCACTGCTCACAGAGGAGGGGTCAGTAGAAGGTGTAGCAAGGGCCAGGGTCTTTGATCCAGAGCTAGTGAGATTTGATCTCAACTGGGTATCAACCTCAGTGGCCTTCAGCTTGCTAAACAACTCATAAATGGTCAAGGTATCATAAGATGTGCTCTCAATGATAGAGGATACCTTGATCTCCCAGATCTTAGGGTCCAAGGTATGGAGAACCTTGAGCGCCCGCTCATGATCTGAGACTAACTAAACATCCTCAGCCTTGTTGGCCCGAAGCTTGTTTATGATCGATTGAAAACAAGAAACAACGCTTCAACAGATTAACCCGGCTTCTGTGTGAAATTCTCATATTCACGCCGGTAGGTCTGATAGAGCCGAGCCTTGACCTCGGTTGTCCCTCATGGTGTGCTTTGAGGGTAGCCCAGATCTCTCTCGTAGTGGTGAGATGGCTCACACGCTCAAATTCAGTGGGACCTAATCCAGAAAACAAAATGTTCACCACTTTATTGTTGTTCAGATGCTGGGCGATAATATCAAGAGAAGTACGCTCAGCAACTGGCAATATGGTGAAAGTAGCATGAACACAAATGTCCCAGATGTCCGAGCTTTGGCTCATGAGATAGGCTCGCATGCGAGTCTTCCAATAATTGTAGCCATAAGCTTCCAAGGATGGGACCTTTCCAGGAGACGTCATGATCACTACTTGGGTTTAGAACCGGTCAAGGTATGGAAAAACCCTAACCAGGCTCTGATACCACTTGTAGGACCGAAAGTAGCGACCAGCTGGGGGGGTGAATGGGCGCCTAAAAAATTTCTTTCGAATCAATGGCCTGCTCCCAACACCCAACGCACCTCAAAAGACTTAGCAGCAAAACGTAAACAGATCGTCGAAGCCTAAAAGTATCTAGCATATAAACGACCAGTGTCCTAGACAAACAAAAACCAATACAGTGCTAATAGGCATAAAAACAAAGTATTTAAAACATGGGCAGATCAAGGTTCTCAGAAACAGACCAACACAACAAAAACCTCTGAGTGCACGTTAAAAGGAGATGAGAGGTTACTGTTCAAGGTTGTCTCCAGTTCGTTACTTGATAAAGCATGCAACGTCGAAGCCTGTGAAGATTGTGCCGAAGTGTGCTTCAAAGTCCTTTGTCAAAGGATGACGAAGTCTGTAGTGGACGTGCCAAAGGTTGATGGAAACGAAGCTAGTTCGGTGAAGAGTGTACCAAACTGAGAAGCATGCTTCGGTGCGAGGTGTGAGGCTACCGAAGCCTGCTTCGAAAAGCACACTTCGAAGCTACTACGCTTAACACAAGAAAGATCAACTTCAAAGCTTAACAGAGAAAAATCGAAGCCTGCAACGCAACCTTTGAAGCCAGATTGATCGAAGTATGACTATCGGAGTAGTGACCTTCGAATCACAAACCAACTTCGAATCACAACCTCCGAAAGCAAAAACTGAGTGGGACCCACACAAATGAAATGACGCCAGGTAAAAAGCTAGCACACTCCGAGCGAAGCTCACAGGTAGAAATTTAACATTGAGTAAAGGTGCTTAGAAAGAGACAGCACTACTCGTGAGGCTTCGAAGAAGGTAGTCAGAAGCTTCACAACACCGAATATTCTCCGAAGGCTATAAGCTCCGATGTTGTATTCCCTTCGAATGACAGCCCACGCAACTTCGCAAACGCAAACACCGAAGAAATAAAAGCGTTCATACTTTGCAAGACAACGTACACACCTGCGAAGCCTACACCTAGCGAAGTACTCAAGCAAAAACAATTGTGCAGAAAAATCAGATCAGACCCTGCCACCTAAAGCAAACTAGCTTTTGCAATACTAGATTCTAGACTTGTACCAGCACTAAAAAGCATCAGAAACAGGAGAAATGATGACTTCCTGCAGCCTATACGCACAGGAATAGAGACTCACAGAACCTAGCTGCCAGGCTAAAAATTTCACACACCTGCTGAAAGCACGCTGAAGATTAAAAATAAATTCTAGACTGCAGCTAGCCCATGCGATCGATCAACAGTGTCTACCGAGAAAATAGATGCAGTTAAAGAAATGTGCTCGGTAACAGAAACCTTGCAGACAATAGAGATCTTGAGAATAAACAAGTGTTTCTACAAAGATCTCAGAAAGCAATAGCAAACAAACGCACGCACATCAAGGCAAGCAGAAACCTGTGAGATAAAAACGCAGTTCGATTTGCTTGTGATGAACAAGAACGCCGTGCGCAAGAGATGATGGCGGCGGAGAGGAACAGAGCACCAGGGAATGCACACAAAAAGTGACCCAAACTTTTAGTGAGATAAAATTGGATTTCAGTATGGGTGACCTAACCCTAAGGATTGGGGCCCTATTTATAGGCAGCCCAATAGCCTAGGAATATTCCACCAGACCCTTAGGGTTTTTTACAGACGGTGAAATAAATGGAAAAGACCAACCTGCCCTTAGGATATTTTTACAGACTCGACTGACTGACTGTGGGCCTAAGGACAAAATAGTAAACTCCTATTTACAGATGACTTATCCGGAAGCGGAGCTTTCGTAGCTACTACGGCTTCACTTCAGGATGGTCCGATCCAAGATCAGCGGTTGTCAGTTTGGAGCCGAAACTGACAAAGCATCCACCGACTTTGCACCAGGTACCCGGATTGGGCCGGCCCGATTCCGCAGCTCTCTCAGCCCGGCAATCGCTCGCCGCCCGTGTACCAGAGTCAATCCTGGTCAACTGCCCAGTGGATCCTCTGCTGCTCCTAGCCCATGTACCCGGATTGGGCCAGCCCAACCTCGCGGCCCCTCTGCCCGACAGTCGCTCACTACCTGTGTACCTGAGTCACATGCGGCCTAGACACATCAGATCTTCTCCTCTCTTCAGTCCTCTTTGACTTCCGTTGACAATGACTCATCACAACTGGAGCCATGAGGCCCACGCTCTTCAGCATGGCTCCTCACACATTTGTTTGGTAATGTTGAGAAGTGCACTTTCTGCACCGATCAAGTTGTTTTCCTTGGCTATGTTGTTACAACACAGGGAATTGTAGTTGACCCAGCCAAGATTGAAGTTATTTCGAGTTGGTCGTCTCCTAAAACGGTCACACAAGTGAGTAGTTTCCTTGGCCTAGCTGGGTTCTATAGGCGTTTTTTAAAAGATTTTGGAACCATTGCTGCACCACTAAATGAACTTACCAAGAAAGATGTCCCCTTTGTTTGGAGCGATGCACAACAAGAGACCTTCATGTTGCTGAAAGAAAGGTTAACACATGCACCATTACTATAACTTCCTGATTTTAATAAAACTTTTGAGATCGAATGTGATGCTAGTGGCATTGGGTTGGGAGGTGTGTTGTTACAAGAGGGAAAACCTGTAGCATATTTTAGCGAGAAATTGAGTGAGCCTAGTCTAAATTATTCTACTTATGATAAGGACTTATATGCTCTTGTTTGAACATTAGAAACATGGCAACATTATTTATGGCCTAAAGAATTTGTCATCTATTCTAATCATGAATCTTTGAAGCATATTCGTAGTTAAGCTAAACTAAATAAGTGCCATGCTATGTGGGTTGAGTTTATTTAATCTTTTCCTTATATCATCAAACACAAAAAGGGTAAAGATAATATTATTGCTGATGCATTGTCTCACCGTTATACCATGTTATCCCAGCTTGATTATAAGATTTTTGGATTGGAAACCATCAAAGAACAATATGCCCACGATGCTAATTTTAAAGATGTAATATTGAATTGTAAATATGGGAGAACATGGAACAAATTCGTCCATAATGATGGATTTGTGTTTCGTGCTAACAAGCTATGCATTCCAGATAGCTCTGTTCGTCTTTTGTTGTTACAAGAGGCACATGGAGGAGGATTGATGGGTCACTTTGGAGTGAAGAAGATAGATGATGTACTTGCTACATACTTATTTTGGCCACAGATGCGTCGAGATGTTTAAATATTTGTGGTTCGCTGCACTATATGCCAAAAAGCTAAGTCACGCCTTAATCTACATGGTTTATACATGTCTCTTCCTGTTCCTACTGTTCCTTGAGAGGATATATCTATGGATTTTGTTTTGGGATTGCCTAGAACATGAAAGGGGAAGGACAATATTTTTTTTGTTATGGATAGGTTTTCAAAAATGACACATTTTATTCCTTGTCACAGGAGTGATGATGTTGTGTATGTTGCTGATTTGTTCTTCCGTGAAATTGTTCATTTGCATGGTGTGCCAAATACTATTGTTTCAGATCGTGACACTAAATTTCTTAGCCATTTTTGGAGATGTTTATGGTCTAAGTTGGGGACTAAGTTGCTGTTTAGTACTACATGTCATCCCAAAACAGATGGACAAACAAAAGTAGTCAATAGAACATTGTCTACTATGTTAAGGGTTGTTTTAAAGAAGAACTTAAAAATGTGGGAAGATTGCTTACCTCATATAGAATTTGCTTATAAACATTTGCTACATTCTACCACTAAGTTGTGTCCTTTTGAGGTATTGTATGGTTTTGTTCCTCGCACACCTATTGATTTGTTGCCTCTTTCTTCTTCAATACAACATAATTTTGATGCTACACAACGTGCAAAATTGATTCTCAAGTTACATAAGAGTACTAAAGGAAACATAGAATGTAGGAATGATAAATATAAAATTACCGGGGATAAAGGAAAAAGGAAACATAGAACGTATGAATGATAAATATAAAATTACCGGGGATAAAGGAAGAAAGCATATTGTGTTTTATGTTGATGAACTTGTTTGGTTACATTTGCACAAAAATCATTTTTTTTATTTACGTAAGTCCAAGTTAATGCCACGTGCTGCTGGTCCTTTCAAAGTTTTAGAGAGGATAAATGATAACGCATATAAACTTGAGCTTCCTGCAGAGTTTGGTAAGGTAAGTACCACATTTAACATTGCAGATTTGAAGCCGTATTTGGGAGAAGATGATGAGATAGTGTTGAGGATGACTCCAATTCAAGAAGGGGAGGATGATGAGGACTTCCCTAATACAGATACAATCACACCATTACAAGGACCTATCACATTAGCTCGTGCACGAAAAATAAAGTATTAGGTACTTTCGTTCCTAGGAACTCTTCCAAATATATATGAGAATATGATGCTGCCTAAATCAGATGTGTTTGTTCTATTTAGGAATGAGGGACCTAGCATGGACGAGGGGACAAGAATTAGAGCAAGATCAACCATGGAGATGACAACAAGAGTGAGAGGATCAGAGATGAAGATACAATCGATGGATCCAGAATTTGAGTTCTCATCCTTAATTTCGTCCACATAATTATATGGTGTCGCGTCACTTTAAGTTGGGTCAAGACCATGTAATTTTCGTCCAAATAAATAAACCAGATTTTTATTAGAGTCCTTAGTTAGGCTAATTAGATATAAATTCGTCCAAAATTCTGTTAGAGATTTGTTAGAGTCCTTATTCAAGGGAAAAACCCAATTCGGCCACCCCTTTAGGCTGGTCGAAATACATCTCTTTTCCCCTTATATAAACCCCGCTAGGTCTCAATAGAACTTGGATTTTGTTTAATATAAGATTTAAATGTTTTTTCTATTTTCGCCATAGGCACGAGTGTCGTCTAGACCTCCTGTACTACACACTTGCAAAATTCCATATATCAAATCTTCCTTATAAATTCGCAATATCTTGATTCCACTTTTAGTTCTTGCTTGTTCTCGATTTTAGGTAGGGATTAAGACCCTCATGGTCAGGCTGATCGAGCATCCACAATATCAGTAACCTCCAGGAGATTGGCCTAGCGATTGCATTAGCGCAATGTACGCTGCACGTTGTAGTCGGATCGTCATGGTCGACCTCCACTAAATCGATTTATCTCATCTCATCGAAAGATCAGGCCTTTGCCCCTATCAGGCTTCATTGGTTAAGTCTGACATCCCGATCTATTGTATCTGGTTCATGTTTTGTACCATTCATCTAGATAAGGTATACCTGATGCATTGAAGTATTATTGATTTATCGTGATTAGCGATTGTCTCGATTAGGTTTGATCTTACAATTACGGTAATTTAATGGTATAGATATGTTGTTTGGTATGCCGAGTTTTGTTTCTATCAGATTACAAGTCGATAGGTTATCTTTATTTCCACACTATATTCTAGCCACACCTAGGAGACACTCATCAGCCTTTGTGCATAGGGACTCCATCCTATCGGCTGATAGCGTGTTCTGCCCGATAGCGTGTGTGTGGTCATCGACCCTATGACCGATAGGCACGTTTATTCCTGTTTGTTTTATTCTCATCATAGTCATCGACTCGATAGCCAATCGGTATTGCTACTAACGTTATTATTTATGATTCCTTATCAATTGCAGGTTCAAACTGATTGGCACACTCAAAACCTTGGCCATGCGTGTGACCAAAAAATACACCAACACTCCTTTTGGTACACCCAGTGGGACCTTTTTTAGATCACTCATCCATGGCGGGTGAAGTTGATGGTATTAACATCATCCCGATCACCATGGATGCATTGACCGACGAATAGAGAGCGGAGGTACAGGATCATGTGGAGACCTACAAGAGGTTGTGCCTCGAGGCTTTCAGAATGACTTGATCTAGCCCTGTCTAGAGGAGTCAGTTCCCGAGACCAACCGCGGTTGGTGAGATCCCTCAGTAGGCCGAGAGTCTGCGGGTTACTTTTTAGGAACCCGTCGACAACGCCCTACATCATGCTCTCATTAATCAGTCTGTGGTGTTGGTTAATACCTTGCACGAGTTGATCAAAAAGACTACTGACAGGACAATCGCTCAATAGCCTACGCAAGGCCTAGTGTAATTCTTAACCAATCCTCCTCGCCCACTGCAAAACCCTCAACACACTTGGCCGGTGCCACCACTGCAAGCGTCGATAAGGCAGGGTCCGCCGAATAATTCGTTCGGCCGAGAGGCTCACATGATGGCCCCGTTACCTACACACACGCTCCAAGGGATAGGTAGACAGGACCTATCTCAGAACATGTATCCCTTCGGTAGGGGTACGCCACCATCCCAGCCTTCGGTCGCGCAACAAGGGCCGATCAAATAAGAGGTACACCAACCTATGTACGAAATCACTAGGAACATGTTGCTAGATCTCATGCCGCCAAGGGGGGCACCCAATGGCATTTCTCCGGGGTACCACTAGACCGCATACTACGGAGTACTGCCCAACTCCAATGAAGAACAGAGATACAATGGTGTTCGGTTGGACCAGTATCAGTAGCCTCCAATGACTGACCGATATCTAATGCCGAACCAACAGGAAGACGATTGGGTGAACCGAATTACTGAGGTGATTCAGGACCAGTTTAGACTCAAGCCCAAGGATCAGACCTACGTATATCGGCAACCATACCTAGAGTGGTTCAATCGAGTGCCACTGTTGAACCGATACAAGGTCCCCGACTTCACCAAATTTTCAGGATAAGACTCAGTTTCCACAATCTAGCACATTAGCCGTTTTCTCGCCTAGTGTGGTGAGGCATCGGCTCAGGAAGCACTTAAAGTCAAGTTCTTCCCACTGTCACTATTAGGATTAGCCTTCTCCTAGTTCTCATCACTGTCAGTTAACTCTCAAATGATGGGTAGATATGGAGAAGAAGTTTCATAAATATTTATTCACCAACATACATGAGATGAAGCTTACTGACTTAACGGTCGTGAAGTAGAAGATGGACGAGTCGATCTAGGATTATGCGTAAAGATTCCACGATGTGAGAAGTCAATGCTACATCCTGAACCTCAGTAATGCACAACTAGCTGAGTTAGCATTCTAGGGGCTCCTGAATCCAATAAAGGAGATGTTTTCATCATAAGAATTTGAGAGCCTATCACATCTCGTACAATGGTTATCGGCCCATGCGAGCCGATTCCAAGAGGCGAAAAGGGACATGTATCTAAAGAAGGTGGCATATGCCCACACACCCCATTTAGACTCTGATGAGGATAGCGGGTCCGATGCAGAGGTCAATTTGGCTGAATGGACCTAAAACAAGAAGTAGATCGCATGTCCGTGGGTAAAGCTAGTTGATAAAGAAGATAAGTATGATTTCGACATCAGCAAGCCACATAACCACGTGATACCGCCCATCGATGAATTGAAAAATAAGAAATACTATAAGTGGCACAACTCCCCATCTCACCACACTAACGAATGCAAAGTGCTCAGACAACAGATCCAATCGGCTGTGGAGCAAGGCCGAATCAAGTTTGATGACGGGGAGAAGCTGATGAACATCGATGACCACCCTTTCTCGGTCAACATGGTGCATGCACATCACGCTGATGACCGACACTCGAAGAGGAGTAGGCGAGCCAACAGTGGCATCACTTTCTCTATTTTGATCTAAGAATATGAGAGGAAGTCGAGAGAAAGGATGGACAACGAGGACGATCAAGATTACTCATGATTCAACCCCATTGGAATTGTGAGTTCTTCAGATTCTGCTGGAATGAAGTGTTACATCTACTGTCGATGGATAACTTCCCCGAGTGTGGCAGCGAAGACAGGTGGCAAGGCGGCCATGACTCATGCACTGACAAGGTGAGGCCACATATCTAGGAGAAGTCAGCCATCCATCGGATGTTTTCGCTGCTGAGGGTGTCGATACTTGAAAGGCTTGGACCCGTTAATGCTAGGGAAAATGGTCAATCGACCGATGATAGCACACCTTTAGGAAAGCCACAATGGTGCCCCAGTGGGATCTTCATGAAGAATCAGAAGAGGAGAGTACAATGGCTGAGATAAAGAGAGCTAAAGGTGCAAATCCACAAGAACGAGGTTGATCGGCCCCGAAGGATTAAGAGTGAATAGCGAGTGAAGGACAAGGTCGATGAGGGGTAAACTTGGTTTTCTTCTTCCCTGCAAAGTATCAGGCCACCCTTGAGGCCGATACCAAGTAGGTCGTGTAAGACCCCAAATTTTTAGAGAAATAAAAATTATATTTTATTATATTTTTGTGGAAATGATTAATTTTGACATTCCTTTAATGCCATTTATGCCTAAATGAAATAGAACCTAGAGGAAATGTCCAAACCAGAGGCTAAGGAAATTTTGTATATGATCCTAAGGCCAAGATATATTTTTGAGAATTTTTACAAATTTTTATCACCCTTGGAAGCAACCCAAATATTTTAAACCAATTTCAGCAATTAAATTTATTCAGAAAAGTATTTAAATAGTAACGGGCCTCCCTCCCCCAATCTCCCCCCAACCAACCGGCCCAGCCCACTCCCTCCCTGCGCCCCTCACTAACAGCTGGGCCCCGCTCGTTAGCGACCGCCTCTCCCTCCGCGCGTGCGCCTGACAGCTCGACCCCACCTATCGGCGCCGACTCCCCCTCTCGGCCGAAGCCGACCCCACCGGTCAGCTCCGCCCATTGCCACACCCGTAAACCCATGCCCCACTGACTGTGGCCCCCGCTCGTTAGACCCGTCACCCACCTCTCGCCACCGCCCCCAAATCCCGCCAGCCGACGACCCCACCTCGGATCCGCCCTGCCGGTCCCTCCCCCATTAAATCGACGCCAACACTCCATCGCCCGCAGCCCACTGACCGTTTCCCCTCGTTAAACCTCGTGATTACGCCCCAGGATCGCACTGCACGTGCATGGCTGAGCCCCACCGGCACCATTGAAGACCTCACCTCGGCTTTCCATGCATGTGTCCCCCCTCTGACCCCGCCGACGCCTCTATTTAAACCCTACGCCTCCACCGCATTCGACCCCCACGCTAATTCGCACTGAGAACAAACAGAACACCCGTGCTCCAAGTTTTAACACCACATCGCCGCCTGCTCTCCAGCCGCCGCTCACCGTCACCAGAACCCTCCTCCCCCCTCGGCGACCACACCGCTGTGACCACCGACTCCTGCCCGACCCCGTCCACCACTCCTTCGATGACGAAGACTACCGGAACTGCCTCGCCGACGAGGGACCCGAACACCTCCGCCATCTACACTAGTCGTCGGCTGCACTCCGTCGACCTCGGACCACTGCGACGGTACCCTCGTGCTCCCCTAGTCACCCTCTTTCCATTTCTAGGCATAGATTGTACCGCCGTCGCTCGCCACGGCCTCTGGCCCACTCGCCGTCATCGGAGAAGATGATCGGCACGGGTAGAGTACCTGTGCCGTTTCGGATTCGATCGCGACCGTGCGAACGTGATCGGACGGTGTAGGTTATACCGCATAGTCGGTTTAATCTGGCCCGTCGGATCGCAGCAAAGGGCTACGTTTTAATCTTGTGCATCCGTTAGTATTTAAAACCCGCAGTGGTCCGGGCCATCCATTGCATACCGGTTCGATGTTTTAATCTTGGCCATCCACATTAACTTAACGCTCCCGCCTCACCTGTAGCCGCCCGATCGTGATCCAACGGTTATCCGTGATCCGGCGCACACGCACAGTGCGTAGGTTCATGGTGGGTTCGGCTCACCGTGGACCGGCGACTATTTTGGATTTAATTTAAATTCCAGAAATAGTTTTAAACTTCTAAAATTCATATCTTGCTCATTTTAACTCCAAAATTAACCATTTTAATTCCAGAAAATTCATAATTTTATTCTCTACATGTTAATGCAATAAAAACAGTCGGCTTACTTTGAGTATTTTATGTTTATTTAATAAAGTATTGAAATGTAGTTTAGGATATATTCATATTTCATTTTATAAAAATTACCTTTTTATCCTCTTCATATTGGTGTAATAAAAACCATAGGCTTATTCTGAACTTTTCATTATTAATTAATTGGGAGTTTAAAATACATTAGAATACATTCTTAATTCTTTTTAGAAAATTCCTAACTCCATAAAATTGACCTTAAAAATTTAGATAATGATTTCAGAAGATTAACAACTTGATTTCCCCTAATTTAATCCAATCAAAAATATGTATGCTTATTGGGTGATTTTGTGTTGTTTTATTGAATGTTATGTTTATTATTCATATCGAGAAGACTACGATGCCGTTGAGGAGCCGGAATACTTCCTTAAAGTTCCTCCCTCACCCTTTGCTGATCAAGGCAAGTCACCAAACCAATCTTTTGAGCATATTGAACCCAATTTTGTTAAACTATCGCTAAAACACATAGGTTATACATGCATTAGTCAAATGAATGCCCTACATTATATTTATTTAGATCCCCGACCTTGATGTGCAAACCAAGCCATGCTATCTAGCCTAAACTCCTTATCACCATATTATTAGTACTAGTAGATAGTGTCCGATGTATCGACACAATTTCTATAGGTTAAAAATGAGTCGTAGCGATTTGGAATCTACTATATGATCCCCATATTCTCATCTCTGGAATTCTGTTGGTGATAGAGTTATGGTTAAGTGTATGCATGGTGGGTTTCGGGTGCAAGCTAGGGCATTTTTGTCGGTAGCACCCGGGGCACTATAAGGACCGATCTGCGGGATCCGTTGCAATACATTTCCGTACTAACTACAAGTCTAGTGGGTAAGTCCTAACTAAGGTATGGAGTGTTCTAATCCGAGGCACCACTTGGAGATGGGTCAAGCAGCACCAGCGGGTGGCTTGTACCGACGTGGTGCAAAAGGGGGAGCGACGTTAGCCGGGATGCGGCCCGGCGTGCCGGCGAAGCCAAGAGCGGGTGATTATTGTTTGGAGCATTTCATGCTGAGGTTTTGGCACAAGTACCCATGGTATGGGTCATCTCATTACACTTTGGTGTTTGGGATGAGTGCGTGCCTTGTGGGTATAGTGGTACACCTCTGATCAGAGTCTTAAATCTTTTCAAAAAGCCGAGCGCACGATCAAGGGCGGGCCGCGTGACATCCCACAGTTAGTTTACATTTATGAGTGTTGCATGATGACTTGGCATGTAAGGACTGTTGAGCGAGGAGGGAAAACGTACTCCTCGAGTTATATGATACTATATTGTTCATATTTATTATTCCACATGATTAAATTTGACTACACTAAATGCTACAACTGAAAAATGTACTTTTCCGCACTTTTACCCTTTACCGTTCCTTTGTTATTACCGCGCATTATTATTGCATTTTCGGTGGCTTGTTGAGTACTTTTTGTACTCATACCTGTTGGACACACAATTCAGAGGCTGCCTACTATGAGGAAGATGGTCTGGAGTAGGGACCCAGTCAAGAAGAAGATCCTAAAGAAGACGTTCGTCATGCTTTTTATTTTTGATGTTTGTTTTATTTTACACTTATGTAATAATGTGGTCTGTGTACCACGAATAATTGCCCATATGTACGTTGTCGCATGATGAACCTCTTGTTATTATTGTTTTTCTTTGGAAATTAAATAATGTTCCAATTTGGTAAATTGGGACGTCACAAGATGGTATCAGAGCCGACTTGACTGTAGGAAGCCAAACGGACCAACCCAATACTTAGTTTTGATAAAATCTATTTTGCGAAAACCTACTTCATAACTTTCTTCCTTCCCTTAATTCTCTTCAACTTGTTGTTTTTGTAGATGCTAGTCTACCAAGTCCACAGTTTCTGCCGCCACTTTGAGGGCTTCCTCCTGGAACTCCGGATGATGGTGACCTTCCTTGGGTTCCTCTTCGAGCCCGAGTTCCATGGAGTCTACATGGAGGAGTTTACGGGACTGTGTGACGTCTCCCTCACCATCTATGGGTCCAGCTATGGCCTGTCGTTCTTCACGGCAGCACTTGGGGCCCGACCTTCGACGTCGCATGCCAACGCGTCGCCCTCCAAGCCCTCATGGAGCTGAGGATGATCTACGATGATCATCTTCAAAACTCGTCCTTCCGGCTTGTGCCGAAGCGCACTCCCGCCGCCCACCGCAGTATCTACATCGATGTCCACTCCGATCGTGATCTGGTCATGGCCCGGCAGACGCGTCTTCTTCAGGCCATGGACGACCTCCATACCGAGCCCGTGCTCGACGCAAAAGAGCACCACGAGGCGGTCGAGTTTCTTTGTCAGGAGATGAAGAGCCTGATCCAACAGAATGGCGAGCTGCAACGTAAGATTGTACAGCTGCAGTGGGACATTGTGGAGATGATTCCCCTCGTTCCAAGGAAGAAGAAGCCCATCCACGAGCCCGCCCCTCACCATCCAGCTCCAGCGCCCCTGCTTCACGCCCCGCCATCGTCGCCGACCCAATCATCGAGACTTTTCTTGAGCCCACCGTCCCTCAGGACCCTCGTGGTTCTGAGAGTACGGAGACCGCCCCAGATGGCGAGTAGGTGATAGTTCTCGTTGATTGATGTTTAAATAATTTTGTGGATGTGGTACCACCTGCAACAGCTTGTGTTGTGGGTGGATTAAAATAAGAACTTTGATGTAATGAACATTTCTACCACTTATATATGTGAGCCCCTCTGGGCTGTTTTGGGTAAAGTTATGTTAAAAGTTTTTCTCTTATGACTAAAAATTTTGTGTGCTCAGAAGATGGTCGATAACCAGAAAACTGGGTCCAACAATGGAGAAGGGGCAATCAATGGTTTGCCGGAAGTGTTGTGCCCAATTAGGGCACAATGGGCCAACGTCAGACTGGGCCACTATCCGCCAACCACCCCACCTTGGCGGAGATGATGGCGAATCAAAACTAGCTGATCACCACCCTCCTCACCCAAATGCAGCACCAACTAGCACAGTTGGACCAGCTGTAACAACATAACGTGGAGCCCGTCCCACGTGCACCAGCCCCCGCTCCAACGCCTCAACTCTCGGAGTTTTTGCGCATGAGGCCCCCTATCTTCTCCAGCACGACCAACCCCATGGAGGCTGGAGATTGGCTCCGTACCATTGGGAAGAAGTTGGACCTCCTCCTCTGCACCGAACGGGAGAGAGTTGCATTTGCCACTCACCAACTCCAGGGTCCCGCCGCAGAGTGGTGGGACAACTACCGTGAGTCCCAGCCATAGGACCACAAGGTGACTTGGGCGGAGTGTTCCAATCCGAGGCACCACTTGGAGATGGGTCAAGCAGCACCTTCGGGTGGCTTGTACTGACGTGGCGCAAAAGGGGGTGCAACGTTAGCCGGGATGCGGCCCGGCGCGCCGACGAAACCTAGAGTGGGTGATTATCGCTTGGAGCATTTCATGCTGAGGTTTTGGCACGAGTTCCCATGGTATAGGTCATCTCGTTACACTTTGGTGTTTGGGATGAGTGTGTGCCTTGTGGGTACAGTGGTACACCTCTGATCAGAGTCTTAAATCTTTTTGAAAAGCCGAGCCCATGGTCAAGGGCGGGTTGCGTGACATCCCATAGTTAGTTTACATTTATGAGTGTTGCATGATGACTCGGCATGTAAGGACTGTTCAGCGAGGAGGGAAAACGTACTCCTCGAGTTAGATGATACTATATTGTTCATATTTATTATTCTGCATGATTAAATTTTATTACACTAAATGCTACAACTGAAAAATGTACTTTTCTGAACTTTTAGCCTTTACCATTCCTTTGTTATTATCCCGCATTATTATTGCATTCTCGGTGGTTTGTTGAGTACTTTTTGTACTCATACCCATTGGACACACAATTTAGAGGCTGCCAACTATGAGGAAGATGGTCTGGAGTAGCGACCCAGTCAAGAAGATCCTGAAGAAGACGTTCGTCATGCTTTTTATTTTTGATGTTTGTTTTATTTTTACACTTATGTAATAATGTGGTCTGCATACCACAAATGATTGCCCATATGTACGTTGTCACATGATGAACATCTTGTTATTATTGTTTTTCTTTGGAAATTCAATAATGTTCTGATTTGGTAAATCGGGCATCACAGGCCGACACAATGGCCCAGCTGGTGTTGGCCCCATAGTCGGCAGTATTTCACGAGCATCGACACCTAATACCTCTTTACATCAACGGTATGGTCAACGGTAAGATGATGTACAGGATGATGATAGACAGAGGTGCAACCATCAATTTGATGCCCTATGCCACCTTCCAGAAGCTGGTAAAAGGGCCGAAGGACCTCATCAAAACCAATATGATACTGAGGGACTTTGACGTCAATTCATCGGAAATGATGGGGGTTGTAAATGTAGAGTTAACGATTAGTAGCAAGACCGTGTCGACCACTTTCTTCATCGTAGAGGGGAAATGATCCTATAGTCTGTTGCTAGGACGTGATTGGATTCATGCGAATTGTTGCGTCCTATCGACAATGCATCAGATCCTCATGTAGTGGGTCAACGATCAAGTGGAAATTGTCCCCACCGATAAATGAGTTAACGTAGCTATAGACAATTTATCAGTATGGGAGATGGAAGAAGTTGTCTATATATCCGGCATGGATGGGACGATGACTTTCTTGAAGTATCAAATGATGGAATCAAACCGATCAGCAATGAACAACCCAAGCTTACCCTTGGAAGGCGACATGGATGAAGCAGAAGGTAAACTCGGTCAAGGATTTGCCGCAACCAATGAACTATAGGAGGTAGACATCGAACCCGGTGATAGACCGAGGCCAACCTTTGTAAGTGCTCAATTTCGCGATGAAATAAATAATGAATTACTTGCATTACTACGAGAATATCAGGATTGCTTTGCATGGGAATATCATGAAATGCCTAGACTAAGTCGATCGATCATAGAACATCGACTCCCAATAAGACATGGGTATCATCCATTCAATCAGTCACCTCGGTAGTTCAAGGCGGAAATATATCTAGATATCAAGGCCGAGGTAACAAGGTTATATGATGCAGGATTCATAAGACTGTGCCAATACGTAGATGAGAAACCATGTTGAACAATATGGGTTTGATACTCTAGATATGATGAGTGATTGTCAACAAAAGTCAAAGGAAGGGAGATATGAAGATCTGCCGAGTCTGAGGCGCGTGTGACTCAGGTACATGGGCAGTGAGCGACAGCCGGGCAGAGGAGCCGCGGAGTCGGGCTGGCCCAATCCGGCTACATGGCTAGGAGCGGTAGATGATCCACTGGTCTGTTGACTGGGTTTGACTCAGGTACACGGGCGGCGAGCGTTTGCCGGGGTGAGGAAGCTGTAGGGTCAGGTCGGCCCAATCCGGGTACCCGGTGCGAAGACGGTGGACGCTTTGTCAGTTTTGGCTCAAAACTGACAACCTATGATTATTTCGTTTTTAGGATATTAATATTTAGTTTTTAAGTTTAGAATATTTTTATTTGAGTCAGGTGATTTTTCTAAGAATATTTTAGTAATTTTCGGAATTTATTTTAGAGTCAGTGTTAATTTACCCTAGGGGTAAATTAGTCTTTTCATGTATTAGGAGTCGCCTATAAATAGGCCCCTATCCCCCTAGGGATAGATGACTATTTTTTTTCAAGATCAATCTATAGTCCACTTTTTCGGTTCGGCCTCTCCACAACATTTTTCATTTTCTGTTCTACAGTTTTTCCTCGTTGCTTGTTTTCGCGGAAGTTTTTCCGCTGGAGTTCACAGTGCGAGTGCAGTGCTCCTGCGCCCAGGCGCACGCGTGGCATGAGGCTTCATCGGGTGGTGTTGCCGACCGGCGTGTCAAGACAGTGGGGTCCACGGCGTTGGACGGCACGTGACGTGAAGCCAGGCGGGCTCCACGTTTATTCCATCCGCACGACAGCTTTTGACGGGACAAGGCAAGGCAGCGCAACGTGTTTTTCTTGACCGCACGGAAGTCCAGGCAGCAGCGGGCCCCATGGGAGTACAGGACCTTCCGGCTGCAGCATTGTTTTTCATGGCAGGAGCCCCTGGCGGAGAAAGCTTCATGGCGGGACCCGCAAGCGCCAGCGTGTTTTTCTCTCGGCGCGCTTCCCCACGACGTGTGCAGTGAAATCGTTCGGTGGCTGTTTCCACGGCAAGCGGGTGCTCTGGCCTGTGCACGCACGGCTACACGGTTCTTCACGGCGAGACTTTTCACTGGTAAACGGAGCGACGTCCAGGCGATTTCTGCGAACGGCGATGAGCACGCAGGCGAAGGTAAATTTTAATATACTATTTTTAGGGAGATCAAATTTTTAGATAATCATCTATTAATAAATTAGCTAAAAATCTATTTCGAAATTTCGTTGTTATTTTAATCTGTTAAATTTTTATTAGTTATCTCGTATTATTTTTGTCTGTTTAATCTACTCATATAAAAAGAAAAGAAAAAGTTATTAATCGTAGTTATATTTTTATTATAGTTTTTACCTGCAATATTTTCGGTTTAATTCTGAATTAATTTTTAATGATCCATGGTTTTTATTAATTCAATTAGTATTTTATTTCTAGACTGAAACATTAATATCTCGAGTTTTATCTAGGTATTTTTATTTACTGCAGTAATTTTATTTTATCTTTAATATCATTTAAATTAAGATACTAATCATTTTTAGGCTAGATGACTTTAATTCCAGTAATTTACTCTACTAAGATTATTTGTCTGGTTAAGTTTGATTTGGGTGTTGGGAGTAGGTTATCGTTTAGCGATAAATTTTTTGGGCGCCCATTCACCCCCCCTCTGGTCGCTACTTTCGGTCCTACAAGTGGTATCAGAGCGAGGTTAGGGTTTTCTAATATCTTAACCGATTCTAAACTTAGGTAGTGACCATGACGTCTTCTGGGAAAATCCCGTCCCTAGAAGCTTTTGGCTACACTTATTGGAAGACTCGAATGCGAGCATACCTTATGAGCCAGAGCTCGGACACATGCGAGATTTGTGTTCATCCTACTTTCACCATAGTGACTATTGCTACAGATACTGCTGCAGATGTAATTACCCAGCATCAAAATAATAGTAAAGTGGTGAACATTTTATTTTTTGGTCTAGGTCCTAGTGAGTTTGAGCGTGTTAGCCATCTCACTACTGCTCGAGAGATCTGTGCTACCCTCCAGGCACACCATGAGGGGACAGCTCACGTCAAGGCTAGGCTCTACCAGACCTACCGGCGTGGGTATGAAAATTTCTCACAGAAGCCGGGTGAGAATGTTGAGGCTTTGTTTGGTCATTTTCAATCGATCATTAACAAGCTTCATGTCAACAAAGCCGACCGTGATCAACTAGTCTCGGATCATGAACAGTCGTTTAAGGTACTCCATACCTTGGACCCTAAGATCTGGGAGATCAAGGTTTCGTCTATTGTTGAGAGCGCGTCTTATGATACCTTGACTGTCGCAGAGCTTTTTAGTAAGCTCAAGGCCTCAAAGGTCGATATCCAGTTGAGATCAAATCTCACTCATTCTGGCTAAAAGACTCTGGCGCTTGTGACACCGCCTGCTGATCCTAATGCCATGAGTTGTACTGCTTTTTCCTTAATGTCTATCTCCGAGGAACAACTAGATTCGCTAGGAGATGATGATCTATGTTTGTTTAACAACCGGGTGCGACGTGTCTATGATAAGCGAATGTTTAAAAGATACGGCACAAAATCCGGATACTTTGAGTGTGGTGACCCAGGTCATTTCATCGCCGACTGCCCCAAGCAGAAGAATTACAAGGGAACCGGCGGCAACTCCTACAACTCTGGCAAGTATGACAACTCCACTTCCACAAAGGGCAAGCCCAAGACAAGATTTTTTCGAAAGGCTCTAAAGGATTACAGGCGTGAGAACAAGAAGCGAGACAAGACCTTCTTCGCCGAGATGGAGAAAAGATACTCGAAGAGATCCTCGTCTTTCTCCTCGTCTTCAAACTCAAGTGATGAAGAGATCATGATCAAGAAGGGGAAGGACAGGGACAATCCGGCAGGCCTCTATTTCATGACCTTCGGGGACAAGCCGAAGAGTCGCTCACGTCACAGCCGAAGACCCCACAAGAGCTTCTGCCCAATGGCTCTTGGGGATAAGAAAGAAAAGGACTCCTCCGACGATGACGACAATGAGAAGGCATCTTCTTATGAACAAGAAGTTGTTAATTTACTAGAACAGAACCGTCAGGAGTTGAAGTATCGGGAGAAACTGCTTAGAGGGGCTAAGAAGAGGATAGATGAGCTCGAGAGTGAGCTTGCCATGGTGAATGACAAGATTGAGAGTCTATCGTCTTCTCCTTGCTTGGGTGATAATGGTGAGTGCCCTAACTATGTGGTGTTGTTGTGTGACCTGACGAATCTTAAGTCCAGGTACACAAAGAGAGTAGATGAGAGAAACGCTTTGGCCATTGAGCTTGAAAGCGCTTAACATGAGCTAAAAGATGCTCATGCCACTGTCATCGCACCTTCTGTAGACTGCCCATCCCATTTAGCTAGTATAGATGAGCTGAGAGCCAAGAGTGATGAGCCGTTGAGCGAGGTAGATGGAGTGAGAGCTAAGTTAGAGCAGACTAAGCTAGAGCTTGAGACCTTGTCAGTTCCACCCACTTTTTGTGAGAACTGCTTGTCCATTAGAATGGGGTTGATCAAGGTAAAAGCTGAGAAGTCTGTCGATGTTGATAAAGAGTGTGAGATCTGCTTGTCTTAGGTGGAGGTGTTAGCTTCCTTGAGAGAGGAGCTAGCTGATGTTCAGAACGAGAACTTTTACCTCCGTCAGATCCTGAGTTGGATTAGTGCCAGAGAGCCATAGCTCGGCATGATGATCCAGCAGTTCAAGAGACAGGATGGGTTTGGGTAGGTTACACCTATACCAAGGCTAATTTTGAGAGTGCCATTAGCCGAGCAGTGGAGTGGAGTAAGATTACTCCCGAATAGAGATATCCCAAGACTCACTCCACTGAGTCCTTTAAGGATAGTCATCCCAAGGATGGAGTTTTCCAAGAACAAACTAAAGCTCCACCTAAGAATCAAATCTGGGTCCCAAAGCCTAAAACTTTCCACACTTCTCTTGATTCTTTACCTGGACCCTCTCACACCAAAGATGATACACCCAACACCACCAAGCCTAAAAACCCCAAGCCTCAACAACATCCCAAGAAGCCTACCTATCACTGTGAGTTTTGTCAGAGAGACGGGCATCTTGAGGAGTTTTGCTTTAGGAGGAAGCGGGTTGAGCGAGTAGAGAGAGCTCGTGGTGGGCAGGAGCAGTTCTACCAGCAGGGTGGTAGACAGAGAGTTCCTCGACGTAGAGAGAGGCTAGAGGCCAGGCCACGTCGTGTAGGTGGTGGTAGAGGAGACGGTTTTTATGACCGTACTCCGGAGGGTGCTTTCCGTTCCGGGAGAGTTCCAGATCGTTATGGATACAGTTTTGGACTTCGTGACCGTGATTTTAGGCAGAATAGAGGACCACGCTTTGAGCCGCGTTTTGGTCCAGACTCATATGATTCCTTCTGCTTTCCTACATACGAGCAGATGGCTCGACACTGGTTTAGCACTTTTGCTAAACCTGGCATTGGACCGTTTTGCTCCCACCCATGATTATTGATCCTTATTTGGGAGTTGTGTATCCTTTTTATGATACTTTGAGTCAGTTTTTATTTTCTTCTTTATTTTATTTATTGCGTCTTTTTGTGTGCGTTCATATCATGCATAATCATCAATCACATTTTGAGTTATCTTCTGTTATATGATTAATCTGCTTTACTTTCTCTAGCTAGTATATGATTTTGATTACTTGTCTATGATCATGTTCTACTTCAGTTCACATGATATATCTAATATTTGTCATATGCATGGCTTTTATGCTTTAAAATTGAAAAATGATCACCATTACTTCTGGTAACTAGCATGTGTAGGCTGAATGCTCTCGCTATCTTTTACATGCCTTGTAGCTAGATCCTTACTTAGATGCAGATATGCAAATTGGACATCTATATTCTTTAAATATGTTATGAAAATGATAAAATATTTAGAAAAAATGAAAAAATTATGCATTTTTATGATTATCATAAAAGATCCAGGTGGGTTTTCTTTGTCGCATTGCATTGTTCTGGACTGCTTACCATTGCACTTTGGTATGAACTAGGATGGTGTAATGTATGCCAAGACCAATGTCTTAAGCTTCTAATGGTCTAGTTCTGGCCTAGGCTTGACTTGGTCGGTTAGCATAAGGTTTGACATGCAAATAACCCCTAGAAGAAATGAAAAAATAAAAAAGAAAAAGAAAAAGTCTGAAAAATTTTAAAAGATGACAAGTTTGCTGAAGCACTTTGCTATGGACAATGCTTATCTTGGTAGATATCAGTTAAATTTTGCATCTCATGCTTTACTTTGCTTGTCAACTAGAAAATGTGGTGATGCTTTTGTTTGCAAAAATCGAAAAATGTGTGCTAATGACTCTCTTTAGATATCATCTGTTGCACTGATCATGTCATGTATCTTAGACAATATATCTTTTGCTATACCTGTTAGATGTTGTAATTGCAGTTAATCATATCTAAGAAGCATGCTTTGCACACTCCACCTGCACCCCATTTGCATTCAGGGCATATTTTGAGGGGGAGCTGCATTTCAGGGGGAGTTTGTGTCTATGTCTCTTTAGAGTGCATTTAGTCTCACTTGATGAGTCCAATTGTCAACAAGGGGGAGAAATTTGTTGGTAATTCTGAGATTTGCACTTGCTTTTGAGCCTTTATTTTTGGTTAACCATAATGACCATATTTTCTTGCTTCTGTTTGGCTTTTGGTCATTAGGGTTAAACTTTTATTTTATTTCTTCTATTTTCTTTTGTCTTTGCTTTCCTGTTTCCACATGTTTTTGCAGGTTCTGAAGATGAGCTGAAAAGGGTGTTGACAATGCACTCATCGAGGGGGAGATTGAGAAACCATGTTGAAGAATATGGGTTTGATACTCTAGATGTGATGAGTGATTGTCAACGAAAGTCAAAGGAAGGGAGATATGAAGATCTGCCGAGTCTGAGGCGCGTGTGACTCAGGTACACCGACAGCGAGCGACAGCCGGGCAAAGGAGCCACGGAGTCGGGCTGGCCCAATCCGGGTACATGGCTAGGAGCGGCAGATGATCCACCGGTCTGTTGATTGGGTTTGACTCAGGTACACGGGCGGTGAGCGATTGCCGGGCTGAGGAAGCTGCAGGGTCGGGTCGGCCCAATCCGGGTACCCGGTGCGAAGACGGTGGATGCTTTGTCACTTTCGACAGAAAATTGACAACCTATGATTATTTCGTTTTTAGGATATTAATATTTAATTTTTAAGTTTAGAATATTTTTATTTGAGTCAGGTGATTTTTCTAAGAATATTTTAGTAATTTTTGGAATTTATTTTAGAGTTGGTGTTAATTTACCCTAGGGGTAAATTAGTCTTTTCGTGTATTAGGAGTCACCTATAAATAGGCCCCTATCCCCCTGGGATAGATGGTTATTTTTTACAAGATCAATCTATAGTCCACTTTTTCGGTTCGGGCTCTCCACAGCGTTTTTCATTTTCTGTTCTACAGTTTTTCCTCCTCGCTTGTTTCTACGAAAGTTTTTCTGCTGGAGTTCACGGTGCGAGTGCAGTGCTCCTGCGCCCAGGCGCGCGCGTGGCGTGAGGCTTCATCGGGTGGTGTTGTCGGCCGGCGTGTCAAGACAGCGGGGTCCACGGTGTTGGGCGGCGCGTGACGTGAAGCTTTTGACGCGACAAGGCACGACATCGCAACGCGTTTTTCTTCACCGCACGCAAGTCCAGGCAGCAGCGGGCCCCACGGGAGTACAGGACCTTTCGGCTGTAGCATTGTTTTTCATGGCAGGAGCCCCTAGCGGAGAAAGCATCATGGCGGGTCCCACCAGCGCCAGCGTGTTTTTCTCTCGGCGCGCTTCCCCACGACGTGTGCAGTGAAATCATTCGGTGGCTGTTTCCACGGCAAGCGGGTGCTCCGGCCTATGCACGCGTGGCTACACGGTTCTTCACGGCGAGACTTTTCGCTGGTAAACGGAGCGACGTCCAGGTGATTTCTGCGAACGACGATGAGCACGCAGGCGAAGGTATGTTTTTAATCTACTATTTTTAGGGAGATCAAATTTTTATATAATCATCTATTAATAAATTAGCTGAAATTCTATTTCGAAATTTCGTTGTTATTTTAATCTGTTAAATTTTTATTTGTTATCTCGTATTATTTTTGTCTGTTTAATCTGCTCATATAAAAAGAAAATAAAAATTTATTAGTCACAGTTATATTTTTATTCTAGTTTTTACCTGCAATATTTTCGGTTTAATTCTGAATTAATTTTTAATGATCCATAGTTTTTATTAATTCAATTAGTATTTTATTTCTAGACTGAAACATTAATATCTCGTGTTTTATCTAGGTATTTTTATTTACTGCAGTAATTTTATTTTATCTTTAATATCATTTAAATTAAGATACCGATCATTTTTAGGCTAGACGACTTTAATTCCAGTAATTTACTTTGCTAAGATTATTTGTCTGGTTAAGTTTGATTTGGGTGATGGGAGTAGGTTATCGTTTAGCGATAAAATTGTTTAGGCGCCCATTCACCCCCCTCTGGTCACTACTTTCGGTCCTACAGTAGAGTGGGTATCCAACATTGTGCTAGTATGGAAGAAAGGTGGGAAGATTAGAATATGTTATGACTTCAGAGATCTGAACAAGGCAACACAAAAGACGAATACCCAATGCCGATCACGGATTTGCTGGTGAATGCCGCATCAGATCACAAGATTATTAACTTTATGGACATGTATGCAGGCTATAATCAGATTTTTATGGTTGACGAAGACATCCACAAGACGGCCTTCTGGTGCCCAGGCGCTATCGGACTTTACGAGTAGGTGGTGATGACCTTCGGCTTGAATAATGCTGGAGCAACTTACCAGAGGGCTATGAATTATATTGTCCATGACCTAATCGGCATGTTGGGGAAAATATATATAGATGACGTCGTGGTAAAATCAAGAAGCACTGAAGACCACGTGGTCGATCTACGTCATGTCCTTGCGAGAGCTAGGAAATATGGGTTAAAAATGAATCCGGAGAAGTGTTCCTTTGGAGTATTGGCGTTGAAGTTTTTGGGATTTATTGTGCATGAAAGAGGAATTGAGATAAGACAGCGCAGTATTGAAGAAATTAAGAACACCCAACCCCCTGCTAATAAAACCAAGTTGTAATCATTGATCGGGAAGATAAATTTTCTTAGGAGATTCATAGTTGATCTCTCAAGAAAATAGAGCCATTCACTCCATTATTGAAGTTGATGCCTGGCTAGGAACTCATATGGGGAGAAAAGAAGAAAAAGACGTTTGACGGTATTAAAGAATACCAAACCTCACTGTAGGTGTTGATGCCGCCACAGAAAGGGATTTTGTTCAGGTTATATTTATCAACCGATGATCAAGCCATCGATCGGTCCTAGTGCAATAGATTGATAAAAAAGGAAGGTTAGTTTTCTATCTCAATAGGAGACTACTTTACGCCGAGACCCGATAACCCACAGTGGAAAAGCTCTGTCTATGCCTATACTTCTCGTGTATCAAAATGAGACACTACCTGCTATCATTAGAGTGCACAGTGATATGTAAGGCTGATGCCATTAAGTATATGTTATTGTCCCTGGTATTGAAAGAGCGTATCAGAAAGTGGGTCCTCGCTCTCACCGAATTTGATCTCAGATATGAATCGGCTACGACAGTAAAATGACAAGTGATAGCCGATTTCATAGTCCAACACAGAGATGAGGTAGTGACTCATGTTGAGCCGACACCATGGACCTTATTCATCAACGGATCAGTGTGTCTGCATGGATGTGGTATAGTCCTAGTAATGGTCTCCCCTCGGTGGGCATTATTTGAATTCGCATACACCATCAAACATTTATCCACCAATAACTAGGCCGAGTATGAAGCAGTATTGAAAGGGTTACAACTATTGGAAGAAGTGGGCGCCGATAGAATAGAAATCTTGGGAGACTCTTTGCTAGTAATGAGGCTGCTATCAGACGAGTACGAGTCCAAAGACGGCATGCTGAAAGAATATCATGATCGGTGTCAAGCCATATTGTCAAGCTTCTGAATCTTAACTCTTACACATATCCCAAGGTAGCAGAACTCAGAAGGAAACGATTTGGCCCAAACGACATCAGGATATAAGCCGATGGCTAGATCAATTGAGGTGGAGATCGCAGATATATAGGCCGATGATTGGAGGTATGATATCATTCATTATTTCAAAAACCCTTTGACATCGGCACCAAGAAAACTCAGATATCAAGCAACAAGATACGTTCTGCTCGGAGAAGGCTTCTACCATCGGACGACCGATAGGGTTCTCCTTAAATGCATAAGTGTTGAAGTAGCCAAGGTGGTAATACGTGAAGTACATGATGGCATATGCGGAACACACTAGTTGGCCCAGAAAATGAAATGGTTGCTTCAGAGGGCAAGTTACTTTTGGCCGACTATGGTGAAGGACTGCATAAAATATTATAAGGGGTGCCAAGACTATCAGTGATTTGGAGCTATCCAGAAGGCTCCCACAAAGTCAAGTTAAGGACCTAAGGTCATACTGGCAGCCATTGACTGCATCACAAAATGGGTAGAGGTCGTTCCACTCAAAAGGGTTACTTCTGCCGATGCCATTGAGTTCTTCAGGCAACATATAATATATCGGTTTGGGATTCCACATACCATCACCACAGATCAAGGGACAATCTTTGTATTGGAGGAGTTTTGGCAATTCATAGTCGGTATGGGAATAAAGCTCTTAAAATCATCACCATATTATGCACAAGCTAATGGTCAGGCTAAAGCGTCCAATAAGAGTTTGATCAAGTTAATAAAGCACAAGATCAATGAGCAACCGAGGTGGTGGAATTGGTCTCTATCTGAAGCACTCTGGGCTTAAGGGATGGTGTGACACGGATCTACTCAAGTACCACCATACCAGTTAGTCTATGGCCATGAAGCAGTACTACTGTGGGAAAATAACATCGGCTCAATAAGGATTACATTATTGGACCAACTCACATCTGATGATTATTATAATTTAACGACAGAGAAACCAAGTTGAAATGTGCCTTGGTTTCAAGTTTGTGATGAGTGACTGACAAGCTCTTTTCTGGGTGAAGGGGTCCCTCGGAAGAGGTTCGCAGGTGTTTACCGAAGGGTTCGGTGGTTGCTGGTTGCAGCTGCACAGTAGAGTGTGTCTATCAGAGGGGTCCGACAGAGTACGATGACATGGTGGTACCGAAGGGCTCGGTATTTTGGGTGGTACACCAAAGTGTGTAACAAAGGTTGTTTTTTGGAGAGGTCTCCGAGGTACTGGAAAATCTTGTCTGCTTGTCGGTGGTGCGCAGGTGACTTTGGAGGCGACATATGGTTCGCAACAAGTGAACCTGGGTCAAGTGGGAGGCTTGATGCTAGGCGAGTGGGGAGCTTGGTCATGAAGGTTGCGTGAGGTCGAGGTCGATCCTCGGGTCAAGGTGCACCAGGTGAAGGCAGAATGTGCAGAGGGTGGATATGGCTGAAGGTACCCCGAGGCAAAGTTCTCGGACGCAAGGCACTTCGAAGGGTGCTCCGGAAGGAGTGACTTAGGAGTATGATGGACAAAGTCCTCAGCAGTGAGGCAAGGCGTTCGAAGTGTGCTCCGGATGGAGGCACTCGAAGGGACACCTAATGAAGGTCTCAGAAGTCAAGGTGCATTGAAGGCATGGTCTGGATAAGGATCTTCGTAGAGTGTGTTTGGGGATGATACACTACGAAGGGGTGCTTATAGATATGCTTCATGCCGAGGCCTTGGATGAAGGGACTTCGAAAGGTGGCGAAGGTACTTCGAAGGTGGGGCTTCGGAGTGTGGCTGACTTGAGGTACTTCGGCCATGCATCGCTTCGGTACACGGACTGATGGAGGTCAAGATGGGAGTAGTTGCGAAGCTGTGGTGGTCCTCTCTAGAGGTGATGGAGCGAAGGCTCAAGAGCTTTGACGGCTTCGACTCAAAACCGTCACTGTATCGAAGACTGACTTCGGTGAAGCGAAGGCCTCTGGCTCAAAGCTTGTCACCGAAGCTCTCTGTACACTTCGTGTGCGAAGGGGGCTTCAGAAGATTCTACTATGCAAAGGTTGATCGTGTCTGCTCTGCAAAAGCTGATGCTGTCTCCTCTGCGAAGCTGACAAAAGAAGCCTCCACTAAAGTAAACTACCATTTGTACCCCCTTGTCTGGCTGAGACAAAAACAGTGTAAACCCTAGGGGTAAAGTAGTCTATTTGCAGGGCTGAGTTGTGCCTATAAATAGTGAGACTTGCTAGGTCTAGGTAACACTTTGAGAATCCATTTTTAGAACTCCTAGAGTTAGCCGCCACTCTCATGTACTCAGTTATGTGAGTCTTTTGTGTTCCCTGTTAATGCAATGAAATTTTCATTCTGTTCTTTGTCTATTGCTTGAACCTGTATTTCTATTTTGCACTGCATGTGTTGATTTCACTATGTTACACTTCGTTCTGTTCTAGCCAGAGTTTTTGCTCTATTTGTTTTCTAGAGCAGTGTGATAGTGTTTTGTACGTGCCATGTGTGTGTATCTTTCAGTGTGAGTTTGCTCTATGTAAACTGGAGGCAAGTCCTCTCTGATTACTAGCGAAGTAATGAGCGAAGTTGGGCTCGAAGCCTGTTTTCTTTCCTCAGTCAAGGTCCTCGGAGCAGTCTGTTCTGTTTGCGTTTTGCCCTTCGAAATACGAAGCCTTGTACTAGTTACTAATGCGGAGTATCTGTTCGAAGTCCTCAGAGGAAACTTACTTCTACGAAGTGTGAAGTGCGTAGCCTGCTCGAAGGCACCTCGTGTGCGGAGCCTGCACTATCCTTGCAGAGTTGTGTTTTGGGGTTTATGGGTGTGAGCGAAGTCTCCTAGTGTTGGCGTAAAAGATTACGCTAACAGGTTTCTGTAGATTAGCAGCTAACAAACGAAAAGTTTACGAAGTGAACTGTTCTAAGCCTCTGAAAGGATAACAACTTAGAATAGTTCGAATGTGTGTATTGAATAACTTGTATTCGGTCCCCATTACAGGGTGAAATGGGGGGTATTTATAGGCCCAAATATTAAGGAAAAGACCTATTTACCCCTCTATTACAACCGACATAGTGGAAACTATTCGGTACCCTTGATAGGGCTAAAATGGTAAAAGACTAATCTAATAAGATAAAAGATAAGTCTTCCATCTTAGCTGGCTGAAAAGATCTCATAGAGCCTTAGTTCGAAGATATACTCCGAACCAAGGTCCATCTTCATGCTTTGAGCTTGACTCAGGACATCTCCAAAGATGTATGTTTTCAAACCTTCGAATCCATTATCTGCCTTTGTGCTGTTACTGCAATAACCCTGAGGATGGAATATTTTCCCCCAACAGTAGCCCCTCGAATACGCTTCTCCGTTAAACCTGTAATGTTAGGAGAGCATTATATGGAAGAAAAAATAACCAGGCGTAGGGGTTATTAGATTTTAATTTATCTCTGAAATGTATGGAGATATAAAACTTCGAATCAGTTTTAAGACAATTACTTTCGAACTATCTTAGAACTGACTCAGGAAGTTCGAAAGCCTTTTAGACTTAGAAGAAATAGCCGTTGGCTTCTTTCTTCTAATGGAAGTTATGGAGTGCGTTAATTTCGGAGAAAAGTAAGGGGCAGGAATGCGAAACGGCATGGACTAACGGTAAAAATTGTAAAGTCTAGGCTATAAATAGAGGGCCTAGAACTTTCCTGAGTACTTTTCACCGCTCTCTTGTAAACAAAACACCCCTTGAGCCCTAGCCTCCATTCTTCTCCCCAAGCAGCTCAGTAACTTCAATGGCGAAAACCAAAGGATTTGGAGCACCTTCAGCATTGGCTCGACAGCAGGCGGCTGTGGCTGTAGTGGTTGCGGCATTGGCGACGGCACCTCCAACACCTGCAGCGACATCCATGGCGGCAGGAGGGGGAAATCCCCAAAATGTTGGTGATCAAGGCCTTTGCCCGCCATCAACAAAATACCTGGATCAATCCTTCCAACTAGGACCTTCGACCTGCAAAAGAGAATCACTGGCGGTCGCAGTAGAGGGGAAAATTAGTGCGGGAGTTATGATCCGCAAACCTGGAAAGGAGGTTATCCCATCACAAAGACCCGGAGAAGTGGTCGTCTTTGAAGCCTTTTTCGAAGCTGGCTTAGGTCTTCCGGCAGTGGATTTCTTGGCCGAGGTACTGGATCTGTTTCACGTCACTCTCCCCCAACTTTCTCGGAACGCAGTAGCTTGTTTAGCTATCTTCGAATGGGCATTGAGAGCCGAAGGTTGTGAGGGGAGGGCAGAGATCTTCGCTGCGCTGCACAGAGCTTCGTGCCAGCCAAAAACCTTCGTAGGCCCCGGAGGTGAAAAAGTGGTAGTAGCCTTCGGAAGTATTAACTTCAGGCTTCGGGATGAATACGCCCTTCAATTTCCTGCTAAGGCCATTAATGCAAGATGGTATACCGATTGGGTCATGAGATGGTTTTATGCCGAAGTTGGGGCGAGCAACCCTCTAGCCGGACCTCTGAAAGATATCCATTTCCGAAAGGAAGCCCTTGTGCATCCAGACCAGGGTCAGCTCGAAGCTCGCCTCAGCTTACTTCAGAAGATTAGTCGAAGGTTAAGCATGCGAGACTTAGCCAAAGAGTTCCTTGGGCTCCAAATCCCTCCGTTGATGGCCAACTGGCCTATCATCTTCGAAGAGGATTCGGAAGGTGGTCTTCGAAAAATTACTTCAACTTTGAGCCCTGCAGGTAACTTCGAAAACAACATACATTATGCATATTCATTCAAAGAAGTAACTAACTTAATTCATTTTTTAGCTTCTTCAGCCCCTATAACTTCGGAGCAAATCATACGGGCTTCGGAGAAGATTTTGGGCGCTCCAACTCCGACCGAAAAGGAATGGCGAATCAAGTTGGTCGGGAGTTGGGAAAGATTTAACAGGGTGTGGGGAATGCTAGAAATCGCTCCGCCCCCTTTAATGGATTGGGTGCCTTCGGAGAAAGGACCTAAAAAGAGAAAAGCTGAAGCTGGGACTTCGAGTTCCGCCAAGACTCCGGTCAAGAAGGTGGCTCGGAAGCCAAAGAACCCTGCACCTTCGAGCCCAAGGGCTTCAGTCTCTGACTCCCAAGAGGACGAAGGCAGGCTGCTTGTGCAGCTGATTGACGAAGATGCATCTCAAAGGACTACACAAGCCGAAGTACCTGCGAACATGCCGGAGTCTCAAGAGAACCTTGAGCAAATAAAGACTTCGGCAGTTCAAGAGGATTTACCTCAAGAGGAAGTTCCTGTGGATGAAAGTGGAGTCGAAGTCACCATGGCTTCAATTCCTGACGAGGCAACAAGGACTGTCCAGGAAAATGTTCCTGTAATCGAAGATTTGACGGCTGATTCGGACGAAGATCTCACCTTCGATCCGCCAAACAGTCCCATGATTACCGGTCGCCAGAATGTCGAAGGTAAACTTCGAATAATTCTTTTATGTTTATTTTGCGTATTTATACGATGTATAATACCTTTGTTTTTACAGAGTCCACTTCCGTGGAAGAGGTCCGTCGGGAAGATATAATCCCTGGACCTTCGACAACTTCGGAGCCAATCCCAAAAGCTCAAATGGGGCCTGGAAGAGGCAAGAGAAAAATAGACTCCCTCCCTGCTGCAAGCTCCAGATCAACTCCGTCTGAGTCAACAGACGAGAGTCAATCTACCGAGGGGGGCCAGTCTCCAGGGGCTCCGAAGACTACAGGCCAACACTCCGGCCCTTCGTCAAACGAAGATGACCAACAAGCGATAAGTATGCTCCCCCTTCTAGCTCCTTTCTTAGAGCAAAGAACTGGTCTTCGGACTTTGCTCGAGCCTTTAGATCGAGCTAGTCACGACATTGGGGAGACGAACTTGGTGGCCATTCTGAGTGAGGCTAAGAGCTCGGAGCTTAACGCTGCTATGGAGCGCGCAGCCTACCAGGTACGAAGCATCTGTGAAATAACATTAAGTTTACATACAAATAATTTCTTACCTTGATTTTTTCTTTTCGCAGCAAACAGTCTTGGCCCGAGCTGCGAATATATCAAATGAACGAGAAATCACTCGCCTTCTAGAGGAAAAGGAAACTCTTCAACGGAATCTCACTATCTCCGAAGGCCGAGTGGTTCAGATGGACAATATAGTTTCAACAGAGCGCACGGCTAGGCAAGGCTTGGAGGCTGCGAACAAGGAGCTCGAAGCAGAAAGAATTGTGCTTCGAGCAGAAGTTGAAAGAATGCGGGCGGAGCACGCTACTACGGGGACCGAGCTTGTTAGGCTCCGAGAGGAAGCTAGTCAGCTTTTGAATCAAAAGAATTCCTTAACCACAGAGGCTGCAAGACTTTCCGTAGTTCTGGGAGAGGTAACTTCGGCGAAGGACGCGCTGATTGATGATAAGCTGAAGTCCGAGAAGGTAGCTGCAGATGTTATGGATCAACTGCTAGGCGTTCTGGAGTACTTCGGTACTACCGGGACGCTTCCTTCTGATGATAACATTTCCCTTCTGCGTCGGTTGAAAAGGATTCAAGGAGTGGCGAAGCAGATGAAGACAGCAGGCATTCGCTACAGAGAACTCTCCGGACAAGTGGCTGCTGTTGGCCTACTTCGTTACTACGAGGATCTGGGCCGATCAATAACTCCGAGCGCACGAGGGGGCCCAATTACCTTTGACGACGAGCGACTTCTGACTCCTTCCGAAGGTGTGGCCGCTGCCTGGCAAGCCTTCCAAACTTCATGGAGAGCCGAAGGTCGCTCTGCGATCAAGGCTTGGATCGACGAAGGACAATGCCAGAAGCAAGCTCGGTTCCAAGCTTCGAGCAGTCAGCCTCCTCCGGACCCGCAGGTTTAGATATGTTTTAGGATCTTTGTCTATGTGAAGCTTTGTGCTTATGTACATTTATCAATGAAAATTTGTTTATCATGTTTTTAGGCTTTGCCTCATACGGAACATATCGAAGTGTTAGATATTAACGACGAACTTCGCTCATTATGGGTTACCTTCGATCTTCTAAAAGCTTATAAACGCCCTCGATTTTTAGTTCCTCGAGATAGCTCCAGTGTAATTACGCCCGAAGTAAGCAGAGATATACTATCTTATATTAAAGAGGAAGAAGAAGAGGTTAACTTGGACACTTCGTCTTCTGAAGACGTTATATGGTCCGAAGACGAAGATGAAGCTCGAAGTAAAAAACCTGAAGAACTTGGAAGCTGGGAAAGGAGCCCCGAACGGCTTCGAACTTGGGCCGAGCTTCAACAAGAATAGAAGGACTTTAGAGCTTCGAAGGGAGGCAAGAGAGTTAAACGTAAAGTTGTTAGAACTCCCGGCACTGGAACTAGTCGTTCCAACCCTAGCTCTAGAGATCGAAGAGATCTTCGATTCCTTCTTGGTATAGATACCAATTTTTCATGATGTAATCTGTAAACATATTCGTTCGAATAATGAATACCGATTTAAAATTGTCTCCCTATTTACTAGCCCCTCTTTGGGTATAAGCAACTTCGAACTGTATTCAAAGATGGTTATGCGTAAAGAAAAACTTTGGAGTACAATTTTTTGGGGTTCGGAGCCCCTCTGGAATTTAAAGATCTTTTAAAATCTTATAAAATGTCTTCGACTATTTGTAGTCTGAAGAATGGCAACTTAGTACCCTTTGTTTTTTGAAAGAAATCACTTGAGATAACTTTCAGGACACCTTAGTGTCTTAGATAATTTGTCACTTTGGACTATGTTAACAGACATTCGAAGCTCATGGCTCAAACTCTGTTTTGCTTTGGCCACCTTCGGCTCTTTTTTGCGAACTCTGTCAAACCAGTGGTTCGAAGTTTGCAATGGTCTCTTTGGACTCTTTTTACGGATGTCTACCAGCCAATGGCTTGGACTCCGCATATTTTGGCCACCTTCGGCTCTTTTTACGGATGTCTACCAGCCAATGGCTTGGACTCCGCATATTTTGGCCACCTTCGGCTCTTTTTACAGATGTCTACCAGCCAATGGCTTGGACTCCTCATAATGTGGTTTTGGGCTCTTTTACGGATGCCTACAAGCCGGTGGCTTGGACTCCGGATTATGTCAGCCCCCACGTCGGAAACTTCGAACCAATGATTCGAAGTCCGAAAATAAGATTCAGCTTTATGACACTTCCCTCTCGGTCAACCCCGTGGTTCTAGTGCGTCCACTCGGAAGCTGGGGGTTTATGAGGGGAAGGCACTATCTGGACCATATGCTTTATTAATTCAGAAGATGATTACAAGTGGTTTACAAGGAGCCCTTATGCGAAGTATCGCTTTAGGTGCTCCGCATGCCAAGTATGTGCTAACTCTTCACTTTCTAAATTAGCTAATTTAAAAGAGCCAGGGCGTCCTGAACGAATAATTAAATATGGACCTTCCCATTTATTTCCTAATTTCCCTGGCGCTATAATGCTTCGCAGAACAAGATGACCCGACCTAAGCTCATTGATCTTAACCTTCGGGTCATACCAAGCCTTCGTCTGCTGGTGATATTTTGATAAATTAGCCACAGCTCGAAGTCTTGTTTCTTCTGATAAATCTAGCGAAGCTTGTCTTTCTTCTTCAATCTTTGGTTCGGTGCTGCGAAGTGATCCTCCTTTGAGCTCCGTTGGAGTCATAGCTTCATCTCCGAATAGTAATCTGAATGGAGTAAAACCTGTGGACCTTGTTTGTGTAGTCCGAATGGACCACAAAATCTTCGGAAGCTCTTCGGTCCACAGTCCTTTTGCTAATCCTACTATCCTTCGATTTAGCCCTGACAAAATATTTCCATTGGCTCTTTCTACAGCTCCATTAGAATGAGGATGCCTTACTGCAGCAAAACATAACTGAATGCCTAGATCTTCGCAAAACTTCCTGAAAGGTTCTGCATCGAACTGTGTTCCATTATCAACTGTAAGTTGTCTAGGCACTCCGAACCGGCAAATGATGTTTTTCCAAAAGAATTTATGTACATTGTTCGAAGTGATAGCTGTTAAGGGCTCTGCTTCTACCCACTTAGAAAAATATTCAATAGCTACCACTGCAAACTTTAGATTTCCCTTGGCTACTGGAAAGGGGCCAATTAAATCCATACCCCATCTGGTCATAGGCCATACCGGAGCAATAACTTGAAGAGCTGTTGGTGGGCGATGACTTCATCGACCCATCCACTGACATCCTTGACAAGTGCGGACTAAGCTCTCCACATCAGCTGTTATTGTAGGCCAATAAAGCCCTGGCGAAGTGTTTTTCCTGCCAAAGCTCGAGGGGCTAAATGACTACCGCAATGGCCTTCATGAATTTCTCGAAGAATTTCTTGACCTTCGGCTTGAGATATACATCGGAGTAGAGGGGAACATACTCCAGCCTTGTATAAAATACCGTTGATTATTTGATAATTTCTAGCCCTGAGTTTCAATCTTGAAAGCGGTGGCTCTTTAGGCAAATTTGTTCCTCCTTGTAAAAGTTCCATGATTGAATTTTTCCAATCTGTACTTGGAATGCAAAGAATCTCTACAGAGGGAATTTGTAGCACCGAAGGTGTACTAAGCTCCTCATAGAAAGCTTCTTCTGGTACATCCATAGCTCCGACTGCAGCTTTTGCTAAGATATCCGCTTACACATTTTCTGCTCTTGGTATACTCCGAATGGAAATACCCTTGAAGTGTGCTTCGATCTTACGGATTTCTTTAAGTACTTTGCAAGCTATGGATGTCGAACTTGAAAACTTTTATCCACGTGCCCTTCTACTATTTGAGAATCTGTCTTTATAACAACTCTTGTAGCCCCTAGAGCACGTGCTTTTCGGAGTCCAAGTAAAATCCCTTCATACTCGGCTATATTATTGGTAGACTTAAAGTTGAGTCTTGCGGAGTACATTGCTCTTTGCCCTGAAAGCGAAATCAACACTGCTCCAATGCCTACTCCGGATGTTTGGAAAGCTCCATCGGAATAAACAGTCCATACTCCGTCACTTGATTTCTCCGGAACCAAAGTTGCGGGTGGAGTCCATTCTGCTACAAAATCTACTAAGACTTGCGATTTGATTGCTGTTCTTGCCAGAAAAGATATGCCGAAGGGTGCTAGCTCAACTGCCCACTTCCCAATCCTTCCAGTGAAATCCTTACTTCGGAGCATATCTCCCAAAGGATACGAAGTTGGTACAATTACATTGTGAGCCAAAAAATAATGTCTTAATTTCCTCGAAGCCATTATCACAGCATAAATGAACTTTTCGAGTTCGGAGTATCTTGTCTTCGCTCCTGATAATGCTTCGGACACAAAATAAACAGGATTTTGCACCAACTTCCCATTGAAATCCATTTCTCTAACAAGGACTGCACTGACAGCAGAATCTGTAGCTGCAATGTAAAGGAGTAGGGTTTCGTCCGTAGTAGGCACCGTGAGTGTAGCGAGATTACTGAGATACTCTTTAATATCTTCAAAGATTTTTTGACACTCCGGTGTCCATGCAAAATCTTCGGACCCTTTCAGTGCTTTAAATATAGGCAAGCTTCTCTCCGCAGACCTTGATAAAAACCTTCTAAGTGCTACCAGACGTCCAGTCAGCTTTTGCACTTGCTTTAAATTTTCCGGAGGAGCCATCTTTTGTAGCGCAGTTATTTGAGTAGGGCTAGCTTCAATCCCCCTGCTTGAAACTAAATACCCTAACAACTTTCCAGCCTTAGCTCCGAAGATACATTTTTCGGGGTTAAGACGGATCCCACATGCCTGAAGGCTATTAAATGTTTCTGCTAGGTCTAGGCTATGTTGGTGCTTTAAAGCTGAGAAACCAAGGGTGGTTTCGGTGTTTGTGATGAGTGATTGACAGGTTTATTTACCCTCTGTTCGAAGGGTACCTCCGAAGGGGCTTCGGAGGTGGGACCTCCGAAGGGTGTTCGGAGGTGTTTCACCGGAGTGTGTTCGGTGTTTGTTTGCTGCAGCTGTTGCAGCGGAGTGTACTCGTCGGAGGGGTCCGACAGTACGCGATGACTGGGTTCGTACCGATGGCTTCGGTACTTTGGGCGGTACACCGGAGTGTGTGCCGGAGGTTGCTAACCCGGAGAGGTCTCCGGAGTACTGGATACACTTGTTTGCTTGTCTGTGGTGCGCAGGGACTTTGGAGGCGACGGACAAGGTTCGAGCCAGGTGAACCTGGGTCAAGCGGGAGGCTTGATGCCAGGGGAGCGGGGAGCTCCGTCACGGTGGCTGCGAAGGTGGTCCGGGTCGGTCCTCGGGTCGAGGCGTGCCAGGTGAAGGCAGAGAGTGCGGAGCGTGGCTCCGGCTGAAGGTACTCCGAGACAAAGTCCTCGGAGGTGAGGCACTTCGAAGGTACTCCGAATGGAGTGACTTCGGAGTTGGTGGATCAAGTCCTCTGCGGAGGCAAGGTGTTCGAAGTGTGCTCCGGAGGGAGACACTCGAAGGTGGCCCGACGAAGGTCTCAGAAGTCGAGGCGCATCGAAGGCATGGTCCGGGTGAGGCTCGTCGAGGAGTGTGCTCGGAGTAAGACACTGAGACGAAGTGCTCATGGAATGCTTCATGCGGAGGCCTTGGACGAAGGAGGGACTTCGAAGGGTGGTACTCCGAAGGTGAGGCTTCGGAGTGAGGATGGCTTGAGGTGCTTCGGCCATGCATGGCTTCGGTACACGGACGGACGGTGTTCGAGCTAGGAGTAGCTGCGAAGCCGTGGTGATCCATTCCGGAGGTGGTGGTGCGAAGGCCCAAGGGGCTTTGACGGCATCGGCTCAAAACCGTCACTGTATCGAAGGACTTCTTCGGCGGAGCGAAGGCCATCAGGCTGCAGGCTTCTCGCCGAAGCTACCGCACCTTCGCGTGCGATGGGAGGTTCCAGAAGTCAACTCTGTAAAGGCTGACACTGTCTGTTCTGAAAAAGGCTGACACTGTCCCCTCTGCAGCTGACAGAGAAGCCTCCAAAATAAAGGTGGACTACCTTTTGTACCCCTTAGTTCTGTAGAGACAAATCTGTTGTAAACCCTAGGGGTAAAGTAGTCACTTCCTTAGGATGAAGCCGTGGGCTATAAATATGGGGGCTCGGTAGGTAACATTCAACACTTTGAGCATTCACTGTTGAGCTCCTGTACACATACCTCGCTGGTTTTCATCCAGAGTTCAATATATTTTGTGTTCCTTGTTCAAGCGGCGAAGCCCTGCGTCTTTGTGCTTTTGCTTGAGCTCGCTTTACATACCTCGTCAGTTTTAGTTCACCGTAGCCTGTCTTGGCGAAGGGAGTTTTTCTCGCGAAGTGTGTTTTTCAGTGTGCTGTCGCTCTGTGTAACACGAGGCAAGACCTCGCTGCTTACTAGCGAAGCCCTGGTTGTATCCCGTTTTGCTTCTTGTGTCGAAGCCCTTAGCGTTGTCCATTGTGTGTGCGTGTAGACCTTCGCGTACGAAGCCCAGCACCAGTTGCTGTCGCCAAGTACTTGGTCGAAGTCCTCAGAGGGCTGTCCACTCTTGCGAAGGGTGAAGTGCGAAGTCTGCTCGAAGCACCCAGTGTGCGGAGCCTGCACTGACTTAGCAGAGTTGGTTTTCGAGGGTTGTTAGTGGAGCGAAGTCTTCTTGGCTTCGAACTGTTGCTCCTCCGAAGCCTGTGTTCGAAGGTGTCGAAGTACCTCCGAACCAGACCTTCGAAGGTAGTGTTCGAAGCCTGTTCCGCAGAAGACAGAACAGAACCGAAGGCTAAGTTTTTAGCCCGAAATTTTAAAAGCTCCCATTCACCCCCCCTCTGGTCGCCGTTTCCGGTCCAACAATTGGTATCAGAGCTTGGTTAAGATCACCAGTTGACCTTAACCGGTTTTGTGATCTGTTGGCGACATGGATAGAGGCAGTAAAATTCCTCTGTTCGATGGGACAGATTTTGCGTACTGGAAGGTGCGCATGGAGGCTTACTTGTTAAGCCAAGGAAATGCAATTTGGGAGATTGTGGACTCACAATACTCCATCCCTGATACCCGCACCACTCAAACCGAAAAAGATCAGTACATTGCCAACTCGAAGGCAAGGAACATATTGTTCATTGGTTTGAGTCGGAGTGAGTTTGATAGGGTGCAGCACCTTAGGACTGCTAGGGAAATTTGGACAACACTCACTGTCTTTCATGAGGGCTCTGCTCAGATCAAGGCCAGGCGCCAAAGCACCTACAATCAACAGTATCAGCTGTTTGTGCAGGCACCTGGTGAATCTGTAGATGCCATGTTTTCTCGTTTTGACGCGATAGTGAGTAACTTGCGATCCAACGGGACGCTTGCTTACAGTGATCATGATAGGGCTATCAAGCTTCTCTATGCTCTTGACCGTAGCATATGGGAAGTGAAGATATCCAGCATTCAGGAGTCCACAGGCTATGACACTTTGACCTGTGACGAACTCTTTAGCAAGCTGAAGTCCACAGAGATTGCCAAGGCATCTCTTGCAGTGCACAGAAGCTCTTTGCCACAGCCATTGGCATTGGTTTCTAGCACTAGCCGTGGCACCACTGCAGAACCAAGCACATCAGGCACTTGTGTTCTTGCAGATGGTTTTGCTCTGTCCTCCCTGGTCTCCGTCACAAAGGAGCAGGTGGACACTCTAGCTGATGATGAGCTTGCTCTCATTGCCCGGAGGTTCACCCGCTTTCATCATGAGAGACGGGATCAGCGGAGAAGTGGTTTTAGTGGCTGCTATGAATGTGGCGACACCTCTCACATTAAGGCCAATTGCCCCAAGGTCAAGAAGAGAGATGAGAGTGAGCGCCCCAAATTCCACAAAAAGGAGAGGAAGCCCTTTGTGAAGGGAAAGCGCGGCAAGATGGCTAAGAAAGTAGCCAAGGCCGCTTCCAGAGCTTTTGTTGCTGCTCTCAGCGACATCGACACATCCTCAACTGAGGAGTCGAGCTCTGAGGAGGAGGAGTCCCCAAGGAAGGAGGACAAGAAGGACAAGAAGGGACGTGACTTCACCGGCCTTTGCTTCATGGCCGACAGCGATCACAGCGGCGATGAGCTTGACTCATCTGAGGTAAACCTATCATCCGACCAGCTACTAATTAAATTAGATGAGCTGAATGAAGTAGTGCTTGGTCAGGATAGATTACTTGTGCAAGCCGCTAGAGAAAGAAAAGACCTTAGACTTAGGCTAGAAAATGTATCTACTGAATATGCCATGCTTAAGTCTAAATTTGATGATGCTGAATGTGAATCATGTTCTGTTGTCATGAGTGAGCTTGCTCAGTTGCGTTCTGCACATGCTCAAACTCTCTCTGAGCTTGAGACTGCACAGAAGCAGCTTTTGGAGGTGGATTCTAGACCTCATGATATTATTGATTGCATGAACTGCTCATTATTACGCGATAGCATTTCTTTACGCGATAAGCATGTTCATGATTTGGAGGCTAGATTGGAAAGGGCCGGTAGTTCTAAGGATGTGCAACCTGTTTGTGACACTTGCATCACCCTTAAGGACCAGCTAGGCACTGTCAGAGAGCGAGCTGAAAATCTCATGTCAGAAAATGAATACCTTCTTTCTGTGGTGAATAAATGCACTGAAGGGAAGGGTAGGATGGATTTGCTCTTGGCCAAGACCAAGTTGTGTGCTGACAGAGCCGGGGTAGCTCTAGGTTTGGGTTTTGAGAGGATAGCTTCAGACAGTAAAACCAAAACTGTTTTTACCTCTCCTACCACCCTAGAGAAAGAGAGAGCTCTGTTGGACACCCCTCCAGCCAAAAAGCCTACCCATCCACAAAAGAAAACCACTCCTCCTGCCAAGAAAAATCCTCCCAAGAAAACCACTCAGAAGAAACCCAAGGAGCCTGTGAGAGTTGCTCCTGTGACCCATGAGAGTGCCCCTAGGAGAGTGTTTCACTGTTCTTATTGTCAGCGGGCGGGTCATTTGATTGGTTTCTGTTTCTGTCGCATCAAGGATGAGCGACGTGCACAGGCGATGAGCTATCAGGACATGCATTACCCATCTTTAGGTATGCATGAGTCTGAGTATTACTCTCGTCCTGTTTTCGAGGCTCCTCGTGCTTCTCGGAGAGGTTTTGCTCCGCGAGGTGTTCACCATGTTCCATATGGTGGTAGACCTCGGGCGAGTATCTTTGTACCCCGTCAGAGTAGGAGACCTCGACATGCTTTTCGTTCTTTGCATGTAGGTAGACCTCGCACTTTGCATCATTCTGATTTTCATGTGCGTAGACCGTCTGCTTTTACTGTGCCTACTACTCGTGTCACTCAGTGCTGGATGCCTCGTCATTATTTTACTCACCCCAGCACTGAGCGATCGAGACGTTCTTATCTTGTGTAGGCGACAGATCGAGGCTTGGAGGGCACGTGGATCATGGACTCCGGTTGTTCGCGCCACATGACCGGAGATGCAAATTGGTTCTCCAGCCTCACCACAACCAAGCAAAGGGAACATATCACCTTCGGAAACAATCGAAGGAGTAGAGTGAAAGGTAAAGGTGTGGTAAGAATTAATTCAAACTTCACTCTCAAAGATGTTGCTTTGGTTGAAAACCTGGGATACAATTTGCTGTCTGTATCTCAGTTGCTTGATGAGGGCTTCGAAGTGCGATTTCATCGCGATACTTCGCAAGTGCTCAATTCAGATGGCATTGTGGTGTGTAAGATCTTTAGAGTTGGGAGAGTTTTTGGAGCTGATTTTTCAGAGTCGTCTGGTTCTTCTCATTGTCTTGTTGCACATTCGACTTCTGAGCTTTGGAAGTGGCATAGGAGACTAGGGCATATGAGCTTTGAATTGCTCGCTCGTCTGAGCACCCTAGGCCTGATCCGAGGATTGCCCAAGCTCAAGTTTGAGAAGAATTTAGTCTGTGCTCCTTGTCGACGTGGTAAAATGATTGCCGCTTCGCATTCGCCAGTCACCACAGTGATGACTGAACAGCCCGGAGAACTTCTCCATATGGACACTGTAGGTCCTTCTCGGGTTAGTTCTTTAGGCGGGAAGTGGTATGTTCTAGTAATTGTCGACGATTTCTCTCGCTACTCTTGGGTCTTCTTTCTTGCCAGCAAGGATGAAGTGTTTTCACACTTTCGGAGCTTGGCTTTGAGACTTTTTACAGAACTCCCTGATGCATTAAAATTCATTCGAAGCGATAATGGCACCGAGTTCAAAATAGTCTCTTTGTTGACTTTTGCATGGAGCATGGCATAGAACATCAATTCTCTGCTCCGCGGGTTCCTCAACAGAACGGTGTTGTTGAGAGGAAAAACCGCACTTTGGTTGAGATGGCTAGGACGATGCTTGATGAGCATAGGACTCCTAGAAAATTCTGGGCTGAGGCCATGAACACTGCTTGCTACATCTCAAACCGAATTTTCTTGCTCTCAATTTTGAACTTGACATCTTATGAGCTGCGTTTTGGGAGACAGCCCAAGGTTACTCATCTTCGAGTTTTTGGCTGTCGCTGCTTTATCCTAAAACGGGGTAACTTGGATAAATTTGAGTCGCGATCTTCTGACGGGATCTTTTTGGGTTATACAACTCATGGTCATTCTTATCGTGTTTATAACTTGGAAACTAACACTGTCATCGAGTCATGTGATGTGACTTTTGATGAATCAACCCCCTCTGTTAGTTCTGCTTTTGAACAGGCTAATGAACACGACATGGAACAGACCTTATTCGAAGACGAAGATCCCGGAGAATTCGAGGATGAACCCCTACTACCCTCGACGTCAACCCCCGAAGCTGACCCCGCTTCTACTACTTCGGCACGAGGTCCCGAAGCGACTACCTCAACATCGGTCATCTTGGACCACTCCAACGCACAAGTTGAGGGGGAGACTGCATCCCGTCGCGAGGCTCCACATCATGTTCAAAGGATGCACCCTCCCGAGCAGATCATTGGTGAGCTTGATCAAAGGGTAACACGTTCTCACGCTCATTTTACTAATGCTGCTTTTGTTGCTTCTTTCGAGCCCTTAGATGTTAGTCATGCACTTTCTGATTCTAGTTGGATCAATGCCATGCATGAAGAGCTTGAGAATTTTGAAAGAAACCAAGTCTGGACTTTAGTTGATCCTCCACCTAATGTTCATTTCATTGGAACAAAATGGATTTTCAAAAATAAACAAGGGGAGGATGGAACAATTGTTAGAAATAAGGCTAGACTTGTAGCTCAGGGCTTTTCTCAACAAGAAGGGATTGATTTTACTGAAACTTTTGCACCTGTTGCTCGCCTTGAGGCCATTAGGATTTTGCTTGCCTTTGCGACATCCCGGGGATTCAAACTCTATCAAATGGATGTCAAAAGTGCTTTTCTTAATGGCTTCATAGGTGAAGATGTTTATGTAAAACAACCCCCTGGTTTTGAAAACCCCAAGTACCCACATAAAGTCCTTAAACTTCATAAGGCTCTTTATGGACTCAAGCAGGCCCCTCGGGCGTGGTATGATAGACTTAAGTCTTTTCTGCTTGAGCGAGGGTACGTGATGGGCTCTGTTGATAAAACACTGTTTACTCTCAAGCATGGCAAAGATTTCCTCCTAGTGCAGATTTATGTGGATGATATCATCTTTGGTGGCTCGTCTCATGCTTTAGTTGCCGAGTTTGCAGATACCATGAGCAGGGAATTTGAAATGTCAATGATGGGTGAACTCATCTTCTTCCTTGGTTTGCAAATCAAGCAAAGCAAACAAGGTACTTTTGTCCACCAGACAAAGTACACCAAGGACCTGCTCAAGAAGTTCGACATGTCCGATGCGAAGCCTCTCGCCACTCCAATGGCTACATCTGTAGCATTGGACCCTGACGAAGATGGAGAAGCCGTAGATCAGAAGGAGTTCCGAAGCATGATCGGCTCCCTCCTCTACTTGACTGCCACGAGGCCGGACATACACTTCGCTGTGTGTCTGTGCGCTCGTTTTCAGGCTTCACCACGAGCTTCGCACCGCCAAGCGGTAAAGCGCATTCTAAGGTATCTCAAACACACCCTTGAATTTGGCATATGGTATTCATCGTCTTCATCTTTATGTCTTAGAGGCTATTCTGATGCGGATTTTGCTGGGTGTAGAATTGATAGGAAGAGTACCTCTGGTACTTGTCACTTTCTGGGTACGTCTCTGGTTTGCTGGTCTTCCCGCAAACAGTCTAGTGTTGCACAATCGACGGCTGAGGCCGAATATGTTGCTGCAGCTAGCTGTTGCTCTCAGATTTTGTGGATGATTTCCACTTTGCGGGATTTCGGGTTAGATTATAAGAGTGTTCCACTTTTCTGTGATAACACTAGTGCTATTTGTATTGCAAACAACCCGGTTCAGCACTCCAGAACCAAACACATTGATGTACGGTATCATTTTCTCAGAGATCACAATGAGAAGGGTGATATTGAACTTCAATATGTTGATACCCAACACCAGCTTGCCGACATTTTTACAAAACCCCTCGATGCATCTCGATTTGCTTACTTGCGTGGGGAACTTGGTATTTGTCATCCCTACGGGATTTTGTGAGGGGGAGCTGATTTTAATTGTCTTGCATATGCTCATTACGTGTGGAATTGCATTTACATCTTTTGCTATTATATGCCTGCTTTGAATTCAAAGAAATCATGTCAGCTCAGCTCTATGAAATATATCTGGAACATTGGTTGTGCATGCTGTTTTATTTTCTAAAATCAAAACTTGCTCACCGCACAATCTTGCATCTAGCTTGTTTAGGCTGGACTGCTTTTCGCTATCTTTTATCTACTTGACAGCAAGACACTGTTCCTTGGATGCTAAAATTTGCAACTTGCAAAATGTGTTCTTTATTCATGGATACTCATCAAAATATTTAAGTCATCAAAATCAAAATCAAAAATCCATGATTTGCCTGGTTTCAATGAAAAGATCCAGGAGGGTTTGTTTGTCGCACTACTCTATTCTAGACTGCTTACCATTGCACATTGGTCTGAACTGGGATAGTGTAGTGTATGCCAAAATCACCGCCTTAAGCTTCAGATGGCTTTCTTGCCTAGGCTTGGCTTGATTGGAAAGTATAAGGTGGACAAACAAATAACCCCTGGCAATTAAGAAAAGAACAACAAATTTAATGGCTCATCAAGTTTGCTTTCAAAGCTCCTTTTGAACAAGAATTGTCTGTCTAGGGTAGAAATCGTTAGCTTTGCGCAGTCCTTACCTTCACTTGACTAGCTGCTATGATTAAGTGGTGATGCTTTTACTTCCAAAATGTCAAAATCACATGCCATCATCTTGTTTCACAGAATGTTAAACTGAGCTGAGCACATGATCATTGATGCTACTGTTGGCATATTTTTGCATTATATGTCTTTGCAATTCTATTCATTTCGAAGCTTTGCATCTTTTAACTGCTCCTTGATGCTTGCATTTCCAAAGGGGGAGATTTGCTGTGTTCTCTGCCGCAAGAAGGCATAATTTCGCAAGGGGAAAGATTTTTGACATAAAGGGAAGAAAATTTTGCTTAACTCAGGGGGAGTTCTTATCAAGGGGAGATTTGCCAAAGGGGTTTTTACTCTTTTACAAAGGGGGAGAAAAATTCTTTTATCAAGTGACATGCTTTGGCTCTTTTCTGAGTTTTTATGGTCACTTGTGTGCTGAAATTTTTAAATTTTCTTGAACTTTGATTTGGTTGTCAATGCACTCATCAAGGGGGAGATTGAGAAACCAAGGGTGGTTTCGGTGTTTGTGATGAGTGATTGACAGGTTTATTTACCCTCTGTTCGAAGGGTACCTCCGAAGGGGCTTCGGAGGTGGGACCTCCGAAGGGTGTTCGGAGGTGTTTCACCGGAGTGTGTTCGGTGTTTGTTTGCTGCAGCTGTTGCAGCGGAGTGTACTCGTCGGAGGGGTCCGACAGTACGCGATGACTGGGTTCGTACCGATGGCTTCGGTACTTTGGGCGGTACACCGGAGTGTGTGCCGGAGGTTGCTAACCCGGAGAGGTCTCCGGAGTACTGGATACACTTGTTTGCTTGTCTGTGGTGCGCAGGGACTTTGGAGGCGACGGACAAGGTTCGAGCCAGGTGAACCTGGGTCAAGCGGGAGGCTTGATGCCAGGGGAGCGGGGAGCTCCGTCACGGTGGCTGCGAAGGTGGTCCGGGTCGGTCCTCGGGTCGAGGCGTGCCAGGTGAAGGCAGAGAGTGCGGAGCGTGGCTCCGGCTGAAGGTACTCCGAGACAAAGTCCTCGGAGGTGAGGCACTTCGAAGGTACTCCGAATGGAGTGACTTCGGAGTTGGTGGATCAAGTCCTCTGCGGAGGCAAGGTGTTCGAAGTGTGCTCCGGAGGGAGACACTCGAAGGTGGCCCGACGAAGGTCTCAGAAGTCGAGGCGCATCGAAGGCATGGTCCGGGTGAGGCTCGTCGAGGAGTGTGCTCGGAGTAAGACACTGAGACGAAGTGCTCATGGAATGCTTCATGCGGAGGCCTTGGACGAAGGAGGGACTTCGAAGGGTGGTACTCCGAAGGTGAGGCTTCGGAGTGAGGATGGCTTGAGGTGCTTCGACCATGCATGGCTTCGGTACACGGACGGACGGTGTTCGAGCTAGGAGTAGCTGCGAAGCCGTGGTGATCCATTCCGGAGGTGGTGGTGCGAAGGCCCAAGGGGCTTTGACGGCTTCGGCTCAAAACCGTCACTGTATCGAAGGACTTCTTCGACGGAGCGAAGGCCATCAGGCTGCAGGCTTCTCGCCGAAGCTACCGCACCTTCGCGTGCGATGGGAGGTTCCAGAAGTCAACTCTGTAAAGGCTGACACTGTCTATTCTGAAAAAGGCTGACACTGTCCCCTCTGCAGCTGACAGAGAAGCCTCCAAAATAAAGGTGGACTACCTTTTGTACCCCTTAGTTCTGTAGAGACAAATCTGTTGTAAACCCTAGGGGTAAAGTAGTCACTTCCTTAGGATGAAGCCGTGGGCTATAAATATGGGGGCTCGGTAGGTAACATTCAACACTTTGAGCATTCACTGTTGAGCTCCTGTACACATACCTCGCTGGTTTTCATCCAGAGTTCAATATATTTTGTGTTCCTTGTTCAAGCGGCGAAGCCCTGCGTCTTTGTGCTTTTGCTTGAGCTCGCTTTACATACCTCGCCAGTTTTAGTTCACCGTAGCCTGTCTTGGCGAAGGGAGTTTTTCTCGCGAAGTGTGTTTTTCAGTGTGCTGTCGCTCTGTGTAACACGAGGCAAGACCTCGCTGCTTACTAGCGAAGCCCTAGTTGTATCCCGTTTTGCTTCTTGTGTCGAAGCCCTTAGCGTTGTCCATTGTGTGTGCGTGTAGACCTTCGCGTACGAAGCCCAGCACCAGTTGCTGTCGCCAAGTACTTGGTCGAAGTCCTCAGAGGGCTGTCCACTCTTGCGAAGGGTGAAGTGCGAAGTCTGCTCGAAGCACCCAGTGTGCGGAGCCTGCACTGACTTAGCAGAGTTGGTTTTCGAGGGTTGTTAGTGGAGCGAAGTCTTCTTGGCTTCGAACTGTTGCTCCTCCGAAGCCTGTGTTCGAAGGTGTCGAAGTACCTCCGAACCAGACCTTCGAAGGTAGTGTTCGAAGCCTGTTCCGCAGAAGACAGAACAGAACCGAAGGCTAAGTTTTTAGCCCGAAATTTTAAAAGCTCCCATTCACCCCCCCTCTGGTCGCCGTTTCCGGTCCAACAAAAGCACTCTTTATTACAATATCATCCATATAGGCCTCCACATTGCGACCTAATTGATGACCTAGAGCCTTAGCAACTAACCTCGAAAAAGTAGCCCCGGCATTTCTCAAGCCAAAAGGCATTCTTACATAACAAAAGATTCCCGAGGGAGTTACGAAGCTTGTCTTGATCTCATCTTCGCGCTTCAACCATATTTGATGATAACCAGAATACGCGTCAAGGAAGCTTAATAACTCCGAACCTGCGGTGGAGTCGACCAATTGATCAATTCGGGGCATGGGGTAGGGGTCACGAGGGCATGCTTTATTCAAGGATGTGAAATCAATGCACATGCGCCACTTCCCGGAAGATTTCTTTTTGACGAAGACTGGGTTGGCTAACCATTCTGTGTGAGCCACTTCTCTGATAATCCCAGCCTTCAACAATTTTTCAACTTCGTCCTTCGCCAGAACAGCTCTTTCTGCAGACATTTTTCGGAGTCCTTGCCGAACAGGTCGGGCCTTCGGGTTTACAAGCAAACTATGTTCAATGATATCCCGATCGACTCCGGTGATATCTTCGTCAGACCAAATGAAGACATCTAAATTCTCTTCCACCACCTTTTCCAAGGATGTTGCAACTTCCGGAGGTAAATCTTTACCAAATTGAAATGTATATTCTTGACCATATTTAACAATAACCTTCGCTGCAATCTCTCCTTCAGGACTTGGTCTTGGGAAGGATTTCTTCGAAGCTTCGGAAGGAACTGAAAAATTTTCTTGATTATATTGCACATTGTTCACTTGCCTTGAATCAAGAGGGGGGCCGTGGCCATATTCCGCTCTTCGGGCAATAGCTTGATCTCCGAAGATAGTAAGGACTCCTGCTTGCGTGGGTATATTCATACACAAATAATTGTGATGTGCCACAGCTCCGAACTGGTTTAGCATGCCTCTTCCGAAGATGACATTGTAGGCATATGGGGCATCTACAACATCGAAGATTACTTCCTCTGTCCTGGCTGACAGTCCTTCTCTGAAGGTAACTTCTAGGCCTATTTGGCCAAGTGCATCAAGCGGAGGTCCTGCGAAGCCTTGCAAAGGATGAGATGCTGGAAGAAGGTGCTTTCTGGAGATGCACAATTGATCGAAAGCTTGAACAAAAATAATGTTTGCTGAACTACCTCCGTCAATCAACACTCTTCGAACCTCAGTGCCTGCAATATCAGCAGTAATAACAAGTGGGTCTGCATGTGGAAATTTAATGCCAGCTGCATCCTCCTCAGAAAAAGACATTGGTACATGAGACCATTCCGGCATAGCAGCTGCAGATGACGAAGTCCCAATGTGGCCCACCTCTCTGACATAGTCTCTTCTCTGCCTTTTTGACATGCTTCCGAGGGTACCTCCTCCGGAGATGGGGAGGACTACTCTTTTTCCTCGGTATTGCCCTTCTTCTTGCTTCGGAGGTGGCATAACATTGGCCACCGGAGGGCGTCTTGCATCTTCGAAGTTTTCTATCCGTGCCACCGCTTGGACAGGCTCCGAGCGCGCTGCAGCTGGAACTCGGTCAGTAGTACCTCGACCCGAAGTTCTTTCTAGATATTCTCCTCTCAGAGTGACTATAGCCTTGCAAGTATCAGTTGCATGGCTTCGATTTTCACCATGAATACAGCAGAAAAGGGTTTGGCCTTTACCAGCCGTTTTCCCTGGCGGCCTCCAGCCGCTGACCTTGTTTCCCGAAGGTTGTAGAGCTCTCTGTGTGAATTTTTGCGGGGGTGCAATGTTCAGGACTTCAGAACGGGGATGCTTTTGCCCCCTTCTCCGATCATGCTGAACTTCGAAGACTGGTTCTTGCGGTTGTGCCGAAGTTTTTACTTCTACTTTTACTTCCTGCAATATGGATGGAGTAGCTGCAGTTCTTCGAAGCCAACCTTCTTCCGACCTTGCATACTCTTCAAAGTATGACATCAACTGAGAAACAGAGGATATGCTTTTCCGATGAAGCTTATCCAGGAGGCCTTGATGAGTGACACCTTCCCGAGCTGCATCAACTACCGAATATGTAGACAACCCTCGGATCTGCGACTTCGTATGAGCGAAGCGCTTAAAATACTGCCTCAATGTCTCTCCAGGGAGTTGCTTCACCTGGAAAAGACTTCCCGTCGACATTGGAGGCACGAAGGTGCCTTGAAAATTGCTTACGAACTTCTTCTTCAGCTGCCCCCATGAATTAATTGATCCTGGCTTCAAAGACCAGAACCACCTTAATGCCACTCCTTGAAGAGCTAAGGGGAAGCACTTTGCCATGGTATCTCGAACTCCTCCACTAGCTTCAATTGCTAGGGCATAAGAACGGACAAATTCTCCAGGATCTTCATCTCCGGCATACTTACAGAGCTTCAAAGTCTTAAACTTCGAGTCGAAGCGAACTTTTTGCAGCTCAGGATGCAGCGGAGATTCAGTATCAAAGGAGGCGTTCTCTGGGGCTTCGGGATAGATGGGTTCGTCGTCTTCAGGCACTTCTGGAATAACCGGGATGGCTTGAGAACGAAGCCTATTCGCAGCTTCTTGCCGCCATCTCGCTACTTCGGCTTGGAGACTGGCCATTTGAGCGGTCGTATCACCAAGATTGTCTTCATCTCCTCCGGAAGGGTCTTCCGGGTCTTGAGAACTGAGAGGATCAGTTTGAAGTGGGATTTGAGGTGAAAGAGGGACTCCGGGGGGTCGAAGTATAGATGGAGTTGGCGGAGGGACTCTGTATGTTCGAGGGATGGAAACTCCTTCCGGAGTTTGAGGTGGAGGGAAAGTCGAAGGCCCTCTGACCTCAACAGTGTCGGATGGTGCCTCTTCGGAGATTCGAGAGGACCTCCGAACAGGGTTACGAGTTGTGCTCCGCTTAGGAGGCATGATGTAAGAAGTTGGTAGAGAACGAAGTTTCTTGGACTAGGTTCCCCACGGACGGCGCCAACTGTTGGCGTAAAAGATTACGCTAACAGGTTTCTGTAGATTAGCAGCTAACAAACGAAAAGTTTGCGAAGTGAACTGTTCTAAGCCTCCGAAAGGATAACAACTTAGAATAGTTCGAATGTGTGTATTGAATAACTTGTATTCGGTCCCCATTACAGGGTAAAATGGGGGGTATTTATAGGCCCAAATATTAAGGAAAAGACCTATTTACCCCTCTATTACAACCGACATAGTGGAAACTATTCGGTACCCTTGATAGGGCTAAAATGGTAAAAGACTAATCTAATAAGATAAAAGATAAGTCTTCCATCTTAGCTGGCTGAAAAGATCTCATAGAGCCTTACTTCGAAGATATACTCCGAACCAAGGTCCATCTTCATGCTTTGAGCTTGATTCAGGACATCTCCGAAGATGTATGTTTTCAAACCTTCGAATCCATTATCTGCCTTTGTGCTGTTACTGCAATAACCCTGAGGATGGAATATTTTCCCCCAACACCTAGTCTTTGACTTTTTACCATTTGCGAAGCCTGTGTTCGGAGCTATAAAATACCTCCGAACGAGACTTCCGAAGGGTGTGTTCGAAGCCCGTTCCGCAGGAGATAGATTTTAAAACAGAAGGCAAGTTTTAGTCTGAAATTTTAAAAGCTCCCATTCACCCCTCTCTGGTTGCCCATTTTGGTCCTACAACGACAAATGGCCTAGACGATCTAGCGCAGGTCCGATTAAGAGCCCTCGAGAAGATTGAAGAAAACAAAGCAATAGTTGCTAGGTTTTGTAACAAGAATGTGGTTCCCAAGTCATTTGAAAAAGAAGAACTCATATGGAAACTTATCCTACCATTCGGGTCTAAGGACAATCGGTTCGGTAAGTGGTCGCCTAATTAGGAAGGACCATATGTAACACCCCTAATTTTTGGAGCAATAAAATAAATACAGAAAATTCAGAATTTCCAGAAAATGTTTATTTTAATTCTCATAAGGCCACAAATGCCTAAGTAAATAGAATCTAGAGAAGTAATTCAAATCATGATCTGAAAAAATTATGTTATGTTCCTAAGACCAAGAAACAATTTTGGGAATTTTTATAAATTTTTCCAACCTTTGCTGCTAGCCCATGATTTAAAAATCAATTTCTACAATTATTTTTATACATAAATCAATTTAAATGCTTTTGGGCCGTTCCCCTCGTTTCTCTATCTCCGGCTAGCCCAGCCCACCCATCCCCCGTGAATCCTCACTGACAAGTGGACCTCGCCTATCGGCGCGCTCAGCCTTTCACCCGAGCCCTGGCCCGCTTGTCAGTCTCCTCCACTCACAGCTTGCACACTTAGGCCCACCTATCAGCGCCAACCGTTGCACAGTTGGCCTTCACTCGCTCGCTGACCGGTGGCCCTGCCCTGTCAGGCTTCATCAACCTTGATCACCCAAGATCCCCGGCCACCACTGTGAAAGTCGATTGCCTCCGCCGTGGGCCCAAGCTCCAATTAAACACCGGAATTAATCCGCTGTTACACCCGCGCTTGAAAGCCCTCGTATTCCCTCGTCATTAAGCCCGGAGCACCGTAATCAAATGGATTAAAACCTCACCAGAGTAACTAGGTGTTAAGCCTTGGTTTCCCCTTTTCTCGCCACTGTTCGCCTCGCCGGAGCACTATAAAAGGACCCCCGGGCACACCGCGTTCAGTACCCCTCTCTATTGCCCTCCCTACCAAGACAATGAGCTAGCATTGCCACTTTGCACCGTCACTCTAGTTCGTGCTCCAGTCGCCGCTCACCTTCACCGGAGTCCTTCCCTCGCCCTGCAGATGACACAGGAGTGATCCTCACCCACCATTGCATCTCAGCCACTGCTCCGATCGAGCCCTTCATCACCGGATGAGGAGCAATATTGAAGAGCACGGGCCTTATGGCTCCAGATTTGACGAGTGATTGTCAATGGAAGTCAAAGAGAGGACGTGAAGAGAAGATGAGACCTGCCATGTCTGGGCCGCGTGTGATTCAGGTACACGGGCAGCGAGCAACTGTCGGGCAGAGGGGCCACGGAGTCAGGTTGTCCCAATCCGAGTACATGGTCTAGGAGCAGCAGAGGATCCATTGGTCTATTGACTGGTATTGACTCAGGTACACGGGCCGCGAGCGATTGCCGGGATAAGGGAGCCGCGGAATCGGGCCGGCCCAATCCGGGTACCCGGTGCAAAGACGGTGGATGCTTTGTCAGTTTCGGTGCAAAACTGAAGACCACTGATTATCTTTATTTAGGATTTTACTATTTTGCATTTATGCCCACAGTCAGTGTTATTCTAGTCAGTAAAAAACCCTAAGGGCATTTTGGTCGTTTCCATTTTTATTTTCAGTATCTGTGTAATTTACCCTAGGGGTAAATTTGTCTTTTTCCCTTTTGTTGGGCTTCCTATAAATAGGCCCCAACCCTCTAGGGTTAGGGTTAACTCATTTGCAAATTAAAAATTCAGAGTTCAATTTTTCCTCATTTTTCTCCATCGCCGCCTGTCGCTTCCACCGATCGTCTTTCCGTCGCCATCGCTACTATGCGCGAAAATTTTCTTCGTGTTTTTCTTTCGGAGTCTCCTGCATGCTGCGCATTGGGACTCCCGTCGTCGCCCTCTGTCTTTCTTCCTCGTGTATAAGCTGGACTTCAGTTTTCCACGAGAGCCTGGTTTCCTTCATGTGGGCGGAGCATCAAGCGGCGGGACCAAGCAAGTAGCACAGCGCGTGGTGCTTTCGAGGCGGCGATGTGCGGCTGGCGTCTGCTGTTTTGATGCTTTGCAGTGGTGTGGACTATTGTGCGGGAGGATAGGCTTGCACGCAGCAGCCAAGATGCGGCGGCAGCTGCAGACTAGCCGCCAGCTAGCTGCGGCGTCAGGGCAGAGGCTACAGGCGCAAGGATCGTCGTAAGCGCATTAGGCGGTCAGCCGAGCGGCGGCTCAGTTTTTTTCGCTTTGAATGGGCGGAGAAACCAGCGCAGGCCAGGCGTTCGACAAAATTATTAGGAGACAAACTGTAAACAGTAATTAATTTCTCTTCACTATTTTTGTGCACTGTTTTGATGATCTGAATATTCTGACATAGATGAATTGAATCCATAGCTCGTTTATTTCCTGCATTTATTTTGTCAAGATTAAATGCACTAAAAATTGTGGTGTTTCTCACTTGTGGACGACCGATGTACTGTGAATGTTTTGACATGCTTGATGGATTATTAGTATCTCTGATGAATCATTTGTCCTATGAGTTAACTTGATATGTTTTTAAGCACTTTGTTGGTGTCTTTTTGATTAGGTCATCGGTCATTTTTAGGCTAGATTTCTTCTAGCACTTGTAATCTGTTTTGCTTCTGCTGATTATCTGTTGAGGTGCATTGGGTGTTAGGAGAAGACCATTGATTCGAACGAATTTTTTAGGCGCCCATTCACCCGCCTCTGGTCGCTACTCTTGGTCCTACAAGTGGTATCAGAGCTTGGTTAGGGTTTTTCCATACCTTAACTGGTTCTAACCCCAGGTAGTGATCATGAGTTCCTTTGGCAAGGTCCTGTCCCTTGAAGCTTTTGACTACACTTATTGGAAGACTCGCATGCGAGCCTACCTCATGAGCCAGAGCTCAGACATTTGGGATATTTGTGTTCACGCTACTTTTTCCGTGCTTCCTATTGTTGAGTGCACATCTCCTGAGATAATCGCCTAGCATCAGAACAATAGGAAAGCGGTGAACATTTTGTTTTCTAGTCTAGGTCCTAGTGAGTTTGAGCATGTTAGCCATCTCGACACTCCTCGAAAGATCTGGGTTACCCTCCAGGCACACCATGAGGGGATTGCTCAGGTCAAGGCTAGGCTCCATCAGACCTACCGGCATGAGTATGAAAATTTCTCACAGAAGCTAGGTGAGACTGTTGAAGTTTTGTTTGGTCGTTTTCAGTCTATCATTAACAAGCTTCGAGCCAACAAGGCTGATCGTCATCAGTTGGTCTCAGATCATGAACAGGCGCTCAAGGTTTTGGGAGATCAAGGTATCCTCTATTTTTGAGAGCACTTCCTATGATACCTTGACTGTCGCAGAGATTTTCAGTAAGCTCAAGGCCTCAGAGGTTGATATCCAGTTGAGATCAAATCTCACTGGCTCTGGCTCAAAAACCCTAGCCCTTGCGACACCTTCTGCTGATCCTGCTACTTTGAGTTGTGCTGCATTCTCTTTGATGTCTATCACTGTGGGCCAGCTGGATTCGCTAGGAGATGATGATTTGTGTCTGTTTAACAACCGGGTGCGTCGTGTCTATGATAAACGTATGTTCAAAAGACACGGCACAAAATCCGGATGCTTTGAGTGTGGTGATCCAGGTCATTTCATCACCGACTGCCCCAAGCAGAAGAGTTACAAGAAAGGCACCAACGGTGGCTCCTACGACTCCAGCAAGCACGACAGCTCCACCTCCACCAAGGGCAAGCCCAAGACGAGGTTCTTTCGAAAGGCCCTAAAGGACTACCGGCGTGAGAACAAGAAGCGAGACAAGGCCTTCTTTGTCGAGATGGAGAGAAGCTACTCCAAGAGGTCATCTTCTTCTTCCTCTTCTTCATGATCAAGTGATGAAGAGATCGTGATCAAGAAATGGAAGGACAAGGATGATCCGGTGGGCCTTTGCTTCATGGCCTTCGGGGACAAGCCGAAGAGCCGCTCGCACCATAGCCAAAGATCCCACAAGAGCTTCTGCTCAATGGCTCTTGGGGATAAGGAAGAAAAGGGCTCCTCCGACAACTCCGACGATGACGACAATGAAAAGTTATCTTCCTATGAACAAGAAGTCGTTAATTTGCTAGAAGAGAACCGTCAGGAGTTGAGGCATCAGGAGAAACTGCTTAGAGGGGCTAAGAAAAGGATAGATGAGCTTGAGAGTTAGCTTGCCATGGCTAATGGCAAGATTGAGAGTCTATCTTCTACCCCTTGCTTGGGTGGTAGCAGTGAGTGCCTAACTATGAGGTGTTGTTGTGTGACCTAACGACTCTAAAGTCTAGGTACACAGAGAGGGTAGATGAGAGAGACGCTTTGGCCACTGAGCTTGAGAGTGCTCAGCTGGAGCTGAAAGATGCTCATGCCACTATCGTTGTGCCCTGTGTAGACTGCCCATCCCATCTAGCTAGTTTAGCTGAGCTGAGAGCCAAGAGTGATGAGCAGTTGGGTGAGTTAGCGAGAGTTAGAGCTGAGATGGAGAAGACTAAGCTAGAGCTCTAGACATTGTCAGTCCCACCCACTGTTTGTGAGAACTACTTGTCCCTGAGATTGGAACTGATCAAGCTAAAAGCTGAGAAGTCTATTCAAGTTGATAGAGAGTGTGAGATCTACTTGTCTCAGGTGGAGGTGCTAGCTTCCTTGAGAGAGGAGCTAGCTGATGCTCAGAATGAGAACTTTTACCTCCGTCAGATCCTAAGTTGGGTGAGTGCCAGAGAGCCACAACTTGGCATGATGATCCAGTAGTTCAAGAGGCAGGATGGGTTTGGGGTAGGTTACACCTACACAAAGGCTGATTTTAAGAGTGCCATTAGCCATGCAGTGGAGTGGAGCAAAATGACTCATGAGTAGAGATATCCCAAGACTCACTCCACTAAGTCTTTCTGGGCTAGTCAGCCCAAGGATGGAGTGTTCCAAGAACAACCTAAAGCTCCACCCAAGAAGCCTATCTAGGTCCCAAAGCCTAAACATCTCCACACCTCTCTTGACTCTCTACCTGGACCCTCTCACACCAAAGAGTCTACACCCAACACCACCAAGCCTAAGAACCCCAAGCCTCAACCACATCCCAAGAAGCCTACCTATCACTGTGAGTTTTATCAGAGAGAGGGGCATCTTGAGGAGTTTTTCTTCAAGAGAAAGTGGGTTGAGAGAGCAGAGAGAGCTCGAGGTAGGCAGGAACAGTTCTACCAGTAGGGTGGTAGACAGAGAGTCCCTCAATGTGGAGAGAGGCTAGAGGCCAGGCTACATCGTGTAGGTGGTGGTAGAGGAGACGGCTTTCATGACCGTGCTCCGGAGGGTGGTTTTCGCTCCGGCAGAGCTCCAGATCGTTGTGGATACGGCTTTGGACCTCGTGGCCGATACTTTAGGCAGAATATAGGACCACGTTTTGGTCCAGACTCTTATGATTCCTTCTGCTTTCCTTCTTTTGATCAGATGGCTCAACACTGGTTTAGCTCTTTTGCTAAACCTGGTGTCGGACCATTTGTTCCCACTTATGACCATTGATCGTGCAGAATCGACGACTGGAGGATGTTTGCATCATGGATTCAGGATGCTCTCGCCACATGACGGGACATCACAGATGGTTCTCTAGCCTCACTTCCCCAAGCTCCAAGGAGTACATCACTTTCGGGAACAGTGGTCAAGGGAAGGTAAAAGGTATTAGGTCGATTCGCATCTCCGATCATTTCTCTTTGAAGAATGTTGCTTTGGTTGGAAACTTGAATTTTAATTTGATATCTGTGTCGCAACTTCTTGAGGATGGTTTAGAGGTTTGCTTTAAGAAGGGCATGTCTTCTGTTGTTGATTCTAGAGGATCTTTGGTTTGCCAGATCTTACCCTTCGGTAAGGTTTTTTGGATTGATTTCTCTAGTTCTTTTGGCCCTTCTCACTGTTTGATTGCTGGATCCTCCTTTGAGCTCTGGAAGTGGCATAGGAGGTTAGGTCATTTGAGCTTTGATCTGCTAGTCAGATTGAGCTCTAGGGATCTTATTCGAGGATTGCCCAAGCTTAAGATAGAGAAGGATCTAGTTTGTCATCCCTGTCGTCATGGGAAAATGGTTGCCGCTTCTCACGCACCTGTGACTTAGGTGATGACTTCATACTCGGGAGAGCTGTTACACATGGATACTATAGGTCTAGCTCGGGTACGCTCAGTCGGTGGGAAGTGGTACGTGCTTGTGATAGTTGACGATTTTTCTCGATTCTCATGGGTTTTCTTTTTGGAGTCTAAGGATGAGGCTTTTCAATTTGTTCATGACCTGATTTTGAAGCTGAAGAATGAGAACAATGGTCGGATGCGAGCAATTCTCTCTAACAACGGCTCTGAGTTCAAGAACTCTCAGTTCATCAGCTTCTGTAGTGATCATGGTCTTGAGCACCAGTTTTCTGCCCCTTACACTCCCTCACAGAATGATGTTGTGGAACGAAAGAACCGCACACTAGTAGAGATGGCTAGGATGATGCTCGATGAGCATAGGACTCCTAGGAGCTTTTGGGGTTAAGCCATGAACACAGCTTGCTATCTGGCCAACCGCATTTTTCTTAGAGCTTACTTAGGTAAGACATCATATGAGTTGCGGTTTGACAGATAGTCCAAGGTGAGTCATTTGCGAGCGTTTGGCTGCAAGTGCTTTGTGCTCAAGAAGGGAGGGCATTTGGACAAGTTTGAGTCTCGTTGCTGGGATGGAGTCTTTCTTGGTTATGCTTTGTATTCTCGAGGCTTCCAAGTTTGGAACCTCGACTCCCAGCAGCTTGTCCAGACTTGCGAGGTTTCTTTTCAGGAGTCCATTCCTTCACTCACTCCTTCTTTTGAGCTTTTTGGAGATGATGACGCTCCCGCTATTGATGAGGGTGGGCCTTCTGCACAGCCTGCAAATGCCACACCTTCTGAGACTTCAAGTGAGGATGAGGGCGGACCTCTGATCACTTCTTCCACTTCGATCGAGCCCCCTCAGCCGAGTCCAGAGGTGCTAGTTGCTGACTCCGGTGAGGTGACTTCAGATCACCTAGGATCTCGAGCAGTTCAGCGTGATCACCCCTTAGAGTTCATCATCGGCGATCTCACTTCGAGGTCCTTGCGTTCTTCTGTTGGCTCACTTGCTGTGTTTGCTGAGTCTGCTTTTGTTGCCTCTTTTGATCCTAGAGATTTTTCTCATGCTCTTTGTGATGCAAATTGGATAAACGCCATGCAAGAAGAGATTGAAAACTTTGTTCGCAATCAGGTTTGGACATTGGTTGAGCTGCCACCTAGATGCAACCCCATAGGCACCAAGTGGGTGTTTAAGAACAAGCAAGGTGAAGATGGGGTTGTGGTGCGTAACAAAGCTCGATTAGTTGCCTAGGGTTTTTGCCAGAAAGAGGGATTGACTTTGAGGAGACCTTCGCTCATGTTGCCCGTCTTGAGTCCATTCTCATTCTTTTGGCGTTCGCTGCTTCTAAAGGCTTTAAACTTTTTCAAATGGATGTCAAGAGTGCTTTTCTGAATGGGTATATAGAGGAGGAGGTCTATGTTAGGCAGCCCCCGGTTTGGAGAACCCTAAGTTTGCTCGACATGTTTTCAAGTTGCAGAAAGCTTTATATGGTCTGAAGCAAGCCCCCAGGGCTTGGTATGATCGTTTAAAGCAGTTTTTGTTGGGGAGTGGCTTTGTGATGGGTTATGTGGACAAGACTCTTTTCTTGCTCAGAGATGGCTCAGACTTCTTGATTGCTCAGATTTACGTGGAAGATATTATTTTTGGTGGTTCTACTAATGAACTTGTGTGGGATCGGAACGACGACTAGAGGGGGGTGAATAGGTGCCTCGACACTTTCTTTCGAATGTGATGGCCTAATTGAATCACCCAACGCACCTCCAAACACTCAAAATCAAGATTTAAACCAATCAGAACAAATTTGAACTCAAACAGATTCAATACCCAAAAACAGCTTTGTTTCAAGATTTTAATCAATCAATATTAAACCACTCACACTTGAAATTCATGCACTTCTGAATTTTTTCGTACGATGAATAGTAAAGGTAACTTCAACAAAATGCATTTGTTACTTCTTGATTCAATTCGCAAGTTTCAACTTCAGATTCATTTCAATTCAGCACCTACAGATTTAGAACTTGAACTTGAAGGATTTTCTTGAATTACAATTTCTGAAAACAAAACTATTGACTTGAAAAAGAGGGAGCTGAAAGAACTATTTCTAGATCAAGTACTTCAAGCTATCAACACTGTAACAGAACAATTCAACACTGATTGAATAGAAGATGTAAGCAGAAATTTCTATCTGATGTACACCAAATTCAGACCAACCTAAAAGCACTCAAGACTACTGTACTGTTCAGTATCCGACAATAACCAGGATAGCAGATTCAATCTGAATGTTCTCTTCAAAAGGCAACTCATGCAAATAGTTTGAATATTCTGAACAGAACACTGTTTGAAACATAAAACTAGTTCTGAAAAACAGGTACTCAATTGAAATAGAATTCACTAGCCTAGAGTTCAAAGGATCACCAATACTAGATGTAAAAAACAACACTACCAAATCTGGTACAAACCAAAACTCACTGGATATGACACAACAAAACTGATTCAGGATTGAGAACTGAAATGAAGTTTCAGAATATAATTCCAAAACAATTCAGAATACAAGACTTAATTTCAAATTCAATTCTGAAACAAGACTGAAAATAAAGCCAATTTGAAATCACAAATTTCTGAAATATTTTGGATGATGAATAGTAACTAGTACTTTCAAAACTATTCAGACATCAGTTTGTAGTTCACTTTGAATATTTCAGTTTCTGATCATTTTCATTACAGCAAATCAGTTTCAGATTAGTGTCACAGGATGTAGCACTTCTGATGAAAAACACTCCAGCATGCACTGTACACATTCAGGAAAATAACACTCAAGGTTTGATCTCTGATTTCTATTGAAACATACCACACAAAGATGAGCAAATTTGAGTTTGTCAAACCTCAAAACACATTCAGTACTCTATTTCCAGAAGCTGGTACAAAAACAATTTCAATTCAAATTTTCATGACTCAAAACTATCAGAAGTAAATACTCTGAAAACATTCTGAAATCAGTAAACATAACAGCTTCTACCCTTTTATAGATTAAGAGAACAGAACAACAATTCAAAGAACAGTCTCAATTCAAGTACCCTTGAACCAGATCATTAGTCAACCGCTTAAAGTGAAGATCTCAACATCAGAACACTCAATCAAGATAGATCTAAGATGCTTAACTCAGACTAACACACTCAATTAAACACAAAATCAGTTTTGAAAGCAGAAATAGACTACACGGTCTGAACCAAACTCAGGAAGAATTGATGATCAAAACAGATTAGGACTAAAAACTGGAATCATACCTAATTCAGCAGCCTTTCAACCAATCCATTTCAGAATATTTTCACACTTATCCAGTCTATCAAACATACATGCAGCAGGTCTAAACAACAGAATTCATGAAGAACTGAAAACACATTTATCTAGAGTCTAGATCATGAAATTCAGATTTCAAATATCAAATTCAAAATAGGTTTAGATTTGAGTATTATTCCAAAATAATTTGACCATCATTCAACCATGAAATTACTCAAGAAGTGCTCCAAGAGACAGCCATGATGTTGATGAACACTCGATGAAACATTTCATCAAACATGAGGGGAGCAAAATCAAAACTGAACCACTTTTCCAGAATCAGTTTTCATAACTGTGGTGCCTAGTTTGATCACAGTGGCGGCTCTACAGTATAGTCCAGGTGGGCCTTGGACTACCCTGCATTTTGGCCCATTATACTAGTTCATATTAGAATTTGTCCCAAAGCCCATTAGTTATTTACTGTTGAAAATGCTGCCCTACTACTTAAGATCTGAGACACGCAACGCACAAGCACCCATCGTTGCGCCGCCAGCACCAGGGGTATCGCTCCTGCATGCCGCTTCGCCATAGCGCCAGATCTGCGCTCCCGGTAGCCGCCCTCCTCCGCAGCTCCACCACCATCCGGCCATACCCCTCCAAGCTCTACCCGTCCACCGGCGCCCTGACCGCTCCACCCATCTGCCGGTGCCTGAGCCCCCGACGCCCACCCTCTCGGTCCCAGCTCCTGCACTCCTAGGCTCCAGCCACCGGTGGGTGGCTCCTACAGAATCGCACCAAGCACCCTGACGTAGTGACGAAGAAGTTTTCTGATTGATCGTTTCCTTATTTTTTCCTTTCCGAGGAAAACAACGGCAACAAAGTTACAAACTCACAGCAAGAGAATGCAATAAGAGATCACATGTTCCAGAAAATTCATTTATAGATACTTCATCCTTCTATGCATTGTTTGATTGTTATAGTGTTCTGTTCATCTTCTGATTCTTCCACATATTTGTTATAGTTTGTGACTTGTTTTTATTTATGCGAGATCACTATGATATGAAGAGTATTACAGCGATTGTGTCTTTCTTTTGGAAAGATAAGCAAATATTTACGGAGAAAATTGTGATCTTTCATATTAAAACTATTTGTGCTGTATTTTTATCACTGTGAACTTAAATATTGATTTTTAGTGGATTTATAAAGTTATGAGATATAATTATTATATTTACGATATATTTTGAAGTATTCAAATATGAAATAGGAACACCCAAAGATTTTTTCCTGGAGCCGCCACTGTTTGATCAGTAAAAGAAATACGAAGCCATCTCATGAATCCTTTGCAACTTTAAAAAATGGATCATTAAATTCATGCACAACAAAAGTTATATAAACTTCAACATCATCTTCTGCACTAGATTCTTCAGAAAACGCAGCACAAAATCGAATTTGATCACAAAGATTACCTGCGCTGGAAGGACTTACCAAGAAAGTATTTGCCAAAAAACTGTATAATCCGAAAATCTGCTTGAAGTTCATGTTGCTCGTCCAAAGCCCTTCAAACTGAAGTTTTCTCAAGTTTTTTTATGGCAAAATTTGTCTCTCAAGTGCTCCAATGGTTCAGCCAACATGGGGGACAATATTCTACCAACTCCTCTTCTAGAAGCCCCCATTTGATACAAAGACCCTTAGTAATTTCAGATTTAACAATTCTGAAAATTACCCTATAAAAACTAAAAGTAAAATTACAAATTGACTCTCCTTTTAATATAATTTCAGAGTAGAACCACTCTAAAAATTATACCAAGAGGTTACACTACCAAACTGAAAATTTAAACTAAAGCTAGACACCTATTTATTGAATTAACAAAAACAATAAATGTTTCGATGGTTTTTAGCAAAAACCATCAAAGCTTTCTCCTCCTTGCACAAACAAGACAAGCCAAAACAAGGACGCGACGCACCACCGAAACCCTCGGTAGCCAAACCTCCATTTCACATCGAACCCCTCGATGCACTCAACTCACTCTCAATCACTCAACCACTCAGACGCTCATCCTTGTCAATCACTCATCATCTAGACCGAAACCACCCTTAGTTTCTCAGCTTGTGTCCAAGTTTTCTGAGCAGATGCACAGCGAGTTTGAGATGAGCATCATGGGTGAGCTGAAGTACTTTCTAGGACTCTAGATCAAGCAGACCAAGTGTTGGGGGAATAGTTTTCCCTTGAACAGGGGCCAAATGACGTCAGCCTCCGACAGCCTTCGGCCCGGAGCCCAACATTGTCGAAGCCTGTTCCTTTCTGAAGAAGCTGTTTCTCAAGCCTCAAGGTACACCTCGAAGCCCTCTGGAGCGAAGCCCTTTGGAGCCCTCCGAAGCGAAGCCCTCAAGATTCCTTAAGGATTGCCAGAAGCTAAGTCTCAGGCTAACTTTGAAGCTAGCCTCTCGGCCTTGTTCGGAGTTAGCCTTCGAGCCTTGTTCGGAGTTAGCCTTCGGGCTCTGTTCAGAGTTACTTTCGAGCTCCCTTCGGAGCTCCTTAGAGCTAGTATCCGGACCCTTTCCAGTCAATTCAAAGCCAAGTCTCCTAGACCCCAGTTCGGAGTCCAGTTCGGAGTATACTTCGAAGCCCACTTCGGAGTGTACTTCGAAGCCTCCCTTGCAGCCTCCGCCTGAAGGGCTCCGACCCCTACTCCGAACCTAGGAAATATATGTACCTCGCTATAATATAGAAGTCATACCGGGGGCCCCTCCGCCCCTAGTATGTCGTTTAGCTGGTCAAGATGTGATTTTGTCTGACACGTCTGTAAAGCTGTAAAGCACTTTTGTACAGTAGCTAGCTCCTTTTCCCCTTTCTGCCCCTATGAGCCAAGGACTTATAGAGGGCATTTTGGTATTTTCCTTTAGCCTGCGTGCCTATAAAAGCAGTGCCAAACCCTTGTGACAGGATAGCTTCTCCAGGGCCATGAAACCCTAGAGTTCATTACACCATACCGAGGCATACCATGCCAAATCCATCGCAAACTGGACGTAGGGCTATTATCCCCTAGGGGAGGTCCGAACCAGTATAAATCCTTTCTCCCTCTGAGAGAACCCTTCGAGGTTCATTTTACACACCATATACACACGTACAAAACCTGTGTTGTAGCTAACACAATTGCTACAACAGTTGGCGCCGTCCGTGGGGACCTTAGTTCTAAAAGCTAAGTTCTCTGCCACTGTCTGCAACTCGAAGTACGCTTGAGGGGGAGCTTCGAAGCATTTTTTGCTTCGCGCACCCTTCGGCAAGGGGCTTTGGGTGCAGTTCGAAGGTCATCTTCGCCTTCCTCCATCCTTCGCATTTCGGAGCTCACCCTCCAGCAAGGGGCTCCGCTTCGTGTGTCGAAGGCCGTCAATGCCCCAGGGGCTACGAGGCAAGCCTTCACCCACGTTAGGAGGTATGTACAATATTCGAAGTACCACTTCGATGTACCAATATGCAATTACATTGATATAAATTCGAAGCTCTGCTTCGCCTTTAAATGCAAACTTTCGCTCCATCTTATTGAAAAACCGAAGCTATGCTTCGCCTTATCAAAAACCTGAAGCTTTGCTTCGCCTTATTTAAAACTCGAAGCGTTGCTTCGCTTTACAAAATCCGGAGTACTCCTCCGAAGGCTACACAGCGCGTCCGGGCCCGTAGCAGTGGGCTTTGGGACTTCCGGGGGACGGCTCGGCAAGTCCGGGATTCCAAGGCTCTGGCCTGATGCATCCCCGGGTCAAAGGTGGCCCAGGGTCGTAGGTGACCCAGAGTCGAAGGTGGCTCAGAGTCGAAGGTGGCTCAACTATCACAGGTTCGGTGAATCCACACCAAATATCATTTTCACTACAGGACCAAGCTCAAGAAGCCTTGCTTCGCTATCTGAACACGCACCGAGGCCTCGCTTCGTGTGACGTGATCTAATCTAAAAAATAAGCATCTCGAAGTCATGCTTCGCCTAAAATCTAAGTGCGTTTCGGAGCTTTGCTCACGCACAGCATCAAAATCCTAGCATGCCGAAGCATGCTTCGCTTAATTTGGCTACGCTGAAGCCTTGCTTCGCTCCAAATTAACGTGTTTGAAGCCCAAAAGAGGCCTTCGCTCAATATATTCCAAGCATCCGAAGCCGCCAAAAGGCGCACCTCTTCGCATTTTTATTTGCCCGCACCAGCAACGGCTAAGTCCCTAGCTGCCACGAGCAAAGGGGGGAAGCATGTATGCGAAGTGTGCGAATATAATACGCAGTACGAGCATGACAAGCTAAAATGTTCGAAGTCATCAAATAATGCGAAGCATGCAGACAAAGTATGCAAATACAACAAATTCCATTCATTGAATGATAATTGAGAAGTGTGTTACAAATATACTTCGAAAACAAAACTACGAGTAGTCTGTATCTAAGCCTAAGAAAAAGCGAGTTCGAAGCCCCAACCCTCGCTTGCCCTTCTTGCGGCCAGGGCCCCCTCGGCTGGACGAAGCTTCGTCGGAGCCTGCTCTCCCACGTCCGGTTTGTCCACGCCCCGAAGCCCACAGACCTCGTCTTCCACTTTGCAGGTCGCTCCAAGTCTGCGAGGCTGACGATGCTGTATCAAAGGCAGAGAAGTCTAAAGCTTCTTCGCCTACCAAAGTCTTTCGCGAAGGCAAAGATGAAGAATCTCGAAGGGACTCCGTCTTCACGATGGCCAGCAGATCCTGAACTACTTCGGGGATGGCTTCGCTGCTAGGCCCCCTTGGAAGTTTAAATTGAGGGGGACCTTCGGACCTAGCTACCTCGAGGACCGCCCATAACTAACGGAGTTCTTTAGATTCCTCAAGTACTTCGAAGTCAACATTCGGAGATTGATCCTGGGCAGGTATACATCACCCCCGCATTCATATTAATAAACTGATAAGTTTTTACAAAGCCAACAACTAAGAATTACAAGGAGCCTAAGGAGATCTACACCTTCGGAGGTGGAGGTGTCGACGTCGAAGACTGATTTGGCAAGGCAAGCGCTTTGGCTCGGCGAAGGCGGAGGGCCTTCTGAAGCTCGAGGACTGCTTCACAGCCTTGGTCCTTCCAAGGCTCCTGAAGTCGCTGCCAAGCTCCGCGGACGCCGACCAGAGGTGTCACCAAGTGCTGGCCTCCGAAGGCCACCAGAGTCACGGAGGTTGCTGCTTCGAGATGGTTACACCCCACGTCGTGAAGCATTTGCAACACCCCTTGACCCGCCACTCGGCCAGCCATCAAGGCGAAGCCCTTCAGAGACTGCTCCGCCGTTGAAGCCACCACCTTCAAGAATGCGGCGCGGTCCCCAATTGGATCCTGATCGCCGAAGTCCAGAGCCCGACATTCGATCCCTATTTCTTGTAGGACCTCGGTCAGACTCAGAGTGGCTTCGTCGATGTTGCCAACAACAAAATTCTCAAGTGACTGAGCCCATTGGCGGAGTTCGGAGTTCTCCTTCGCCTACCGGGCTTCGACGTCCTTCGTAGCTTTAAGTTCCGCGGGGAGCCTATCGGTCTCCGAGGCCAAGGCTTCCTTAGCCTTGCCGGCCTCGGCCCTCGCCGCCTCGGCCTCAGCCCTCGCCGCCTCGGCCTCGCCCCTCACCGCATCGGCTGAAGCTTCGGCCCACCTTCACTTCTAGGCTTCCACCGATACATCACGTCGGAGGGCCTCCTTCTCCTTCGCCAAGCGCGTCATCCGCCTGTCCGCAGAAGTCGAAGCTGCTGCGTTCAGTGCGAAGGCCTGAAAGAATTCAAGAAATCATAAGTGTTGATCGAAGACGAAGGTAGTACTCGAAGGCTGCGTCAGGCTTCGCTCACCTAGATAAGGGCTTCGTTCACGTTGATGAAGAGGTCCATGGGGTTCGAGTGGCTAAGTTGAGCCACCAAGCCTCCTGCCTCCGCAGCTGCGTAGCCCTCGTGGAAGTTGTTGATGGCTGCCTCCGTCACGGTTCCCTTCGGCTGCAGAGGCCGGACGATTTCCTCCGCCACCAACGCCTGCACAGGCTTCGGCAAGGCCGGAATTTGGTCCACCACCTGGACTTCCTCGTCGCTTTGAGGGTCCCCTTCGTCGCGGCCGCCGCCTCCGTCTACTTCAGACGAGGAGCTGTCGGACTCCGAGCTGCTGCTGCTGCTGCCGAAGGCCTCTACTGGCTTCGGCATGGTTGGCCTCGCACCGGCATCATCTTCTGCAAAAAAGTTCAAGTCAAAACCGGCATATCAAAGAAAAGTATGTTTGAAGTGTTTACCTTCATCGGAGATTTCTTCAAAGGTGGAGGGGTCAATGTGTGCCCCCCAGTCCCTTCGCTGTGAAGCCGGCACGTCCACCTCCGCGCCCGAAGCCATCACCGTCGAGGCCTTCGCTACCACCTTGTTAGCCTTTGTCGGCACACTTGCTGGCTCCGCTTTCATTTGAGGGTTGAGGAGCCATGCTGAATAGCATGGGCCTCATGGCTCTAGAAGTGATGAGTCATTGTCAACGATAGTCAACGAGGACTGAAGAAGAGAAGAGATCTGCTGTTTCATGGGCCGCGTGTGACTCAGGTACACGGGCAGCGAGCGACTGTCGGGCAGAGGAGGCTGCGAAGTCGGGCTGGCCCAATCCGGGTGCATGGGCCAGAAGCAGTAGAAGACCCACTGGGCTGTTGACCAGGACTGACTCAGGTACACGGGCGGTGAGCGATTGCCGGGCTGAGAGAGCTGCGGAGTCGGGCCGGCCCAATCCGGGTACCTGGTGCAAAGCTGGTGGAGGCTTTGTCAGTTTCGGCGTAAAACTGACAACCGTTGATTCTGTATCCGACTGTCCAGAAGAATAGCTTCAGGATATGTCATTTGTTACTCTAGGCCCACAGTCAGTCAGTTGTGTCTGTAAAAATTCCTAAGGGCAGTAGAGTCTTTTTCTGTATTTTTTGAGTCTACAGACTTCGAATCTGCAGGCTTCGAATCTGCATACTTCGAATCTGCAACCTTCGAATCTGCAACCTTCGAATCTGCAACCTTCGAATCTGCAACCTTCGAATCTGCAACCTTCGAATCTGCAACCTCAGAATCTGCAACCTCAGAATCTGCAACCTCAGAATCTACGACCTCAGAATCAGCAAACTTCGAATCTGCAGACTTAGTCAATTTGTTCTCGCTTTGCTGTTTAGTTTTCTTTTTAAATGCATTGGGTTTTGGGAGTAGGCCATTGATTCGAAAGAATTTTTTAGGCGCCCATTCACCCCCCCTCTGGTCGCTACTTTCGGTCCTACAAGTGGTATCAGAGCAAGGTTAGGGTTTTTCCATACCTTAACCGGTTCTAAACCCCAGTAGTGACTATGACGTCTCCTGGCAAGGTCCCGTCCTTGGAGGCCTATGGCTATAATTATTGGAAGACTCGCATGCGAGCCTATCTCATGAGCCAGGGTTCGGACATATGGGACATTTGCGTTCACACCACATTTGTCATTCTGCCAGTTACTGAGCAAGGTACTGCTGGTATCATTGCTCAGCATCTGAGCAACAGTAAGGCTGTGAACATTTTATTTTCTGGTTTAGGTCCCACTGAATTTGAGCGAGTGAGTCATCTCTCCACTGCGAGAGAGATCTGGGCTACCCTCAAGGCACACCATGAGGGAACAGCACAGGTCAAGGCTCGGCTCTATCAGACCTACCGGCGTGAATATGAGAATTTCACACAGAAGCCGGGTGAATCTGTTGAAGCCTTGTTTGGTCGTTTTCAGTCGATCATCAACAAGCTTCGGGACAACAAGGCTGAGGGTGCTCAGTTAGTCTCAGATCATGAGCAGGCGCTCAAGGTTCTTCATACCTTGGACCCAAAGATCTGGGAGATCAAGGTATCATCTATTGTTGAGAGTGCTTCATACGATACCTTGACCATTTCTGAGTTGTTTAGCAAGCTGAAGGCCACTGAGGTAGATATCCAGTTGAGATCAAATCTCACTGGCTCTGGATCAAAATCCCTGGCCCTTGCTACACCTTCAGTGGATCCCTCTGCTGTGAGCTGTGCTGGGTTCTCCTTGATGTCTATCACTGAGGACCAGCTTGAGTTGTTGGGAGATGATGATTTGTGTCTCTTTAACAACCGGGTGCGTCGTGTCTATGATAAAAGAATGTTCAAAAGACACGGCACAAAATCCGGATGCTTTGAATGTGGTGATCCAGGACACTTCATCGCCGACTGCCCCAAGCGCAGTGGATACAAGAAGGGCGCCGGTAGCAGCTTCCACGACTCCGGCAAGCATGAGAGCCCCTCCTTCAACAAGGGCAAGCCGAAGACTCGGTTCTTCAAGAAGGCCCTGAAGGATTACCGGCGAGAGAACAAGAAGCGCGACAAGGCCTTCTTCGCCGAGATGGAGAAAAGCTACTCCAAGAGATCCACGTCTTCTTCCTCTTCATCGAGCTCAAGTGATGAGGAGATCACCATCAAGAAGGGGAAGGACAAGGATGATCCGGCGGGCCTCTGCTTCATGGCCTTCGGAGACAAGCCGAAGAGCCGCTCACACCAGCGCCGAAGATCCCGCAAGAGCTTCTGCTCCATGGCTCTTGGGGATAGAGAAGAAAAGAGCTCCTCCGACGACTCCGACGACGACGATAGCAAGGTATCATCTTATGAGCGCGAAATTGTTGATTTACTTGAGAGCAATCGTCAGGAATTGAAGTATCGGGAGAAACTGCTTAGGGGGGCTAAGAAAAGGATAGACGAGTTAGAGAGTGAGCTTGCCGTGGCCAACGGTAGAATAGAGAGTCTATCCTCTTCCCCTTGCTTGGGTGATAGCAGTGAGTGCCCGAAGTGTGAGGTGCTTCTGTGTGACCTGTCGACTTTGAAGTCCAGGTATACAGAAAGGGTTGATGAGAGGGACGCTTTGGCCACTGAGCTTGAAAGCGCTCAGCAGGAGCTGAAAGATGCTCAAGCCACTGTCGTCGCACCCTGTGTTGATTGCCCATCTCATCTAGCTGCCTTAGCTGAGCTGAAATCCAAGGGCAATGAGCATTTGGGTGATTTAGAGAGGTTGAGAGCTGAGCTTGCCCAGACTAGGCTAGAGCTTGAGACACTGTCAGTTCCACCCACTGTTTGTGAGAACTGTCTGTCTCTTAGAATGGAGTTGATTAAGCTAAAAGCCGGAAAGTCTGTCCAAGTAGAGAGTGAGTGTGAGACCTGCTTGTCTCAGGTGGAGGTTCTAGCTTCCTTGAGAGAGGAGCTAGCTGATTCTCAGAATGAGAACTTTTACCTCCGGTCTATCCTGAGTTGGATCAGTGCCAGAGAGCCACAGCTTGGCATGATGATCCAGCAGTTCAAGAGAAAGGATGGGTTTGGAGTAGGTTACACCTACACCAAGGCTGACTTTGAGAGTGCCCTCAGCCGGGCAGTGGAGTGGAGTAAAATGACTCCAGAGCAGAGGTATCCCAAGACTCACTCCACTGAGACCTCCCAGGCTTGTCAGCCCAAGGATGGAGTGATCCATGAACCACCCAAAGCTCCACCCAAGAAGCCTATCTGGGTTCCTAAGCCCAAACACCTCCACTCTTCTCTAGACTCTCTTCCTGGACCCTCTCAGCCCAAGAAGACCACACCAAACACTACCAAGCCCAAGAATCCCAAGCCTCAACCACATCCCAAGAAGCCTACCTATCATTGTGAGTTTTGTCAGAGAGACGGGCATCTTGCGGAGTTTTGCTTCAGGAGGAAGCGGGTTGAGAGAGCAGAGAGGGCTCGTAGTGATCAGGTGCAGTTCTACCAGCAGGGTGGTAGACTGCGTGTTCCTCGGCACGGGGAGAGGCTAGAGGCCAGGCCGCGTCGTGTAGGTGGTGGTAGAGGAGACGGTTTTCCTACCCGTGCTCCAGTAGGTGGTGTTCGTTCCGGCAGAGTTCCAGACCGAGTTGGCTACGGTTCTGGACCTCGTGGCCGTAGGGTTAGGAAGAACCATGGACCGCGTTTTGAGCCGCGTTTTGGTCCAAACTCTTTTGATGGTTTTCGCTTTCCATCTTTTGAGCAGATGGCTCGACATTGGTTTAGCTCTTTTGCTAAACCTGGTGCCGGACCATTTGCTCCCACTTACAGACATTGATTGTGCAGGACCGGGGACTGGAGGATGTTTGGATCATGGACTCAGGATGCTCTCGCCACATGACGGGACATCGCCGATGGTTCTCCAGTCTCACTCCCCCGAGCTCCAAAGAGTACATTACATTCGGGAACAGCGGTCAAGGGAAAGTAAGTGGCATAGGCTCAATCAGCATCTCAGACCATTTCTCTTTAAAGAATGTTGCTTTGGTTAAAAATCTGAACTTTAATTTAATCTCTGTGTCGCAACTTCTTGAGGATGGTTTGGAAGTGCGTTTTAAGAAGGGAAATTCTTCTGTGATTGATTCTAGAGGGTCTTTGGTTTGTCAGATTTTACCCTTCGGTAAAGTTTTTCGAATTGACTTCTCTAGTTCTTTTGGCCCTTCTCGCTGTTTGATTGCTGGATCTTCTTCTGAGCTCTGGAAGTGGCATAGGAGGTTAGGTCATTTGAGCTTTGATTTGCTAGTCAGGTTAAGCTCTATGGACCTCATCCAAGGATTGCCCAAGCTTAAAATGGAGAAGGATCTAGTTTGTCATCCCTGTCGTCATGGGAAAATGGTTGCCGCTTCTCATTCACCTGTGACTCAGGTGATGACTTCGTATCCAGGCGAGCTTTTGCATTTGGACACTGTAGGTCCAGCTCGGGTACGCTCAGTCGGTGGGAAGTGGTATGCACTTGTGATTGTTGACGACTTTTCTCGTTTCTCGTGGGTTTTCTTTTTGGAGTCTAAGGATGAAACTTTTCAATTTGTCCATGACCTGGTTTTGAAGCTGAAGAATGAGAACAATGGTCGGATGCGAGCAATTCGCTCTGACAACGGCTCTGAGTTCAAGAACTCTCAGTTCGTCAGCTTCTGTGGTGATCAGGGTCTGGACCATCAGTTTTCTTCTCCTTACACTCCCCCACAGAACGGCGTTGTGGAACGAAAGAACCGCACGCTAGTTGAGATGGCCAGGACGATGCTCGATGAGCACAGGACTCCTAGGCGTTTTTGGGCTGAAGCCATGAACACGGCTTGCTATCTGGCCAATCGCATTTTTCTTAGAGCTTACATTGGTAAGACATCATATGAGTTGCGGTTTGGCAGACAGCCTAAGGTGAGCCACTTGCGAGCGTTTGGCTGCAAGTGCTTTGTGCTCAAAAAGGGAGGGCATTTGGACAAATTTGAGTCTCGTTGCTGGGATGGTGTTTTTCTTGGTTATGCATTGCATTCTCGAGGCTTCCGTGTTTGGAACCTCGAATCCCAGCTGCTTGTCGAGACGTGTGAAGTTTCATTTGATGAGTCCCTGCCTTCTTTGACTCCTTCTTTTGAGCTTTCTGGTGATGATGAGCTCGGAGAGTCCATCTTCGAGGAAGATGAGGATACTCCAGCTGCTGTTGAGGGTGGGCCTTCTGCATCCCCCGCAGAGCCCACACCTTCTGTGACTTCGACTGATGATGAGGGCGGACCTCTGATCACTTCTTCCACTTCGATCGAGCCCCCTCAGTCGAGTCCAGAGGTGCCAGCAGCTGACTCCGGTGAGGTGACTTCAGATCACCAGGGAACCCGAGCAGTTCAGCGTGACCACCCCTCAGAGCTCATCATTGGTGATTTAACTGAAAGGACTTTGCGTTCTTCTGCCTCTCTCGCTGTGTTTGCTGAATCTG
>JAAALK010000283.1:86194197-86396140 GCA_019279435.1 Zizania palustris
TCTTCGCCCTACTATGCTCAGGATAATGGTCAGACTGAGTCTAGTAATAAAACCGTGATCAAGCTCATTAGGAAGAAAATCGAAGAGTTCCCTAGGAGGTGGCATGAGGTGCTTTTTGAGGTGCTATGGGCTTGTAGGATTGCAAAGCACGGTGCTACCAAAGTTAGTCCATACGAATTAGTGTATGGACAAGAAGTCGTTCTACCTGTAGAAGTAGATCTTAGCTCTCTAAGGGTGTTAAGGCAAGATGGTTTATCAGTCGACGAGTATGAAACTCTTTTGAAGGACAACCTAGAAGAAGTGACCGATAAGAGATTGAAGCCTTTAGAAGCCATAGAAGTAGACAAGAGGAGAGTAGATAAATCCTACAATAAGAAGGTCAAAGCAAAATCATTTCAAGTGGGTGACTTGGTTTGGAAAATGATTTTGCCTTTAGGCACTAAGAGTCCCAAGTTTGTTAAATGGTCACCTAGTTGGGAAGGCCCTTTCAAAATAGCCGAAATCGCTCCTGGCAATGCATATGTGTTAGAATCTTTGCAAGGAGAGAGGTTTCGAAGAGCTTTGAATGGTAGATACTTGAAAAGGTATTTCCCAAGTGTGTGGCAAACAGCGTAAAAGGTGTCGAAAGGCTGATATTGAAGGTATCGTCTTTAGCTCGTTGTGCTTTTAGTTCACTTAGTTCACTAAAAGGCAGGGGGCATGTGTTGATAGCAGAAAATGGCATCGATGACTAAGATTGTTAAAATATCAATTTTGGTAATTTGGGCCAAAAATACACATGTCCCGGGTCAGGCCGAAGCCCTATAGGGCCAAAGGACCATTGGGCTATGGGCTCTGGAAGCTTCTAGCCAGCCCACGGACTTCGGCTAGGAAGCCTTCGGAGGCCCATGCCGCCGAAGCTTCGGCCCGAGGAGCAGGCTTCGACGGGCCTGGCCGAAGGCCCACTTCGGTAGAGATGGAGTTGGACAAGATTCCGGCTAAGTTTTTATCTCTATTTAGTCGAATTATAGCAGATTAGATCAGAGCTCTAGCCCCTAAAAATATGGGAAAATTACTCACATGCCATTATAATTTTTAGAAATTGCCTATATGCCACTGTCAGTGACTGTGGCGGCCCCCATCTGTCAGTGATACACCGATGGCATACTGGCAAACCGTGAAAATTGTAATGGCATGGAAAAAATTAACCCTATAAATATAGAGGCGAAGCCAGTTAAGAGGCTCCCCCCAACTCAAATCAACCACAAAGCCCTAGCTTTGAATCACATTTACTTTATCATTACCTTTCTGTACTCTTCGTGGGTTTGCTTGGAAGCCCTCCGACGGCCACTTAGGAACAGTGGTAATCCTTGTTACTTCGCTTGTGAAGTATCCGTTAATCTACATAATAGATTGCTATCGCCTTGTTACTTCACCTGTGAAGTATCCGCTAATCTGCGTAACAGATTGGTACCTTCGCCACTAGTGCAACACTTAGTAGAATTCGGTCCTTAGGACGAATTATAATTCAAATCATATATGTTGTTGGTTACCTACGTTCGGAGCTACTTCATCAGAGGTGTCCGGAGCTGAGAGATCGGTTTCGGAGGTTGCCAGAACACCCTTCGGCGAGACTTTTGCTTCGACCGCATACTTTGCCAGCACACTTCGTCACGACAGGCTTCGCCACGCTCGTACTCTGCTATAGACGAAGTCACGCTCGCGCGTTATGCTCAAGCCATTACTCTGTATCTTACTGCATTAGAGACTTCACGCCGAACCCCACTATTCAGAGGTGATTGTCGCGTCCAGATCCGTTCAGAGTTCATCTTCGGCCAGATCAGTCCGAACGCCGAAGGTATCCTTCGGCGGGACACTTCGCACTAGACGCCGAAGGTACTCTTCGGCGATCCCCTTCGCACCATACTTCGAAGCAGACAGGATCCGACCGGTTTGTTGATTTATTCTGTTTAATATATTTCTTTCGGCTAATTGGATTATTTTGTGTGATCTGATTGCCTGGCGACTCCACCCCCCTTACCATAACTAAGGGTAGTCGGAATGCGACGTCGGTGCTATGTTACGCTTAGACTTGTCCCTAAGTATCCGCACACTTTTGGATCATCGAAATGACCCAAGTGCGGGGGCACATTTTCGTGTAAACATGCTGATTATCTGTTGAGGTGCTTTGGGTGTTAGGAGAAGGCCGTTGATTCCAAAGAATTTTTTAGGCACCCATTCACCCTCCTCTGGTCACTACTCTCGGTCCTACACCGGAACCCCATCGCCGACAAGGACACGAACCTCCACCGCCGCCCCCACTCGTCGCCGGCCTCATCCAGTCGACCTCGAGCCTCACAGACGGTACCCTTGTGATCCCCTTATTATCATGGTCTCATTTTTACCGTTAGCTCATTGTCCCGACCATCACCGTCGGTGCTAGAGCCATCACCTTTGTTGGCCGTCGTCGGAGAAGACGACCGGCGTGGGTAAATCCTCGTGCCGTGTCAGATCTCACCACGATCGCACGATCTTGATCGGATGACAGGGATTAATACGCATCTGAGGTTTAATCTTGGCCACTTCATCTTGATGAAAGGGTATCGTGTAATCTCAGTTGTCAATCGCTATTTAAAATCCCATCGACATACAGGCCATAGATCAATACCGGTTCGAAATGTTTTAATCTCAGCCGTTGATCTTCACTTAATAATCCCACGCGCACTATAACAGTTAGATCTTGATCCACCATCTCAGATTCACCCAGTCCACATCACAGTACTCTGGTTCATAGTGGACTAGGTTTACCGTCAACCAGAGGTTGGTTAATAGTTTAAATAAAATCCAGAAAATGGTTTAAACTTTAGAAATTCATAACTTGCTAAAATTAACTCCAAATTTGACCATTCAAATTTCACAAAGTTTATCTTTTTATTCTCTTCCTGTTCATCCAATAAAAAGTATATGTTTACACTGGACGATTTATATTATTTAATGGGGATTACAATAAAATTGAAGAAATCATTTTATAACTTCAAAAATTCATAACGCCTTTAAATTAACTCTAAAAATTTCCATTTTAATTTTCAGAGCTTTATCTTTTTATTCTCTTCAACTTTACCCAATAAAAATTATATGGTTGTACTGTGATTTTATATTGTTTTAATTGCTTGTTGTTCCTCATTTTGCGTACCTAGAAGATTACGACGTCGTCGAGGAGCTGAAATACTTTCCCGAAGCTCACCCTTCTTCTTTCGTTGAACAAGGCAAGTCACCAACCCCATTTTGAGCATATTGAGCCTAGTTTTTAACTAAATATCACTAAAACTCATATGTTATATTTGCATTAGTAAAATGAATAACCCTACATTATATTTATCGGATCCCCGACCTTGATGTGCAAAACCAAGCCATGCTATCGAGCATAAATTCCTTGTAACCAGTATACTTATTAATATTAGAAGTGTCCAATGTATCGACACAACTGCTATAGGCTTAAAAACGAGTCGTAGGTACTTGGATTCTGATATATAATCCCCTATGTCTCAACCCTGGTATTCTGTTGGTCTTGGAATTGGTTTGATAAGTTAGCATGGTGGGTTCCGGGTGCAAGCGAGGGCATTGGATAGTCGCACCTAGGGCACTATAAGGAACGGTCTGCGGAATTCATCACAAAGCACTTCCGTACCAACCACAAGTCTAGTGGGTAAGTCTTAACTAGAGTTATGAGTCATTCCAACCCAAGGCACTATGTGGAGAGGGGCAAGCAGCACCTACGGGTGGCTTGGGCCATGTGGCACAAAAGGGGGCGCGACATTGGTACGGTGGGCCAGCACACCGGCGAAACCTATAGTGTGTGTCATTAAGTTGGAGGTATTCATGCTAACAGTTTCAGCATGAGTTCCTGTGACTTGGGTCATTGGACACATTGAGGTGTGCGGGAATTAGTTCCTTGTGGGTACAGTGGTACACCTCTAATCAGAGTTAAATCTTTTTGAAAAGCCGAGCCCACGGTCAAGGGCGAGTGGAGTGACATCCCACAATTAGTTTATGTTTGAGAAGCGTTGCATGATTGATTGGGCATGTAAGGACTGCCGAGCGAGGATGGTGATTGTACTCCTCGAGTTAGAAGATGTTACATCATCCGTGATTTAAATATTTTGTATAAATAAACCTGACTCACATTAAAGGCTGCAAGATAAAAATTTACTTTTCCGCACTTTAAGTCATTATCTCCCTTTGTTATTACCTTGCATTATTATTGCATTTATTGGTGGCTTGTTGAGTACTTTTGTACTCACCCGTTGGAAAAACCACTTCAGAGGCGTACTACGATGAGGATGGTCTGGAGTAGTGACCTAGTCAAGAAAGCGACCCTGGAGAAGATGTTCATCGAGTTTATTATTTTCATAGTTTCTTTTATTTTAACACTTGTGTAATAATGTGGTCTGCGAGCCACGAATGCTTGACGTATGTGCGTCGTCGTGTGATGAACATCTTGTGATTATTTATTTTCTATTGAATTTCAATAAAGTCTGGGTTTTATTATATTCGGGTGCTAAAAGATGGTATCAGAGCCGACTTGACTGTAGGAAGCCAAACGGCCCCGCCTCATACCTAGTCTTACAAAACTATTTCGTAAAAATCTACTCCATAATTTTTCTTCTCTCCCTTACTCTTTAAATTTTGTTTTCCTTATAGATGCTGACCCACATCCGTAGTTTCTGCCGGGAGGCTATCGGGTTCGTCCAAGAACTCCGTATGTTGGCAGCATTTCTACTATTCACCAATGAGCCAGAATACCACGATATCTATCAGATCGGAGAAAGTGGCCCATGCCAAGTAACCCTGACGCTCATCGCCTCAGACCCGGAGCTGACCTCCTTCGCCACCTCGGTCAGAGCTACAAGCTTTGAAATTGGTTGTCAGGAAACAACTCTTCAAGCACTCGGAGAACTTCGTCAGATCTATGACAACCGCCTTGACGACACACCCTTTCACCACCTGTTGTCTCGGGAACCAGGATCAGATCGCAGCACCTACGTCAGCCATCTCGATGACTGATACCCTATAGTAGCACGACAGACCCGTCTCTTATCGGTTATGTAAACCATTCATACCGAGGCTCTCCTACACGCTGACGAGACACAAGCTTGGGTCAACAACTACCGTCTAGAGGCCGATGAACTTCAGCAGCGGAATACCCAAATCCTTAGCTAGAACCAGGAGTTCAGGAAGGATATTGCAGAACTGGTACCCTCAGTTCCCCCCTAGGAGGAAGACCCTTCGGAAGGCACTTCACCGCCCGAAGAAGTTGACCAGGCGAAGAACGACCCTACCCAATCCAAGTGAGGCTGGAACGTCCGAAGGACTAATGGCCTACGATGAGGCCGAGCCTAGCACCACAGTAGGATCTGTCCAAGCGTCTGAAAACACCCACGACGATGCCCGTGACGGCCACTAGATGGTTGTGCTAGGCGGTAGACACTGAATGATTGTTTTTCTTGTTTGTGATACCATCCATAGCGTCTTTTGCCATGGGTGAGATAGAAATAAGAGCTGAATTGTAATGAACTATTTTGTATCACATTTAATAAAGAATCTGTGAATTATTTTGGGGTACATTTTTCTAAGCCTTCTCTTATGATCTTGGGGTATTCTCACCTTCAGAATGGCCAACGATCAGAACCCATACTCTACCCCCAACATGCCAAGCCACGCAGTACCCAATGGAGAAGTTCCAGGGCAATTCCAGACCAGAGCACCCATTGCCAACATCCCTATGTTGGCCGAGATGATGGCCAACCAAAATCAACTCATCACCGTGCTGTTGGCTCAGATGCAACAGCAGCAGGCCCACATGCATGAGCAGTAGGCTCAGATAAAACGTCTGTAACAGCAAAACCATCTAGAGCTACCTCTACGCCCTCAAGCCCCCGCACCGGCCCCCACCACCCAACTATCAGAATTCCTACGTGTGCGACCTCCCACGTTCTCAAGCACAACCAACCCAATGGAGGTAGGGGATTGGTTGAGGACCATGGGAAAGAAGTTGGACCTCCTCCCGTGCTTCGACTCGAAGCGAGTGTCCTTCACCGCCCATCAACTCTAGGGCTCGGTGGGCGAATGATGGGATAATTACCGGGAGTCCTAGCCTGAAGGTCACTTGGTCACTTGGGCGGAATTCTCCAACTCCTTCTGTGCCGCCCATGTACCAGCTGGGATCGTGGCCCAGAAATAGTAAGAATTCTGCGACTTGCAGGAGGGAGGCAAGTCGGTCACGGAATACCTCCAAGAGTTCAACCGTCTGGCCCATTATGCACCAGAGGAAGTCTGCACCGACGCCAACCGTCAAGCCATGTTCCTCCAGGGATTGAACGACGGGCTGTCTGTCCAGCTTGTCGTAGTGGACTATGTCAACTTTTAGCAGTTGGTGAACAAGGCTATCGTCTAGGAAACCGAATAGAACCGACTGGACCATAAGAAGAGAAAAATAATAGCCTTCAGGCACAACAAGGGAATCCTTCAGAGGCCTCGCTTCACTCCTCCAGCCCATGCACCAAGCCATCACCTTCGTCCCGCCTTCAGGCCACAGTACAACTCCAGCGGTTCAAGCACCGGGAACCCCCGCCCAGCTCCACCAGCACCATCAGCCTCATCAGCACCGACCATAAAGGCCAACACTCTGAGGGACTAGAACGGAAAGCTCATGGTATGCTTCAAGTGCCGTAAGAAAGGGCGCTACTCCCATCAGTGTCCTCACCACAAGCAACCCCAAGGAGCCGCTCCCAACCCGGCAATCCACACCCGCGTCAACCATGTCACTGCCGAAGAAGCCCAGGTGGCTCTGGAGGTCGTCCTCGGTATGTTTACTGCAAACTACATACCCGTAGTAATCTTATTCGACTTGGAGCAACCCACTCTTTCATATCCAAAAACTTTGTGATGAATAATGGGTTAGAAGTACTCCAACTACCTAAACCGTTGGTAATTGCCACCCTCGGCAACCAAAATCTAGCCACCCTATTTAGCCCAAGGATAAGGATAGAGATCCAAGGGGTATTATTTTGGGCCGACTCGATCCTCATATATTGCAAAGGACTAGACCTCATCCTCGGTATGGACTGGTTGATGAAGCAGAAGGGAATGATAGACTACGCCAGTAATTCCATCATCATAACCAGTGAGGATGGAATCCCCATCACCTTTAAAATGGCCACCTAGGTCTGAGAAGGACCTCTCTTCACCAGATGGCCGTAGAAGAAGTCCCTGTAGTCCGAGAATATGCGGACGTTTTCCTAGAAGAACTGCTAGGAATGCCACCCAAGAGGGACATTGAATTCAGGATCGATCTCGTCCCCGAAACCGCTCCCATTTCCAAGTGACCATATCGGATGGTCGCAAATGAACTAGCAGAAGTGAAGAGTAACATTCAAGAGCTCGAACAGAAGGGATATATTCGATCGAGTACCTCACCTCGGGGAGCACCAATCATATTTGCCATGAAGAAGGATAAAACAAAGAGGATGTGTGTGGATTATAGGGCTTTGAATGATGTAACCATCAAGAACAAGTACCCTTTACCACAGATCGACGACCTATTTGTGGGATCAAAATGGCGACTAGAGGGGGGTGAATAGGCGCCTCACCAAATTTTTGTGAATTTGATGGCCTGACCTGAACACCCAACGCTCCTCTAAAAATATCTAATCAAGTTTGATTCTAATAGATCAACATCAAAACAGAATTCAGACATACATCACACTTTCAAATATGCTCAAAATACTTATGTTACTTTTGTAATTTCAGTTTCAGACACTAACAAGTGAATGGACCAAACTGACAAAATTCAGAAATAAACAACACTATTTCAGACTAAAATCAGCATAGACAGGGAAACAGATCAGCCAAGAACATGGTTTACTCTGAAAATTTGATATGAACTTGAGTTGTGTTTCTGAATATGAACAGTAGTGACAAACTTCAGCTTCTGATCAATAAAACACAGGTAAAACTGAATGAAGCTTCTGATACAATTTACAGGCTGCTGCTGCTGTAGCAGATCAGGGATGGAGTTGCAAGTGTAAGCAGAAAAATTCAGTAGCAACAAAAACAGATGACACAAGTTACTTTGACAAACATGAATTCAAATCAGAATTATATTCAGTTCAAAACACATGAATTAAACTCTTATCAAAATACTGAGATGAACCATGACAAACAGATTTCCACTTAATGCTCTGCACTGTTGCAAAACATCAAACACCTGAATAGCATTCAGAAAGAACCCACAAAACAATTGAAACTATCTTAAAAAAAAACAGATCAGAGGTAGTCCACCTCTTGTGGTTGACACAACCACATGAGACAGCAACAGATGAAAACTCTGAAGACCGTTCAGTAAAAAATCTTTGGTGCTTACACTTGCTGATTTCTCTAGACAGAAGGCTTCTTGATATAGAGACAAGATGGTGGTTGTTGCTATAAGTCTTTTAATAATGAGCAGTACAGAATGCAAGATATGGACCAAGACACACAAACATAGAACTATGAGTATGCACCAAAAATCAGCAAAGAAGAGAAGTAAACTAAGAATAAAATATGTGTTCTGATTTTCTGCAAAGAACAGATGAGAAACAATGCAGTATTTCCAGATTTTTGCAGCACTTGTATGATCAAAAACTCTATGAAGAGATGGCCAAAAACTTTTGCAGATTTCAAAAATGGAAACCTGGAATCATGATTACCAAAATCTATGAAGAAATCAGAGGTGAAAAATGTACTAGAACATCACAGCAAGCAATCAAAAACGGAATATTGAAAGATGAACAGTATTATGCAGTATTCAGCGCTATAGTGCACCTGATCATAGAGATGGCTTCCTGGGGCCTTGGTGTTCTGTTGATGATCCAGCAAAGTGAATAATATTCAGGAATAAAAACATCACAGAAAGATGAAAGTGAAGGATAAAAATTTCTGGATCATTAAAGTGGGCAGCCCCAACCCTTGGGCATGGAGGGCTTTAAATAGGCATACCTTAGGGGGAAACATACAAAGAAACCCTTGAGTTTTTTTAGTTTAACTAAAAGACCAAGAAGTATTTTCAGAATAACATATTCTGAAAAATACCCAAATTTTGACTCTAATTTATTACAACTTTGACCCTAAACTTTTAATATATTTTCAGAATTTGAAAATTCCGAAAAATACTAAAAGTTTACACTTAATGTAAATTACTAAATGAAAAAACTCCTAAATACTATAATTTTAAAAACATTTAGAGATGAGACGGTTTTCAGCAAAAAACCGATAAAGCCTTCTCGATCGTCGACATGTGACATCAATCCGCGAACTTGACCGCTAATAAGTCTCTCCTGCTCTTGATCCCCTCGAGCCGCCTGATCACTTGAATTGGCCTCCCTTTCGCTGACTTGACCGTCATGCTATCTCGACCATCCGTCCGTCTATGTCTCACTCTATCTCCTCATGCACTCTTGTAGGATCGATGTACCGACTAGAGGGGGGTGAATAGGTGGTTTTTAAAACTAGATAAATGATCTTAGAGAAAAGTGACCAACAACTAGATTAAAATAGTGCAACCTAAGATGGCAAAGATAAATTACTCTAAGAAGGTAAATTTGCACAATTAAACTTGCTCAAAGTAAAGGGGACAAGAGACAACCGAATTTTATCCCGAGGTTCGGAAATTTACCAATTTCCTATGTCCTCGTTGAGGCGAGTTTCACTTGACCGCTCTCTTCACCAAGCCGCGGATTCCTCAAGGAGAAATAGGCTTGAAAATGAGCCGGCACCGGAAGTGTAACTCTCGGGCCTCGATCACTAGTGGTAGCTCTTCTCCACTCCGGATAGGCGAGCTCCGGCCTTCACAACCTCCCGGGTCTCCTACACAACCTTCTTGGAGAGATCACTGGTTTCTTCTCCGAGCCGTCTAGGAGGTGGCAACCTCCAAGAGTAACAAGCTGCAATCAAAGCTAGGAGAAGACGATCAAGTGGCAAAATGCAAATTCAATGCAATCTATTCAATCACTTGATCACCCTTTTGCTTCCCAACCACAGTGCTCAATTTAGTGCTCAATGGTGGGAGAGACTCTCTAGTGCTCAAGTATGCTTAAGTGAGTGCCCAAAGTCTAGTAAAGGAGCTGTAGCAAGGGTTTATATAGCCACACACACAAAAAGTAGCCGTTACAAGAGTTAGGTGGCTCTCTGCGCAATATCGGTCTGACCACCCATCTTGGGCCGGTCGGACCGACCCTTACTGTAACGGCTAGAAAAATAGCCGTTTTACTGATGTGATAGGGCTACCCGGTCTGACCAGCCATGCTGGCCTGGTTGGACCGGCCCTACCCGGTCTGACCGGCCATCGGCTCGGTCGGACCGATAGCGCCCCCATCGGCTCTGTAAACGCCATTTTTCTAAACCCGTACAACTCGGTCGGACCGGCCTCCTGGCCGGTTGGACCACCCATCTCAGGCCGGTCTGATCAGACCTACATGGTCGGTCAGACCGCTAGAGCCAGAAAACCACACATGCTCAAATTTGTCAATTTTGTAACTCTTGCAAAAAACATACATGCTCAAAATCTACTATATGCAATGCAAATTGGCACTTGAAAATCAACTCATAACCAAGATGCAACCCCTCTTTATAGTACGGCAAAAAAATAAAATTGAAACCTAGCCTAATTGATCGCTCCAAACACCTCGGTCAATTTCTAGTTTTCTTCAAACCTTTTGCTGTTGCTCTTTAACACGTCAAGAACTTCGGGTTTTCCATCTTGTGCTACATTTACGCGGGACCTAATCATTTCCTTCACACTCGCGTTTGTCATTAATTACCAAAACTCACATGGGGCCTAGATCTTCAATCTCCCCCTTTTTGGTAATTGATGACAAACACTCCAAAGATGAAGAGATATTTTAATAAAAGTATCTACAATTAAGCGCAAAGCTCCCCCTGAAAGAGTGATAGATGGGGTGCAAGTATGTGGAGCAAGATATGAGTTATAAACATTATGAAAGAAACATAATGCCAAAATGCTATAATTCAAAAGCACAATCCAAAAGTTCAACAAAGCACATACGAGTTTGTTATAATACGAGCAAATAGTTCAAATTAAGTTCAAACAAGACATAGGAAGCAAATAGGGTTCTATTACAACCAACCATAGATAGATAGATAGAGCAAACTAGATCCTAAGAACTAATCCTGACTAATTCCTGACTTCTCCCCCTTTTGGCATCAAGAACCAAAAAGAGACTAATCTTGGGATGGAGGAGGATGAGAATCATCAAGGCGACGACGATGACACTGGTACTGAATAGGATAGCCTATAGAAGAAGATGAATCTAGCCGATCAACTCGAGAAGAAAGAGTGTCAATCCTAGAGTTGAGACGCTCTTGACCACTTTGCAGGTCTTGCAGATGGGTGGTGATTGCTTCCTGACCCAAGGCCATCTGATCCATCCTTGCATTCAACTGATGGAAGCCTGCTGTCACTTTTTGTAGTACTGGATCAAAGAACTGAGCGGCATCCATACCAAAATAAGGAGGAGGAGCATAGGAGCCTGATCCAAAATCCTAAGGTGGAGGTGGGGGAGCGTAGGAGCTGCTGGGCATGCTCTGAGGATGAACCTGCCCTACACCCATGTCAGCTGGATCGGCGGTTGGAGCCAAAGGAACTACCGGGAAATGAGGCCTGTACTAAGAGGGAGATATATCAAGGCACTCATTTACACTGCCCACTTTGCTCAAAATCAGCCTCATGATAAAGGGAGCATAGTAGACTCCAAGAGTGAGGATTCGCTTTGAGAGGGCAATCTCATAGAGCATCAAGTGGATGACATCTAACCTCTTCCCAGTCATCACTGCGTCCAGGAGAGTCCAAGCAACACCACGAATGGCATCGTTGTTGACAAGACGAGGTAAGATAGAGTGCCGCAGGATGCGATGTGCCACACTGTGCAGAGTCTTCATTCCAGTGACCTCTCCAACTTTGTGAGCAGCAGAAGGGATATAAAATTGTGCCATCTCAGCTTCCGACAAAGGATTGTGAGTGAACTCATCATGTAGTCTGAGACCAGAAGAAAACCTGATGTCCCAAGCACTCTGAATCTCTTGCTTTGAAGCAACGCAGAAAATATCTCTAGTCATCCAACTAAGAGAATCACAAGTAGCCGGTATGAACACTGTGGCATAAAACTGACGGATGACATCCTAGTTGAAATCTTGCTTCAAGCTGTCTGTCTTGTGAATCCCAACAGTCCCAAACACATTCCTGAGAGATGCAGCCTCTCCACTTAAGTCGCTCCAAGAGATCCACTTATGAGGAGCCAAAGAGCGGTTTTCATAAGCAATATTATATACCTCCTTTTAAACTTGGTGTGAAACCGTTGATCCGAGGTGTCTCTAGGTCTAAGAAATTGGTTGTGATGGCGCAGACGAGCAAAGTTCTCTTGATTATGGACATCCACCTTGAACTCAAGTGATGCAAATGGATCTTCATTAGCTGCCGGGGGCTGAGGAGCCATTTCCTCCTCATGCTCAGAGTTGTCATCTTCATAGGCAAAGTATTCATCACTATCTTCTTGAAATTGCCGAGACGACTGACCATGGTCCTCAACATGCTTTGAGCAACGCTCATTTCCTTGATAGCGACCGGTGCGAGGCATGACTGAAGGAGTCAGCGAGAACATTGAGATAGGATAAAATTATGGATTGGGGAAAAAATTGAATGCTCATGTTAGAGGGCAAAAATTTAAGGAGTAAAAAATGTGCAAATTGGATACCCTGAGTTGGGGGCCGGTCTGACCGAGGTAACTGGGCCGGTCTGACCGCCAGTACATCACTGGTCTGACCGCCCACTGCCAGCCGGTCCGACCGGCCTAGTAACTTAGGCAAAAATCCCCTTTTGCACACAATTTCTCCAAATACAACCTTTGCCATAACAAATTGCATAGGGGCATGGGAAATGGTACCATGAGGCTAAGAATTGAAGTACAAGATGAATTTAGCCTACGCAAGATCACATGCAAGCCCATGAACAAGAAGCCTAACCCTAACCTCCAATGGGATAAAACAAGAGATTTTGCGGAGGAGGGATCCTTACAGGCAAGGGAAGATGAAACCGAGGTCGGACCGGAGAAGAACCACCGGTTGGACTGTCAATATTTGTGGCGAAATGGATTTTTGAGGATTGAGGGCAAGAGAAGATGAGTAGGGTTCGGTTTGAGAAGAGAAGAATAATAGAGGGGGAGAGAAAACTGAATAGAGGGGGGAGTTATAACCCTGCCCGAGCCCTGGTCTGACAGGCCATGGGGGCCCGGTCGGACCGACTCAGGTTGGGTGGTCGGACCGGCCAAGCCCACCCGGTCTGACCGACTGCATAATACCCAGTCAATTTTTAATTCAAGACAAAGAAGGGGCAAAAGTGGAAAACATAACAAAATAATTTTGAAAAAATTCAAACTTTGCAGAAACAATGTATAACTCCCAAAGTTTATAGAGCATCAAATTTTCAAATTTTTGAAGTTCAAAAATAAGGAAATACTCAAATGTACGCTTTGGTTCAAAACGATTATCGAACAATTTTTACCGAACTTTAACTTTAAATATCTTTTTGTAGGATGGTTAAAGCTAAAACATTTTAATACGAACAATGTTCATATGGTCCATATCTACAAGTTTTTTTGGGCTAAAGTTCAAAAGATGTCTTGAAATGAAACTAGGAGAAAAATCTGATTTAGCTCAAAAATAGAATCTTTAAGTTACCTTTTGGACCAAAAAGAAAGTTCAAAGCTATAAACGAGTTTTATTTGTACCAAAATGCTTGGAATACATTTGCAAATATATAGAGATAATTTTCATGAAATTGTTTACAAATTTAGGACCTTTTGTGGATAAAAGACATTTTGGAGCAAAATGATCATTTTCAACCAAAACTTCCATTTGATTTTTGTTTTCAACACATTAAGCAATTTGCAATTCATGAGAATGACAACAACACTCCCCCTTAATGTATAGCCTTATGAAAACATATAAGATCACATAAAATTCAAATATGGCATTTTAAGCATAAAAACATACATATATGACACATAAGGATAGTAAAATTGAAAACTCACATATATGCATGATTTCAAGCCACATTTGAGAAATCTATTATATTTAATTCATTCCTAAGCTTAGAAAAGCGGGATTCATCAAGTGGTTTGGTAAAGATATCCGCCAATTGATCATCGGCTCTTATGTGGCTAATAACAATATCGCCCTTGCCAACATGATCTCTTAGAAAGTGATGGTGAATATCAATATTATTGGTTCTAGAGTGTTGGACAGGATTGTTGGTAATTTTGACGGCGCTATCATTGTCACAAAGGAGAGGGATATTCGAGAATTCTATTCCATAGTCTAGCAAGGTTTGTCTCATCCAAAGTAATTGGGCACAACAACTTCCCGCGGAGACATATTCCGCCTCGGCGGTGGAAAGGGCAATGGTGTTTTGTTTCTTAGAGGCCGAAGAAACAAGAGACCTCCCAAGAAATTGACAACCCGCGGAAGTGCCCAACAACTAGATTAAAATAGTGCAACCTAAGATGGCAAAGATAAATTACTCTAAGAAGGTAAATTTGCACAATTAAACTTGCTCAAAGTAAAGGGGACAAGAGACAACCGAATTTTATCCTGAGGTTCGGAAATTTGCCAATTTCCTACGTCCTCGTTGAGGCGAGTTTCACTTGACCACTCTCTTCACCAAGCCGTGGATTCCTCAAGGAGAAATTGGCTTGAAAATGAGCCAGGACCGGAAGTGTAACTCTTGGGCCTCGATCACTAGTGGTATCTCTTCTCCACTCCAGATAGGCAAGCAACGGCCTTCACAACCTCCTGGGTCTCCTCCACAACCTTCTTGGAGAGATCACCGGTTTCTTCTCCGATCCATCTAGGAGGTGGCAACCTCCAAGAGTAACAAGCTGCAATCAAAGCTAGGAGAAGATGATCAAATGCCAAAATGAAAATGCAATGCAATCTATTCAATCACTTGATCACCCTTTTGCTTCCCAACCACACTAGTGCTCAATTTAGTGCTCAATGGTGGGAGAGACTCTATAGTGCTCAAGTATGCTTAAGTGAGTGCCAAAAGTCTAGCAAAGGAGCTGTAGCAAGGGTTTATATAGCCACACACATAAAAAGTAGCTGTTACAAGAGTTAGGTGGCTCTCTGCGCAATATCGGTCTGACCGCCCATCTTGGGCCGGTCGGACCGACACTTACTGTAACAGCTAGAAAAATAGATGTTTTACTGATGTGACAGGGCTACCCGGTCTGACCGGCCATGCTGGCCCGGTTGGACTAGCCCTACCCGGTCTGACTGGCCATCGGCTCGGTCGGACCGATAGCATCCTTGTCGGCTCTGTAAAACGCCATTCTTCTAAACCCGTGCAACTCGGTCGGACCAGCCTCCTTGCCAGTTGGACTGCCCATCTCAGGCCGGTCTGACCGGACCTACATGGTTGGTCAGACCGTAATAGACCCGAACGGGTACGGGGGAGCCCGATCTTTCGATGAGAGATGGAGGATGTGGTGAATTTGGTGGAGGCCGACGTTGGCTGCCCGACTACCACAACCAAGATGGTGAGGCGCCTTGAGCGACAGGTACACCGTCTCCTGATAACTACGATTTGGGGGTGGAGATCGACGTTGTGCTACCCGACTACAACAACCACAAGGATGCTGCGCCTTAGCGATAGTTACACCGACTCCGGTTGTTGCTGCTCTTGCCGTGCCAAGAACAGCCTTGAACCTGCAAGCAATCGATGAGGACATCACCGGCTGGGATATAAATATAATAAAAACAAAGGTGCATGCTTTCTATATTAGATTCACATTTTATATATTTGAGAAAAGGTTGCTGCACCATAAGTTGTTGTTTTCAATTACAGAAATTATTACATGGATTAAGGGACGCGTTGTGAGAAAATCAAGGGCATGGAACATCATGGAAGTTGATTGGGGACCATGATTTGAAACCATACTTGCGTGAGGAAGACACGTTCGAGTCGAGGACGACTCTATTGCAAGAAGGGGAGGATGATGAGGACATCGCTGCCATTGATACAACCACAACAGCAGCCAACACTTCACCACTTACACCTAAGCAAGGACCAATGACACGCGCCCGTGCACGTGAACTTAATTATCTGGAACTGAACCAGCTAGGAGTGGAGAAGGCAACAATGCAATAAATATTCGTGCACCCGAAGGGACTCTTGTAACTGCAGAAATCCAAGATTAAATGGAGCATATCTTTCAACTCCCAAGGTTGTTTAATGCAAATAAATACTTGTTGGAAAGGTCTCTTCGTCTGCTTTCCAACGGATCAAGAATCAATGGCAGAGGACAGTTGAAACGTCCAGAAACTGCCGAAGAACGCTCGTGACTCCATCCTGAGTTTCTAGTTTTTCCCTTTAAAAGCAAGTGGTAGCCACAAAAGAACTCGGGTTTTGTTTTGATGTAAGATAGCTGCTGCTACTTCCTTGTAACGCGCGTGTCGGCTAGACCGCCCGATTACTTGAATCAAAACTCCAACTTCTATCACATCCGTGAGTGTTTGCTTGTCATCTTGTTCTTGCTTGTTCTTCGATTGCTTGCAGGTTCAAGGCTGTTCTTGGCACGGCAAGAGCAGCAACAACCGGAGTCGGTGTAACTATCGCTAAGGCGCAGCATCCTTGTGGTTGTTGTAGTCGGGTAGCACAACGTCGATCTCCACCCCCAAATCGTAGTTATCAGGAGACGGTGTACCTGTCGCTCAAGGCGCCTCACCATCTTGGTTGTGGTAGTCGGGCAGCCAACGTCGGCCTCCACCAAATTCACCACATCCTCCATCTCTCATCGAAAGATCGGGCTCCCCCGTACCCGTTCGGGTCTATTAAGTGGTATCAGATTTCAGGTTGATCGGTGAGAGATCTCCTTCTCCTTTGCTTTATTTTTCCTACAGTCCACTTTTGCCCAAAGACAAGTCGATCTGAAAATCCCAAAAAACATTTTGTGCCTTTGCTTTGCTACTTAGCTCTCGGCTTGTTGAATTCACGGTTACTTCTTTGTGTCAAGTTGCTGGTCCTAAGTTTTTACCGCTAGAGTTTTGAGTTCGTGCACCTTGTTCTATCTCCATTTTCATTCTCTAGCTGAAGTTACAAGGAGAGAAAAAGGCAAGTGCAAAACAAAAGCCGCACAGATCAGCAAGAAACAAGGCACAGGTCAAAAAAAAAAGAAAAAAAAACAAAAAAAAAACAAAAAAAAAAAGAGGAGAAGCGGTCCTGTTAGTTGCTTGTCCGAACTCTTGTCCGATATTTTGTCCGATCGGTGGGAGACAGTGGCAGTTTCGGCTTGTCCGATCCCTTGTCCAAACTCTTGTCCGAACTCTTGTCTGATCTTTTGTCCGATCAGTGGGAGACAGTGGCAATTTCGGCTTGTCCGATCCCTTGTCCAAACTCTTGTCCGAACTCTTGTTTGATCTTTTGTCCGATCAGTAGGAGACAGTGGCAGTTTCGGCTTGTCCGATCCCTTGTCCAAACTCTTGTCCGATCTCTTGTCCGATCTACAGAGAGCTGATTTTGGCTTGTTATTGCTTCCATTTGATTTCAGTTTGCTGTTTTGAGCATTTTGGTGATTACATTTGGGTGACGGCTCACGTCTCTATCACGGTTTGGACTAGGACCAGCACAGTACCATCGCGGAACGTTTATTCAATTTGCTGTGACTAATGTGGTACTAGCTGTTCCTTTGTGCAATTGTTTTAGCAGCCACCTACAGCTCCACAAAATTATCTACAACACCACCGGGTTGTGCTGGCAGTCACCGTTTGTTGTTGTTCTTGCTGTTTGCCGACGCCTCCTGCATTGTGTGGTAAGAACTTGTAAGAGCTTGATACAAGATAGGATCATGGCAGGGATGCACAAGGAGATAGGATATAGTGAAGCTCAATATCAATATCTTCATCGACACATGAGGGATCAACATGATAAATATGAGGTATGTGATGAATTTCTAGCTAGGTTCAAATGTACAATACCTTATTTTGAAGGAAATTATGATCCTCATGCATATATTCAATGGGAGCTAGCTGTAGATAATGAATTTAAAAAGTATAACCTGTCTGAAAGAGAAAAGGTTATGGCTGCCTCTAAAGTGTTAGTTAAAGATGCTGCATATCATTGGAAACATCTTTGTAGACATGATAAAATACCTCAATCTTGGAAAGACTTAAAGAAATATTTGAGAGATGCTTTTGTTCCTCCATATTATGCCAATATTCTATTAAAGAAACTACAATGTTTAAAACAAGATAGCAAAAGCGTTGCCTCATACTATCATGATATGCATGCTTGTTTATTACGTTGTGCTATAGATGAATGTGAAGAAGCTATGGAACAAAGGTTTTTACGTGGGCTTAACAAGGAAATTCGGGAAATGCTTATTCATGAAACATATAATTCTCTTTCTCAATTGTTTGAACTTGCGTGTCAAGCTGAAATTCAGATTGCTATTGATTTAGAGGAAACACCATTTGGTGTGCCTACTAGTACTACTAACCTTGAACAGGAAAAGGAGAATAAAAATGCACTTACATCATCGGAAAAGGTTGTGCAAGGTAATATATGTGCTGAAATTAATCAAGGTGAGTGTACTCTTGATGAAACACAATTCTCCACCATTCATGCTATTATAGAGCCATCGTTAGTAGAATCTTTTGCTGAAATTGCTTTGTTACTAGATGATTTGCTTGACACTCCTTGTAATAAAGAAGAGTTGTGTGTTAATACTTCACTTGTATACATGCCACAACTAGTTAATGAATAGGTTGACTTTGTTTCCAGTGATTTGATACATGTTGTTCACATTGCTAGTGAAAAGGAAGAACATAAATTGTTGTCTTCTTTAAATACTTGGGGTTATATTGAACTTGATGATCTTTGTGAACTTAGTACTTTAAATGAGAAATTACTCACTAGACCTGATTTGCCATGTCCTGATCAAATGAGTTTTCACGTAATTGGAAAATACAATGATCAAGGAGTATACTTTGTGCATAGAGTTTACATATGTTCAGATTTGAAACAGCATGTAAATTCTAAAAATAATAGTCTTGACCAAGGTGCTTTAACTAATCATATTATCTCGAGAGTCTCTTGTTTTGATTTAAATACACAGGTTTGTTTTCAAGAAGGAGAGCCTTGTGGGCTGCTTAGCAATGCCACAATTCAAATTCCAATATCTAAAAGTATAGATTCGATGTCATTTATTCAAGCAAAGGATTTGGTGAGTTGGGTTTCTTCAATTCACCACATGTTTAAAGAACAAGAGATACTGCACAATAATGGTGCTTTTGCTAGGAGTTGCATTGATGATGAACACAAGAACAAACCGAGGACGGTTTGCTGCCAAGAAGGAGAGAATGATGAGGACATCACCGGCTGGGATATAAATATAATAAAAACAAAGGTGCATGCTTTCTATATTAGATTCACATTTTATATATTTGAGAAAAGGTTGCTGCACCATAAGTTGTTGTTTTCAATTACAGAAATTATTACATGGATTAAGGGACGCGTTGTGAGAAAATCAAGGGCATGGAACATCATGGAAGTTGATTGGGGACCATGATTTGAAACCATACTTGCGTGAGGAAGACACGTTCGAGTCGAGGACGACTCTATTGCAAGAAGGGGAGGATGATGAGGACATCGCTGCCATTGATACAACCACAACAGCAGCCAACACTTCACCACTTACACCTAAGCAAGGACCAATGACACGCGCCCGTGCACGTGAACTTAATTATCTGGAACTGAACCAGCTAGGAGTGGAGAAGGCAACAATGCAATAAATATTCGTGCACCCGAAGGGACTCTTGTAACTGCAGAAATCCAAGATTAAATGGAGCATATCTTTCAACTCCCAAGGTTGTTTAATGCAAATAAATACTTGTTGGAAAGGTCTCTTCGTCTGCTTTCCAACGGATCAAGAATCAATGGCAGAGGACAGTTGAAACGTCCAGAAACTGCCGAAGAACGCTCGTGACTCCATCCTGAGTTTCTAGTTTTTCCCTTTAAAAGCAAGTGGTAGCCACAAAAGAACTCGGGTTTTGTTTTGATGTAAGATAGCTGCTGCTACTTCCTTGTAACGCGCGTGTCGGCTAGACCGCCCGATTACTTGAATCAAAACTCCAACTTCTATCACATCCGTGAGTGTTTGCTTGTCATCTTGTTCTTGCTTAGGTGTAAGTGGTGAAGTGTTGGCTGCTGTTGTGGTTGTATCAATGGCAGCGATGTCCTCATCATCCTCCCCTTCTTGCAATAGAGTCGTCCTCGACTCGAACGTGTCTTCCTCACGCAAGTATGGTTTCAAATCATGGTCCCCAATCAACTTCCATGATGTTCCATGCCCTTGATTTTCTCACAACGCGTCCCTTAATCCATGTAATAATTTCTGTAATTGAAAACAACAACTTATGGTGCAGCAACCTTTTCTCAAATATATAAAATGTGAATCTAATATAGAAAGCATGCACCTTTGTTTTTATTATATTTATATCCCAGCCGGTGATGTCCTCATCAGACCGCCAGGGCCAGAAAACCACACATGCTCAAATTTGCCAATTTTGTAACTTTTGCAAAAACCATACATGCTCAAAAGCTACTATATGCAATGCAAATTGGCACTTGAAAATCACTCATAACCAAGATGCAACCCCTCTTTATAGTACGGCAAAAAAATAAAATTGAAACCTAGCCTAATTGATCGCTCCAAACACCTCGATCAATTTCTATTTTTCTTCAAACCTTTTGCCGTTGCTCTTTAACACATCAAGATATTCGGGTTTTCCATCTTGAGCTCCATTTACACGGGACCTAATCATTTCCTTCACACTTAACAAAAATATTAGTCCACACGCGCGCATTTGTTATTAATTACCAAAACTCACATGGGGCCTAGATCTTCAACTCTTGAGATCATCTCCAACTTTGCCCGGCATCCTTGATTCTCTGGCATCAAGCTCCCTGCTCGACCCTTGATCACCCGCTGTTGACAGTTGGTTATCATCTCCACACTACACACATGATACAAGCCAAAACACGAAACGTGATGCACACTGATCCCCTCGGCATCCACTCTCCATAACCACACATTGATCCCATCGATGCAATCAAGCCATCACTCACTCATTCACCAGATCGCTCAACCTTGTCAATCACTCATCATAAAGATAGAAACCACAGTGCGACCTCACATGGTTTTACAATCTCCCCCTTGATGAGTGCATTGACAAACCCAAACAAAAACATTATGAAAGTTTCAAGTTAAGCGCATAAGTGACCATAAAAACTCATAAAAGAGCCAAAATATATCTCTTGATAAAAGATCTTCCCCTTGGGGAAAAAAACTCATGAAAAACATTCTCCCTATCTTTGACAAAAGCATCAATGCATCATGAAAGCATTACTCCCCCTTAACCAAGCAATCATATAAAAGCCTCCAAAAGCATCATGTAAACCATTTCTCCCCCTTTAGCAATGCAAGCATCAAGATGATAAAAAGATGCAAAGAGGGGTGTGAGGGTAGAGTATAGATGCAATCTTCTGAAACATGAGCAATTCCAATTACAGTACAAACAAGCATTTTCCTTGAATATTGTCTAAAAGTACTGAATGAAACACCAGATGAATACTATCTAAACAAAAGCATGAGCAAGCATTTTCAAATTTTAGTAAATAAAAGCATCACCACTCAGACTAGCATACTTGACATGGCAAGGCATGAGATGCAAAAGCTAATCAAATACTAACCAGATAAGCATATCCCACTACAATGAGCTTCAGCAAACTTGACATGCAATTGATTCAAGCTTTTTGATTTTTTGATTTTTTTTCATTTTAGTGCCAGGGGTTATTTGAATGTCAACCTTATGCTAAGCGACCAAGCTAAGCCTATGTTGAAACCATCAGAAGCTTAAAGCAATGGTCATGACATACACTTCAATGTCCCCATTCATACCAAAGTGCTATGGTAAGCAGTCCAGAACAAAGTAGTGCGACAAAAGCAAACCCATTTGGATCTTTTCAATTTCAGCATAAAACAACATGAATATCAATCATTTTCATTCATTTTTCATTTTCAATTTTTTTAATTTTCAGCACAACATTTTTGATAAGATCAAGTTGCATATTAGCATCCAAGTGAAAAGGACCTAGCTATGACGTATGTAAAAGATAACAAAATCACTCAACCTATTTATGCTAGTTTCTAGACTAAGCAGTGATCATTTTCAAATTTTCATAAATAAAATCCATGCTCATGACAAATATCAGATGTATTCAAGCAAAGTATAATCAACGGTATCAAAGACAATACTTCAAAGGCATAATAAAGCATATACTTGTAAAAAAAATTAATCATATAACAGAAGCTCATGCAGTGCTACACAACTCCCCCTCAAAACATGCTAGAAGATCTCGAATGCTTAGTGTTGGGGTGAGTGAAAAACTGTTTAGGAACCCAACATTGTTAAACTCGAGAACCAGGTAAAGTAGTAGAGTAATCATGCACAGGGTATGAGTCATGATAAAAAGTGTGTGATCTATCTCCAAAGCGTGAGCCTGGAAAACGATGAGGTCTCCTAAACTATCGGGAATCAAAGCCTGTTACATGCGGTCTAGCACCATATGACGCATGGTGTACACCACGACGGGCAAAATCTCTCATGGGACCATGAGGAGCCTCAAAATCAGGATAAGACTGAATAGCAGACTCATGCATACCAAAATATGGGTAATGCATGTCCTAAAAGCTCATTGCAAAAGCACGTCGTTCATCCTTTATATGACGAAAGCAAAACCCAACCAAATGACCCACCCGATGACAATAGGAGCAGTGATACACTCTCTTGGGTGTGTGAACATGGGTCGCAGGCGCAAATCTCACAGTCTTCTTAGGTTTTTGCTGAGAAGTTTCCTTTGGTGGATGAAGGGCTTTTGTGGGATCGGAATGACGACTAGAGTGGGGGTGAATAGGCGCCTCAACTCTTTCTTTCAAATGTGATGGCCTAATCGAATAACCCAACGCACCTCTAAACACTCAAAATCAAGATTTAAATCAATCAGCACAAATTTGAGCTCAACTTGATTCAAAAACCCAAAAACAGCTTTGTTTCAAGATTTTTAATCAACTAATATCAAAACACTCACACAAAAGATCAATTCAAGTTTGTAGTAATGAATCAGCTTGTTTCAATTCAATCACAATTGAAATTCATGCACTTCTGAAATTTTTCGTACGATGAATAGTAATGGTAACTTCAACAAGGTGCATTTATCATATTATGATTCAGATATGCAAATCTCAATTTAGTTTCATATCAGCATACAATAATTCAATCCTTGACAAGAATGCTAGATTCTGAAACTTCACAATACTGCACAGCAATTTCAGATCACTTGAAAAGCATGCACAACAACAACACTGAGCTTCAACCGGCAACAGCTAATTCAAATAATTCAGAACTACATAATCACTCTTCAGGATATATATCTCAGGCAATAAGAATTGTGATACTAAACAGAACAAGGTTGAAATTTAAAATCAACTTATAAAAGTTCAGTATAAACCTGAAATAGAATGAACTCAATACTTCTAACTTTCAACACTGAAGCAGAACAATTCAAGACTGATTGAAAAGAAACTATAAACAAAAATCTCTATCTGGTGAACATCAATTTCAGACCAACCGAAAGCACTCAAGACTACTATACTATACATTATCTGACAACAACCAGGATAGCAGATTCAGACTGAACATTCTCTTCACAAGGCAACTCAAACAAAAGGATTGAGTATTCTAAACAGAATAACATTTGAAAATTAAAACTGGTTCTGAAAACTAAGTATTCAATTGAAACAGAATTCATTATCCTAGAGTTCAGAGAAACACCAACACTGGATGTAATAAAAAGCAATACCAAATCTGATACAAATTGATTCTCACTGGATATCAAACAACAGAACTGATTCAGGATTTTGAACTGAAATGCAGTTTTCAGAATATAATTCCAAAACAAGTACTCAAAAGATGTACAAGAAATTGATTCATAAACCAATCCAAACTATTGAATTTAGATAATAAAGCAACCTATAAAACTATGAAAACAGTATATGTTTGGTTCAAGGTTGATTTGGAAAGAGTTAACACAGAGTAGATTCATCCAAGAGTGTAAAACTTTAATTCAGAATGAACTAGATCAAACAATGCTTACAACTCAAATTACCCAAAAAGTTTTAGGAAAAATTTCTAGAGTAGGAAAGAATTTATCAAGCAACCTTGAATCAGTTCATTGTTTACAGATCAAACTGTTGATCACATAACATGTACTCTTAATCCATAGCAAAATTGAGAGACTCATTTCAGACTCATCACACACATTCAGAATAAACACATCAGTTCTGAAACAAGACATAATACTTCACAACTAGATTCAAACTCAGGAAGTAAAGATGATCTAACAGGACTACAACTAAACCCGCTGCAATTTCAAATAAACAGCTAAACAACCAAGCCTACTCAGATTTTGATCTCATACAATCAGTCAAATGCATGTAGACAAATCAGAACTAAATAGAGAAGAACTAGACACTTTGATCACAAATTTTTAGGATTCAAAATATGAAAGACAAGTGAATACTGAACAAATTTCTAGATCAAAACTATTCAACATGTATTCCTATTACATCCAAATGAAATCACCAAGAGAATATACTCCAAATCATCAAAAATTCTAACAAAAACAGATGAACATCTTACTTCTTCAGACGCTGATGAACTGAAGATTCATGACAGGAAAAAGTGCTGTCGGCACACCCTGTAGCAGAATCGGCAAAACGCTGCTTAGTGTTGTTCACGGTAAGGTGTTCATCCGAGAGAAGGTTTTCTGGTTTTGGCTAGAATTTGCTGAGGAAAAATTGTTTTGATTGATCAAGCAATCTGTTCGGCTAGGCAGGGGGATAATTATCCCACCTGCCCAAGTTTCTAGAAGGCTACTTTTACACTTAGCCCCCTAGAAATACCCAAATTACAACTCTGAAAAAAACTGTTAAAGCTGAAAATAAAAATTACAATTGACCTCTTCTTTTAATATATTTTCAGAGTAATCATACTCAAAAAATATACCAAAAGGATACACTATGACACTAAAAATTTAAACTAAAACTTGACACAATTTTATTGAATTAACAAAAACATTAAACGTTTCGACGGTTTTAGCAAAAACCGACAAAGCCTCTCAGCCCTTCGACTCGTGACACCGCTTCGTGACTCCGAGCGCTAGCAAGACACTTCCGTTCTCGATCCCCTCGAGCCGCATGAATTCTTGTCCTGGCCTCCCTCTCGCAAACCCGGTCGTCACGCCGTCGCAGTCAGCTGTTCGTCCAAGTCTCGCTCCGTCTCTTCGTGCACTCTTGAGATCTTCCCAAACTTCGTCCAGCCTCCCTGATCCTCTGGCATCAAGCTCCCCGCTCGACCCTTGATCACCCGTCGTCAACAGTCGGTCAGCATCTCCACCACTACAACAAAACAGGGAACTTCCGTCGGCCAAAGCCGATGAAAGTTAGCCCTTTCCTGACGGAAGAAGCTAACTTCCGTCGGCAAAAGGCTAACTTCCGTCGGCTTCACGTGGCCGACGGAAGTTAGCGCCGAATTCTGCCACGTCAGTAGAGGGGTGCTAACTTCCGTCGGCCAGCCTGGCCGACGGAAGTTAGGGGCCCCTAACTTCCGTCGGCTAGGGCCAAAGCCAACGGAAGTTAGACTTTCTGCCCACGTGGCCGAAAGCAGCTAACTTCCATCGGCTATGGTCAAAGCCGACGGAAGTTAGCTGGTATTTTTTTTTTGTTTTTTCCTGGTTTCCCCTATTCACACTCACATCCAAACACAATTTATATCACATTCACAATACACATCCAAATTCACATTTCACATCCAAAATCACATTCAAACTTCACATATAACATCCAAAATCACATCTTACATCCAAAACTTCACACATCACATCCAAAATCACATAACACAACTTAATTCACATCCAAAGTCACAGTACACATCCGCATTCACATATACCATCCAAATTCACATACAAAGTCACATAACACATCGAGATTCAATCCAGGTTCACACTACACATCCATACTCACTGATCACCCACATTTGGGTCGTGGGCGCCGCTGCCTCCTTCTTCATCCACATTTTCCCGAGAGGCTCCATCCTGGCCAGGCGTACGGAAACTCTGAAGAAATAGACAAAATTAGAGAACGAATTAACTCAACTACTCTTCTAAACACTAACTTAAGTATCTGAAGTAACGATATGTCAGGAGGTACCTCAGGTGATGTAGAATATAATGGTGGTGGCGGGGGAGGTAGTGGTTGGAAATTGGACATGTCAAATCCACCATGCTGCTGGGCTAGTTTCTACACATGTTGTAATGTAATTAGTTAGTTCTTAACCTATTTCTGAATACTTTTTAACTACAACAATCCAAACTAAATTTACTTGGATCATCGCCTGCTGTTGTGCTAAGCAGGCGGTATAGTACTCGTCGCGCCGCCTCATTTCCTCCCTCACCCGAACCACCTCCGGGGTTTCTTCTGAGCGACGACGGCTGGATCCAACTCCGACGGAGCTCTGCGACGACTGAGCTGACTTCTGAGCTCTCATCGCTCTTGAGTCAATAACTCCATTGAACATAGAGTACCTGCAACATTGAATGAGTTAGTTACCATCACAATACTATACACAAAACATTAATAAAAACACTATCTCACCATCCATGGCTTTTGCCACCTCCGCTGGAGTACACGGCCATTTGGTCGACAGGTTCTCTCCGCCAATCATAGTCCTCTCCATGGAGTCGAACCATGTGTTCACCATACTGCGCCTGCAAAAAACATGTTCGATTAGCTAGACGCAGAAAAATGAAATTACGTAAACTCTTAAAAACATCTCACCAAATGGTCCGTGGCTGTCTCGCTACACACGACATCTGGCTGTGTAGGATCGCTTCCTTTGTGACTAGAGGTGTATATGTCACTTGGCACGTTGCCAGATGTCGCTTCCTGTACATTAGAAATGAGTTAGTCGCATTACAATGTATCTATAGCTAGAGAGTGACAGAAGGAGGTCTTACCATGCGTTTAGTGTGGCGAATATGTCCGTCGGCACCATATCTGTGCTTTGGATCCGTCCCGCGGCATTGTCTTTTCTACTCAGAAGTCTTCTTAAATGCGGCTGAAGACCAAATCTTGCAGAATTCGAAATATGCGTCCTCGCGGCAAATATGGTTACAACTTACAACTACAGAGTAACATAATTAAAAATAATAACAATCCATCACAGTAGTAGTTGCAGAACTTGTCTTCATTGTTATTATGCAGTGAGGCAGAGTGAGATGCCTAACCACCTTCACACCTTTTAGGCAAGTATGGCATGCAGCAAGCCAGCAAGACAATGCCATACTCACTTCACATAAGTGTATATGGCACAATAATTTTGGAACAACAGTAATTTAAGCACATTCATCATTCATTCATCAACTAATTAAGCGCATTACTCAAGAAGTTAAACTAGTGGCGGCGACGGGCGGCGTACTTACTTGATCGACGGGCGGCGACGGGCAATGACGACGGGCGGCGAGGGGCGGCGACGACGGGCAGCGACCGGAGGGGGCGGTGGGTGGCGGCGCGGGAGGCGGCGGCAGTCGGCGGTGACCGGCCAGAGGCGGCGGGGAGGAGCGGTGCGGGTGGTCCGCGTGGGAGGCGGCGGCGGGCAGCGGGCGGCAGGTGCGTGGGACCGGGCGGCCGGCGGCGGCGGCGGTAGGCGGTGGCAGGGAGGAGCGGTGCGGGCGCGCGGTCGGCGGCGGCCGGCCAGAGGCGGCAGGGAGGAGCGGCGCGGGCGGTCAGCGTGGGAGGCGGCGGCGTGCGGCGGCGTGCGGCGGGCACGCGGGACCGGGCGGCCGGCGGCTGCCGGAGGCAGCTGTTGGCGGCAGGAGGTGGCGGGCGCAGGAGGTGGCGGCGGGGAACAGGTCGGGCCGGGAGTGCGCGTACAGTGAGTTAGGGCTCCCTGTACGCGTGCGCAGTTGGGGAATAAATCCCCTAACTTCCGTCGGCTAGCGTCAAAGCCGACGGAAGTTAGGGGATCCGATCGGCCGCGGAAAAATCCCCCGCTAACTTCCGTCGGCCACTGTGAGAAGCCGACAGAAGTTAAGTTAACTTCCGTCGGCTTGCCCAAAAGCCGATGGAAGTTAAATTGTCCGACAAAAATGTTCTGTTTTGTTGTAGTGCACCCTACATAAACAAGACAAGCCAAAACAAGAACACGACGCACTACCGAAACCCCCACTACAACAAAACAGGGAACTTCCGTCGGCCAAAGCTGATGGAAGTTAGCCTTTCCCGACGGAAGAAGCTAACTTCCGTCGGCGGCCGACGGAAGTTAGCTAACTTCCGTCGGCTTGACATGGCCGACGGAAGTTAGCGCCGAACTCTGCCACGTCAGCAGAGGGGCGCTAACTTCCGTCGGCTTTGGCCCTAGCCGACGGAAGTTAGCCTTTCTGCCCACGTGGCCGAAACCAGCTAACTTCCGTCGGTTATGGTAAAAGCTGACGGAAGTTAGCTGGTATTTTTTTTGTTTTTTCCTGGTTCCCCTACTCACACTCACATCCAACCACAATTTCAATCACATTCACAATACACATCCAAATTCACATTTCACATCCAAAATCACATTCAAACTTCACATATAACATCCAAAATCACATCCAAATTCACATCCACACTTCACACATCACATCCAAAATCACATAATATAACTGAATTCACATCCAAAGTCACAGTACACATCTGAATTCACATATAACATCCAAATTCACAAAACACAGCGAGAGCCACATACAAAGTCATATTTGTCCATATACTCACTGATCGCCCACATTTGGGTCGTGGGTGCCGCCGCTGCCTCCCGCTTCATCCACAAGGGACAGAGGCAGGCGGCGGCGCAACTCGCAAGGGGAGGGGAAGCAGTGGCGGCCGGGACGCCTAGTCGGCGCCTAGGCATCGCCTAGTCGACGCCATGACAACCATGGTCTATAGGAAAAAATAGGTCCTAAACCCACCCAAGAGTGACCGACAAAACGTGGTATTTATGACGAGCCATGAGTCCGAACGAAATTTCAGCAGCATAACCCCGCTGTTCTCCAATTGCACGCCTGATAGTGGTGCAATGGAGAACAACAAGGTTATGTTACTGAAATCCCATTCGGACTCATGACTCATCATAAAACCATGCTATGTCGCCCACTCTGAGGTTGTCCAAAAAGGGACAATTCCGGACCTACACATCTCACACGCATGACACGTGTGAGACATGTTGGTCCGAAACGGGTGACGCATAGGTTTCGTTACACTATCTACGTTGTTTTCAAATAAAAAATTGCATACGAAAAGAAGTATATATAATAAAGTATATATAGATATAATATTAATCACCCAATGAAATCATTAAAACTATATGCATATGTAGAATAATATAATTAGAATCATATATACATAATATCACAACATATATTGCATATGAAAATAAAACATCGCATATATATGAAACATATTTAAAAGCGTGAAACATACGTAAAATCACATATCTTCTAACCTTAACAACTATATATATGTATGTGACACATATCTTCTAACCTTAACAATTTATGTGACACACAATTCACAAATAAAAAGTGAAAAAACAACACATTAACAATTTATCTTGGGTAAAAATTACTTGGCGGACGGCGACGGTCGGCGGGCGATGATGGACGGGCAGCGACGACGACGACGGGCTGGCCGGAGGGGGTGCAGTGGCGGCTGTCGGCCAGTGGCGGAGGACGGTGTGGGCGGCGGCGGGCGGCGGCGGCAGGACACGCGCGACGGCCGGAGGTGGGCGGTTGCCAGCGGCCGGGAGCACGGCGGCGGACCAGCGAGGGCGGCCTGCGGCGGTGGGCGAGGGCCGGGCGGCGGCACGGGCCGGAGGTGCGTGGGTGGCGGCCATGAGGGGGGCGGGGGCCGAGGCGGGCAGCGGCCCGAGGCGGGCGGCGGCCCGAGGTGGGCGGCGGCGCCTGCGCGCGGGAGGGGCGGGAGGCGGCGAGGGCGGGCTTCGGCGGGGCGGGCCGGAGGCGGGAGGCGGCGAGGGCGGGCGGGCGGCGGCACGGGCGGGAGGTGGCGGCGTGGTTGCGTACAGGGAGTTAGGTCTCCCTGTACGCGCGCGCGGTTGGGGGAAAAGCCCCATAACTTCCGTCGGCCAGCATTAAAGCCGACGGAAGTTAGGGGGATCTGATCGGCCGTGGAAAAATCCCCGCTAACTTCTGTCGGCCACTGTCAGAAGCCGACGGAAGTTAAGTTAACTTCCGTCAGCCTCCAGGAGCCGACGGAAGTTAAATAACTTCCGTCGACTTTCCCAAAAGCCGATGGAAGTTAATTTGGCCGACGAAAGACATCTGTTTTGGCGTAGTGCCCCGGCAGCCAAACATCCACAACACATTGAAACCCTCGATGCACGCAACACACTCTCGACCACTCATCCGCTCAGACACTCATCCTTGTCAATCACTCATCATTCAGACCGAAACCACCCTTGGTTTCTCAATCTCCCCCTTGATGAGTGCATTGACAACCCCAAAGCAAAGACATGATGAGGATTGCAAGTTACGCGCACACGTGACCATAAAAACTCATAAAAGAGCAAAACATGTCACTTGGTAAAAGATCTCCCTGCTTGGGCAAAAACCTTATGCAAGGCAAAGCAAAAGCAAAATAATCGCATCAAAACATCAAAAGCGCATCGCATCAAAAGCATTTCAACATGAAAGCCAACTCCCCCTTAACCAAGCAATCCAAAAGCCAAAGCATCATGTAGATCATTTCTCCCCCTTTGACAATGCACGCATCAAGGAGATAAAAAGATGCAAAAAGGGAAAAGAGGGAAAAGCAGAGATGTGAGCTTCTGATACATGAGCAGCTGCAATTACAGTACAAACAAGTATTCGCCTTGAATGTCATCTAAAAGTATTGTATGACATCCTCAAATGAATACCATCTAAACAAAAGGCACGAGCAAGCATTTTCAGATTTTAGAAATTAAAAGCATCACCACTCAGACTAGCATACTAGACATGTCAAGGCATGATATGCAAAAGCTAAACAAGCACACACTAGAAAAGCATATCCCACTTCAAGGTGCTTCAACAAGCATGATATGCAATGAATTATAAATTTCTCATTTTTGTGCCAGGGGTTATTTGCATGTCAACCTTATGCTAACCGACCATGCTAAGCCTAGGTTGAAACCATCAGAAGCTTAAAGCAATGGTCTCGGCAAACACTACAACGTCCCGGTTCTTACCAAAGTGCTATGGTAAGCCGTCTAGAACAAAATAGTGCGACAAAGCAAACCCACCTGAATCTTTTCACATTTCAGCACACAAAAGTATGAATATCATCCATCTTAATTTTCATTTTAATTTTCATTCATTTTTCATTTTTATTCCTTTTCATTTTGGATGAAATCAAGTTGTGTATTAGCATCCAAGTAAAAAGGACCTAGCTATCAGGCGTGAAAAAGATAGTGTTGGGGGAAAATACTTCATCTTCAGGGTTGTTGCTAGAGCAAGACAAAGGCAGATGATTAAATCAAAGGTTTCCAGTATACAACTCCGGGAGTACAGTGGATCAAGTTCGAAGTATGGAGGCGAAATCTAGTTCGGAGTTGGGTGACTTCTGGAATTGGCTCCGGGGTTGTTGAGGTCCCAGGCATCGTATCTTCAGGAGGAACCACTTCCATAGGAGTGGACCCTGCTGAGACAAAGGTATTATATATTACATAATTTTGTAGGGAAAAGAAATAAAGAGATCATGCAGAGCTTACCTCCGAAGTCCTGTCGGCGGGTGAGCATGGGGCTGCTTGGAGGGTCAAAAGCTACCCCGAAGTCTTCGTCGGACTCAAAGTTCAAGACCGAAGGTTCGACTGTTGGAGCCTGTCTTGGATCTACAGTCATCGCTTCATCCGGATTCGAAGCTGGCCCAACAGCAACTTTGACTCCACCTTCAGTCGTAGGGGCTTCTTCACGTGGCAAGTCTGGCTGGTTTGCCTAAGTCTCAGCCTGCTCAGACCTACTTGGAAAGTCTGGCGCGCTTATGGCAGTGTCAATGTTTCCACCCGCCTGGTTTTCATCCTCGTCAATCAGTCTAACAAGGAGCCTCCCTTCGTCCTCAGAGGAATCCGAGACCGAAACAACCGGACTTAAAGCCGCCACATTTTTTGGCTTTCGGGCTACCTTCTTCGACGGAGTCTTAGCAGGAGCCGAAGTTCCGACTTCCGCTTTCCTCTTCTTCGGCCCTTGCTCTGAAGGCACCCAATCCGGAAGAGGAGGGGGAGCAATTCCGAGTACCCCCCATACTCGGTTAAGCCGCTCCCAGTTACCCACTAGCTTCATTCTCCCTTCCTTCTCAGCTAGAGTTGGAACTCCCAGGATCTTCTCCGAAGCTCGAACAATTTGCTCCGAAGTCATGGGGGCTAGAGAAGCTAAAAGATAAGTTAGCGTTAGTAATTTTATCAATCAAATATATATAAACATGTTGTTTTCAAAGTTACCTTCAGGGTTTGAGTTCGAAGAGATTTATCGGAGGCCGCCCTCCGGATCTTCTTCAAAGGTGATAGGCTAGTTGGCCATTAGAGGAGGAATTTGAAGTCCGATGAACTCCTCCGCAAGGTTCCGCATGCGCAGACGGCGACTAATTCTTTGAAGCAAGCTGAGGCGAGCTTCGAGCTGGCCGGGTTCCGGATGAATTAGGGCTTCCCTTCAGAAGTTTATGTCTTGCAAGGGTCCAGCTAGACGGCTGCTTGCCCCAACTTCGGCATAAAACCATTGGAGGATCCAATCTGTGTACCATCGAGCATTGATGGCCTTCGCTGGAAATCTCAGAGCATACTCATCCCGAAGTCGAAAGTTGATGCTTCCGAAGGCAACCACGATCTTTTCACCTCTGGGGCCTACGTAAGTCTTGGGTTGGCAAGATGCCCTGTGCAGCGCTGCGAAGATTTCTGCTCTTCCTTCACAGCCTTCAACTCGCAGCGCCCATTCGAAGATGGCAATGCGTGCTATTGCGTTCAGAGAAAGTTGGGGAAGGGTGACGTGGAATAAATCCAATACCTTCGACAAGAAGTCGACTGCCGGAAGTCCGAGCCCAGCTTCGAAAAAAGCTTCGAAGACTACTACTTCTCTAGGCCTTGGCGAAGGAATGGCCTCCTTTCCAGGTTCGCGAATTATGATTTCCGAGCTAATCTTCCCTTCTATTGATGTTGCGAGCGACTCCCTTTTGCAGGTTGATGGCCCCAGTTGATAAGACTGGTCCGGATACTTTGAAGACGCTGGGAGGAGATCGTGAGGACCAACATTTTGGGGATTTCTTCCTGGCGTCGCCATTGGTGCTACCACTGTTGCCGCCGGAGTTGCCGTTGCTGATGCCGCTGCTGCCGCTGCCGCCGCAGCCTGCTGTCGAGCAAGGGCTGAAGCCGCCCCAGGGATCTTGAAGCTTGTCTTCACCATGAGATCGCACAGATTGCTAGAGAAGGAATTTGGAGGCTAGGGTTTGGTTGCATGAAAGCGGTGAGAAGGGTATTCGGGAAGGGTATGGGTCCCCTATTTATAGCCCAGGCCCATGATTTTTTACCGTTTACGTTTTGCCGTTTCGCATTCTTGACCGTTACCCCTTGCGAAGTTAACGCATCGCGTAACTTCCACTGAAAGGAAAAAGGCAACGGCTATTTCTTCTAAGTCTAAGAAAGTTTTCGAATTTATTAAGTTAATTCTAAAAATAGTTCGAATATAATTTTCTTAGAAGTTGATTCGAAGCTTTGAATCTCCGCATATTTCAGAAGTTGATTAAATTTGTTAACCCATACGCATGATTATTTTTCTTGCGTATACTGCTCTCCTAACGTTACAGATCTAGCGGAGAAGCGTATTCGAGGGGCTACTGTTATGGGAAAATACTTCATCTTCAGGGTTGTTGCTATAGCAAGACAAAGGCAGGTGATTAAATCAAAGGCTTAAAGTATACAACTCCGGGAGTACAGTGGATCAAGTTCGAAGTATGGAGGCGAACTCTAGTTCGGAGTATATCTTCGAAGCTGATCTCTTCCGAGAGCTTTTCCGCCAGCTAAGATGGAAGACTTATCTTCTTTCTCATTAGATTAGTCCTTTACCGTTTTAGCCCTATCAAGTGTACCGAATAGTTTCCACTATGTCGGTTGTAACAGAGGGGTGAAAAGGTCTTTTCCTTAAAGATTTTGGCCTATAAATACCCCCCGTTTTACCATGTAATGAGGATCGAATACTGAGTTATTCAATACACACCTTCGAACTGTTTTGAGCTATTATCCACCTCGGAGGCTTGAAATAGTTTACTTCACAAACAATTCGTTTGTTAGTTTCTAATCTCTAGAAACCTGTTAGCGTAATCTTTTACGCCAATAGATAGCAAAAGCACTGAGCCAATAAGTATAGCCAAAAGCTTCCATGGACGAGACCTTTCTAGAAAAAGTCATGATCACTACCTAGGTTTAGAACCGGTTAAGGTATGGAAAAACCCTAACCAGGCTCTGATACCACTTGTAGGACCAAAAGTAGCGACCAGGGGAGTGAATGGGCGCCTATAAAATTCTTGCGAATCAATGGCCTTATCCCAACACCCAACGCACCTCAAAAATATCCAGCGGAAACTAAAACGAATCACAAGTGCTAAAAATAATCTAGCCTAAAAACTACCAGTGTCCTAATTGAAAAGACACCACCACTCTATTCGAAGGCAGATTAACAGGTCATTCAATACATAAGCAATTCACGTGTTATCAAAATAATTATCACATGCAATAGGTTGAAGTACACGCAAATCGAGGAGAAAAATTCATTGTTCAAAATTTGACTTTGGTTCAAAGTCTGTCGAAATCTGTTCGAAGTAGTTGCTCGAAGCCTCACTGCAGCCTTCGAAGCATGCAGACTTCGGATGTAGCCGAAGACTTACTACAGACTTCGAAGTGAGCAGACTTCGAAAACAGACGAAGTCTGTGGAACTCGAAGCTGCCAAAAAACCAAAGCTTCGCGACAACCTTCGCTAAGCCCTCTGTTGGCAAACGAAACCCGGACAAACTTCGCTACCACACTTCGAACAACGAAGCCTACACAGTGCAGGAAAATTTGCCGAAGCCGTGCATTGAACCAGTCGTGATCGAATCACGTGCGCCTCGAAATCTCCGGCAAAGACTAGCTAGGTTGCCCAGCTTCAATGTGTGATTCACCACGCAGCTGCGACACGTCCAATCAAAATACTCCTCTATATGAAAATACAGACCGGAAAATGCTGTCTAGCCGTAGCCTGCATCACAACTCCATAGCCCTACTACTACAAGCATGTGCCTAGAAGCTACTATAGCAGCCTGACCCCTTACACAACTAGTTGCTGCTATTCTAGCTTCTAGTCTGAGCGCAAGCACAGTAAAGTTTTAGAACATAAGAGAAAAACTGAGGACCTCCTATAGCCTACATGTACAAGGACAAAACCTAGGGACCCTAGTTGCCGCACGCAACAACACAGAGTAGCTCAGAACACAATCAGAGTAAAGCACAGAGGGGATTTATCGTGGAGAATAAATTCAATGAGGCAATTAATGAATTTCGTCATGCTGTTGACACGAAAATGTGCTCCCGCACTTGGGTCAGTTCGACGATCCAAAAGTGCACGAATACTTAGGGACAGGCCTAAGCGTGACGTGGCACCAACGTCGCGTTCTGACTACCCTTCGTAGTGATAAGGGGGTGGAGTCGCTAGGCAACCAGAATACACAAAATAATCCAATTAGCCAAAAAAGATAGATTAAACAGAATAAAATCAGCAAACCAGTCGGAGCCCCGTCTTGTTTGAAGTCTAGTGCGAAGGGGTCACCGAAGTGTACCTTCGGCGTCTGGTGCGAAGTGCTCCGCCAAAGGGTGCTTCGGCGATCGGACTGACCCGGTCGAAGATGGACTCCGAACAGATCTAGACGCGATGACCACCTCCGAATAGCGGGGTTCGGCGTGAGACCTCCGATACAGCAAACTATGGAATAGTGACACGAGGGCCACACGCGAGCGCAACTTCGTCCGGTGCGGGGAGTGGTCGTGGCGAAGCCTATTGCGACGAAGTATGCTGGCGAAGCCTTTTGTCGAAGCCTGCGGTCTCGTCGAAGGGTGTCCTAGGACCTCCAAAACCTATCTCTCAGCTCCGGGTACCTCTGACGAAGCAGCTCCGAACGGAAAACCCGCAACAGAGAAGGTGCGAAGTACCAATTCGGCCTATGGACCGAATTCTGCTAAGTGTTGCACCAGTAGCGAAGGTAGTAATCTGTTATGCAGATTAGCGGATACTTGACAAGCGAAGTAACAAGACGATAGCAATCTATTACGTAGATTAACGGATACTTCACAAGCGAAGTAACAAGGGTTACCACTGTTCCGAAGTGGCCGGCAGAGGGCTTCCAGGCAAACCCACGAAGAGGTAAAGGAAAATAAAGGTAAAGTAAATGCGATCAAAGCGAGGGCTTTGTTTTGATTTGTGTTGGGGGGCTCTCTACGCTGACCTTGCCTTTCTATTTATAGGGGCTTAACTCCTAATCTAATCTGCTATTAATCTGGCCAGATAGAGATAAAGATTGAGCTGGAAGCGCATACAACTCTATCTCTCCCGAGGTGGGCTTCGGCCAGGCCCATCGAGGCCTGCTCCTCGGGCCGAGGCTTCGGCAGTGTGGGCCTCCGAAGGCTTCCCGGCCGAAGCCCATGGGCTGGCTAGAGGCTTTTGGAGCCCATAGCTCAATGGACTTTGACCCTGTAGGGCTTCAGGTAGGCCCTGGACATGTGTATTTTCGCCCAAATCACCAAAAATTGATATTTTGACAATCTAGCCATTAATGCCATTTTTTGCCATCAACACATGCCCCTGCCTTTTAGTGAACTAGTGAACTAAAAGCACAATGAGCTGAAGATGATACCATCTATATCGGCTTTTCGACAATTTTTATGATGTTTGTCACACACTTGGGAAATACCTCTTCAAGTACCTACCATTCAAAGCTCTTCGAAACCGCTCTCCCTGCAGGGATTCCAACACGTATGCGTTGCCGGGAGCGATTTCGGCTACCTTAAAAGGACCTTCCCAACTAGGTGACCATTTACCAAACTTGGGACTCTTCGTGCCTAAGGGTAAAATTGTTTTCCACACCAAGTCTCCTATTTGGAACAATTTTGGTTTAACCTTTTTATTGTAGGCTCTATCTACTCTCTTCTTGTCCATCTCTACGGCTTCTAAAGCCCTTAGTCTCTTATCGGTCACTTCCTCTATATTATCCTTTAGAAGAGTTTCATACTCATTGACCGATAGGCCATCTTGCTTCAACAATATTAAGGAGCCAAGATCTACCTCTACGGGCAGAACAGCTTCTTGTCCATATACCAACTCATATGGACTGACCTTGGTAGCACCGTGCTTTGCAATCCTACAAGCCCATAGCGCCTCGGAAAGCACCTCATGCCACCTTTTAGGGAACTCCTCGATTTTCTTCTTAATGAGCTTAATCACAGTTTTATTACTAGACTCGGCCTGACCATTGGCCTGAGAATAGTAAGGTGAAGAGTTTACCAACTTAATACCATAATATTCGGCGAAGTCCCTTACTTCTCCAGAAACAAATGAACTACCTTGATCCGTAGTAAGAGTTTTGGGAATGCCGAATCTATGTATGATGTTCTTCAAAATAAAATCACGTACCTCATTGGAGTCATGTTCTTGAGAGGTACAACCTCGGTCCACTTAGTGAAGTAATCTGTTGTCATCAACACGAACTGATGCCCTTTTGATGAAGGAGGGTGAATTTGGCCGATGAAGTCTAAACCCCAACCTCGAAACGGCCATGGCTTAACAATAGGATTGAGCAATGAGGCAGGAGCTAACTGAATATTGCCAAACCTCTGACATGCTTCACACCCTCTATAGTATTTGAAACAATCTTCAGTCATAGTCGGCCAATAAAAACCCGCTCTTTTGAGCATCCAACTCATTTTTTGGGCCGACTAATGAGTGCCGCAAAGCCCTTCATGGACTTCTCCTGTGGCCACCTTAGATTTCTCATGGTCTAAACACTTCAATAGCACTCCATTGATGGTTACGCGATACAATGTGTCGTCTATCAACACGTATTTGAACGCTTGTCGCCGAACCTTCAGATCAACCCTTTGGCTAGGGTCCCTCAAATACTAGACGATTGGGACTCTCCAATCGCTCTTATAGGTTTCAAAGGGTCTCGCTGGTCCACCTTCTGAAAAAACTTCTAAATTACTGACCTCGGGGTGCCCCCCGAGCCATTCCAGCTCCTGCCGAAGCATGGCCGAGGTGGCCGTTCGGAGTGTACCGGACCGAAGCTCTTCGGAGGGTTCGGACTCCGAGGAGCCTTCTCCGTTCGGGAGGCTTCGCACTATGGGCTCCGGCGTGCCAGATCCTTTGATTGGCAGATCACTCCAATCCAGGAGCTTCAGCGTGCGGTGGCCTTCGGCGACCCGAGGGGTTCGACCCGGAGCGTGCGCCTGCCCACCGTTACTGGCTTCGGCAGTGAGACCAAACATTGGCTTCTCCAATACAGAAAATTTCCCTCTCCTGACTTGGTAGCCAGATGCTTGTTGAGCCAAATCATTGGCGACTGAATTGGCTTCTCTTGACACGTGAGATATTTTGAAATCATCAAAAGTAGTAACTATGTCTAGACATTTGTCCAAGTAACTATTCAGCAAGCCATTAAAACATTGAGCATTCTTAGCTACTTGTTGTACTACTAATAACGAATCACCATATGCGTGAACATGTCTAGCACCTACAGATTCTAGCAATTCAAGACCTAGCAATAAGGCTTCATATTCGGCTTGGTTATTGGTGGAAGAAAACTCGAGTCGGGCCGAACTTTCAAAGTGCATACCATTAGGTGATATGAGAACCACTCCAATACCTTGGCCACTCTTGCAAGCCGAGCCATCAAAATAAAGTTTCCATGGCACTACCTCAACTAGAGAAATAGTATCGCTCCAGCTAACATCTATGTGATGATCAACTATAAAGTTAGCTATGACTTGGCCTTTCATCACTCTCAGGGGCTCGTAGGCCAAATCGTACTCAATCAACACGTAAGCCCATTTTCCGATTCTTCCACATAGAATCGGCTTCTGTAACATCTGTTTTATAACATCGGTTTGACAAACGACAACACATGTAGTGGGGAGAAGATAGTGGCATAACTTAGTGCACGCGTAATAAAGTGATAAACACAATCGTTCCACAAACGCGTACCTGATTTCGGCGTCCAGTAGGCGGCGACTCAAGAATGTGATTGTTGGAACAATTGCGTTAGTTCCGGCAGGTTTTTGTGTGGTGGAGTGTGATGTGGAGAATGAGCCTCGAAGGACTCTAACATAGGGAGAAAAAGGTTTATACTGGTTTGGGCCTCTCTTGGGAGATAATAGCCCTACGTCCACTTGTGGTGGATTTGGCATGGTATGCCCTAGTATGGGGCAATAATTCCAGGGTTTCTTGGCCCCCTGCAGCGTGTCCCCTGCTACAAGGTCTTGGCCCTGCTTTTATAGGCGCACAGGCCTTAAGGAAAAGACCAAGATACCCTCTACAAGCCCCTAGGCTTATAGGGGTAGACAGGGAAAGGGAGCTAGCTACTGTACAAAAGTACCAGACAACTTTACAGCTTTACAGACGTGTCAGGCTATGCCAGGTTTTGACCAGCTAAAAGACACACCGAAGGCGGAGGCTGGGGGGAAGGCTTCGAAGTGTACCCCGGAGGGGGGCTTCGAAGCATGCTCCGGAAGGCGGCCTCCGAACTGGGCTCCCGAAGGGCGGCCTCCGGACTTGGCTCCAGAGGGTGGCCTCCGGACTTGGCTCCCGGAGGGCGGCCTCCGGACTCGGCTCCGGAGGGCGGCCTCCGGACTCGGCTCCCGGAGGGCGGCCTCCAGACTCGGCTCCCGGAGGGCGGCCTCCGGACTCGGCTCCCGGAGGGCGGCCTCCGGACTCGGCTCCGGAGGGCGGCCTCTGGACATGGCTCCCGGAGGGCAGCCTCCGGACTTGGCTCCGGAGGGCAGCCTCCGGACTGAACTTGAGGTCTGGGAACAGCTTCTTGTAGCGGAAACGGGCCTCGACAGCATTGGGCTCTGGGCCGAAGGCTGCCTGAGGCTGACGTCATTTGGCCCCTGTACAGGGAAATATATTCCCCCAACAGTAGCCCCTCGCGAGTAGGCCTTCGGGATGAAGGGGTGCACGCGCCCTTAGGACAAATGACCTGAAAACACAACTTCAGAGAAAACATGCCTTCAGAGCTTGGACCGAAGGTGACCTCGATACCCGGGGGTAATAAATGCCCGCGCTAGTTGCCAGAACGACCTCGGGGAGCCCGAACGGCTCCGCAACGGTCAGAAAAGTTACCGTTACCTTGCTCTGGGCCGATTCACCTTCGCTGGAGGCCCACCTGGCGGTGGGTTCGGCCCACGACGGTTGGAATTCTTACCGCGCCTATAAATAAGGGCTTACCGCGTGCGACTTCGGTACATTCTCATTTGCTTCCTTCTCGTTGCCTTGCAACCTTCGCTCTCTTCTTCTTCTTAGCTTCGCTAGCTCCCGACCTTCGCTAATTTTAGCCCCTCGCGGAGAAGTCCCACCAACATGCCGAAGAGGGCGGTGGCGAAGCCTCTGGCCTTGGGCTCGAGCTCGGGCTCCGCCCAGGTGCAGGCAGCGGCGGCTGCGGTAGCGAAGACTGCGCCTAGGCGGCTGGGGCCGAGGGACCTTCGGACACCCTCCGACAAGTTTGAGCAGACCTTGGAGATGAGGGCCTCGGTCTCCACGGAGGAGTCGGTCCAGAGGGCCTGCGAAGGGAGGATCGCGGCGAAGATCCAGCTTCGGGTCCCCGAGAAGTCGGAGGCTGAGCCGAGGCCTCGTGCTGACGAGGTGGTGGTGTTCGAGGCCTTCTTCGAGGCCGGCCTCGGACTGCCTGCAGTGGGGATGCTGAGCGAAGTCCTCAAGGCTTACAACCTCGAGCTCCCTCAGCTTTCGCCCAACGCAGTGGCGAGGTTAGCTGTCTTCGAGTGGGCCATGAGGGCCGAGGGCTGCGAGGGCCGCACGGATGTCTTCGTCACCCTCCAAGACGCCAACTGCCAACCGAAGCCGAGGGAGGGGACAGACCGCGTCAAGAGGGCGCTGGCCTTCGGCAGCACCAACTTCCAGCTCCGGAAGGAGTACCAAGACGCCTTCCTGGCGAGGGCCGTAAACAACAAGTGGTACTCGAGGTGGGACCAAGAGTGGTTCTACGCCTCCGTCGGCGCGAACTCTCCCCTTCGGAGTACCAACGCCCACATCTTGTACCGGCGCGAAGGGGTGGTGAAGACCAGCGAAGACATCCTTCGCTCGAGGATCTTGCTGCTCCGGAGAGTGGCGGCGAAGGTGAGTATGAGGGACCTCGCGGAGGAGTTCATCACCCTCCGGCTCATTCCCCTCGCGCGCTCCTGGCCGGAGGGGCTCTTTCAGGCTTCGGGTCGAGGTGAACTTAGAGAGTTGGCCTTCGACCGCTTCTGTAAGGCTTCACAATCTCTTTGCTTTTAATACTTCGTAGATTTTCACTTCTAACTCAAACTTTTCATGAAGCCGACCTCGAAATGAGGACCCCGGAGGAGGCCATCACGGTGGCGGATCGAGTCGTCGGGACTCCGACCCCCGAGGAGCAGACCCAGCGCCTTGCACTGGTGGGGTCCTAGGAGCGCTGGAACAGAGTATGGACCGCGCTCGACCTCAGAGGGCTCCCTTCTCTGCCGGACTTCGCCCACCTGACTACCTCGTCGGCCGGAGCCAAGAGGAAGAGGGGGGACGAGGACGAACCGGATGCTTTGGGACCTCGGTCGGAGGTCCTCGCGGCCGAAGTTTCTAACTCGGGGGAGGTTGCGGAGAAGCCCGCAACTACTCCGGCCTCCAAGAAGGCAGCGAAGCCCCTGGCGGCGAGGACTTCGACGGCGGAGGCCGACGCGCACACTCCGGCCGCCAAGGAGGCCACGGATGGCCCGGCGGAACCAACTTCGAGCGCGGGGGTGGATGCGCCGGCTTCGCAGCGAAGGAGCTAGAGGGCACACTTAGCCCCACCTGCCTTCCAAGAAATCTCCGACGATGGTAAACCCCTTTTTCTTTTGCATGCTTCTCTTCAATATGCGGATTTTGACTTGGCTCCCTGCAAAGGACGAAGACGATGCGAGGCCCACTGTGGCGAAGCCGGTAGGCGAAGGTGGATCGAAGCCTGCCGAGGCGAAGCCCACGGAAGCTTCGAGCAGCAGCGGCAGCAGCAGTAGCAGCGGCAGCGATTCGGAGTCCGAGAGTTCTTCGTCCGACGACGAAGGCAGCGGAGGCCGCGAGGTCCCTCGAGGCGAAGAAGATGTGGACGTGGTGGGCTTGAGCCCCGCCTCGCCGAAGCCCACGGAGGCAACCGTGGCCGTGGTTCACCCTTTCAAGCCGAGGGAGGGCGTGACGGTGGCGGCGATCCACGGTTTCCGCGAGGCTTGCACTTCTGCGGAGGGGGGGGATTTGGTGGCCCAACTTAGCCACCTGGACCCCACGGATCTCTTCGTCAGCTCGAACGAAGTCCTCGTGCGGGTGAGCGAAGCCCCTTGCAGCCTCGAACTATACTTTAGCCCTTGGTTAATACTTATGATTTCTTGAATTTCTGCAGGCCTTCGCACTAAACGCAGCAGCTTCGACTGCTGCCGACAGGCGGATGGAGCGCCTCGCAGAGGAGAAGGAGGCCCTTCGCCGCGAGGTCTCGGAGGAAGCCGAGAAACGGAGGCGGGCCGAGGCTTCGGCTACTGAGGCGAAGGAAGCTAAGGAAGACTTGGCCTCGGAGACGGCTCGGCTCCGCGCGGAGCTCCAAGCTTCGAAGGATGCCGAGGCCCGACAGGCGAAGGAGAACGAGGAGCTCCGCCAACGGGCTCAAGATCTTGAGAGCTTCGTCGTGGCCAATCTTGGCGAAGCCACCCAGAGCCTGACCGAGGTCCTTGAGAAAATAGGGACCGAGTGCCGGGATCCGGACTTTGGCGATCAGGACCCGATTGGGGACCGCGCCGATTTCTTGAAGACTGTGGCTTCGATAGCGGACGAAGCGCTGACGGGCTTCGCTCTTATGGCCGGTCGAGTCACGGGCCAAGGGGTGTTGCAGATGCTCCATGACGCGGGGTGTGACCACCTTCGGGCGGCAACCTCCGTGACCCCAGTGGCCTTCGGGGGTCCGCACTTGGTGACGCCTCCGGCCGAAGTTCGTGGAGCCTGGCGTCGGCTGCAGGAACCCTGGAAGGAGCAAGGCTGCGAAGCAGTCCTCGACCTCCAGAAGGCCCTTCGACACCGCCGAGCCAAAGCGCCTGTTGCGCCTGATCAGCCTTCGACTTCGACACCTCCGCCTCCGAAGGTGTAGATCTCCTTAGGCCTTTTGTAATACTTAGCTGCAGGCTTGTAAAAACTCTACCAGCTTATTAATATGAATGCGGGGGTTTTTTATACCTGCCCAGGCTCAGACTCCGAGCGTAGACCTCGAAGTCCTCGAGGACTCCGAAGAGCTTCAGCAGCTGTGGGTGATCCTCAAAGTAGCTAGGTCCGAAGGCCCCCCTCGGTTTAAGCTTCTGAGGGGGCCTAGCGGCGAATCCATATCCGAAGTAGCTCAGGATTTACTAGCCGCTGTGAAGACGGAGTCCCTTCAGAGCCCTTTGTCTTTGCCTTCGCGAACGACCTTAGCAGGCGATGAAGCCCTAGACTTTTCTGCCTTCGATACGGCACTGCCTGCTTCGCTAACTTGGAGCGACCTGCAAAGTGCAAGACGAAGCCTACGGGCTTCGGAGCCTGGACGGGCTAGTCGAGGGAGAGCGGGCTCCAACGAGGCAATGTCCAGCCGAGGTGGCCCTGGCCGAAAAAGAGGCAATCGAGGGTTGGGGCCTCGCACACGGTTCTTCTTAGGTTTAGATACAGACTATACGTAGTTTTGCTTTTGAAGTATGTTTGTAACACACTTCTCAATATACAATGAATGGAGTTTGTTATATTTGCATACTTCGTCTGTATGCTTCGTATTGTTTGGCTTCGAACGTTTTAGCTTGTCACGCTCGTACTGCGTATTACATTCGCACACCTCGCATACATGCTTCCCCCCTTTGCTCGTGGCAGCTAGGGACTTAGCCGTTGCTGGTGCGGGCAACAAATAAAAGATGCGAAGGGTGCGCCTTTCGGCGGCTTCTACGCATGAAATTTTATTTAAGCGAAGGCCTCTTTTGGGCCCGAGCACTTTAAGTTGGTGCGAAGCAAGGCTTCAGCATAACCAATTTAAGCGAAGCATGCTTCGGCATGCTGGGGTTTGGATGCTGTGCGTGAGCGAGGCTCTGGAACGCACTTAAATTTTAGCGAAGTATGACTTCGAGACGCTTGGGCGCATATTATACTAACACGCGAAGCAAGGCTTCGGAGCGTGTTTGGATAATGAAGCAAGGCTTCGGAACTTGGTCCTGTAATGAGAAGGATATTTGGTGTGGATTCACCGAACCTGTGATAGTGTGAGCCACCTTCGACTCTGGGTCACCTTCGACCCTGGGACGCTTCGGGTGCGGGACCCAGAATCCCTGGGATGCTTCGGGTGCGGAGCCCGGAATCCCTGGACGCGTCGGGCCAGTGGCCCGGAGTCCTTTTAGCCCACTGCTACGGGCCCGGAGGCACTGTGTAGCCTTCGGAGGGGTGCTCCGGATTTTATAAAGCGAAGCGAGGCTCCGGTTTTAAATAAGGCGAAGCAAAGCTTCGAGTTTTTGATAAGGCGAAGCATGGCTTCGGTTTTTGATAAGGCGAAGCATGGCTTCGATTTTTCAATAAGACGAAGCATTGCTTCGGTTTTTGATAAGGCGAAGCATGGCTTCAGTTTTTCAATAAGACGAAGCATTGCTTCGGTTTTTGATAAGGCGAAGCATGGCTTCGGTTTTTCAATAAGACGAAGCATTGCTTCGGTTTTTGATAAGGCGAAGCATGACTTCGGTTTTTCAATAAGACGAAGCATTGCTTCGGTTTTTGATAAGGCGAAGCATGGCTTCGGTTTTTCAATAAGATGAAGCATTGCTTCGGTTTTTCAATAAGACGAAGCATTGCTTCGGTTTTTGATAAGGCGAAGCATGGCTTCGGTTTTTCAATAAGATGGAGCAAAAGTTTGCATTCAAGGGCGAAGCAGGGCTTCGGTACTAAGGTGAAGCAGGGCTTCGGCTTTCAGGCGAAGCAGGACTTCGGCCTTAAGGCGAAGCAGGGCTTCGAGCTTATATTAATGTAATTGCAGATTGGTGCATCGAAGTAGGGCTTCGGACTGTACATACCTTGTAGCCCTTGGGGCTTCGACGACCTTCGACACGTGGAACGGAGCCCCTTGTCGGAGGGTGAGCTCCGGTGTGTGAAGTAGGAAGGCTTCGAAGCTCCCCCCTCAGGCGTACTTCGAGTTGCAGACAGTGGTAGAGAACTTAGCTTCTAGGACTAAGATCCCCACGGACGGCACCAACTGTTGGAACAATTGCGTTAGTTCCGGCAGGTTTTTGTGTGGTGGAGTGTGATGTGGAGAATGAGCCTCGAAGGACTCTAACAGAGGGAGAAAAAGGTTTATACTGGTTCGGGCCTCTCCTGGGAGATAATAGCCCTACGTCCAGTTGTGGTGGATTTGGCATGGTATGCCCTAGTATGGGGCAATAATTCCAGGGTTTCTTGGCCCCCTGCAGCGTGTCCCCTGCTACAAGGTCTTGGCCCTGCTTTTATAGGCGCACAGGCCTTAAGGAAAAGACCAAGATACCCTCTACAAGCCCCTAGGCTTATAGGGGTAGACAGGGAAAGGGAGCTAGCTACTGTACAAAAGTACCAGACAACTTTACAGCTTTACAGACGTGTCAGGCTATGCCAGGCTTTGACCAGCTAAAAGACACACCGAAGGCGGAGGCTGGGGGGAAGGCTTCGAAGTGTACCCTGGAGGGGGGCTTTGAAGCATGCTCCGGAAGGCGGCCTCTGAACTGGGCTCCCGGAGGGCGGCCTCCGAACTTGGCTCCCGGAGGGCGGCCTCCGAACTGCGCTCCCGGAGGGCGGCCTCCAGACTTGGCTCCGGAGGGCGGCCTCCGGACTGGGCTCCTGGAGGGCGGCCTCCGGACTTGGCTCCGGAGGGTGGCCTCCGTGCTGGGCTCCCGGAGGGCGGCCTCCGTGCTAGGCTCCTGGAGGGCAGCCTCCGGACTGAACTTGAGGTCTGGGAACAGCTTCTTGTAGCAGAAACGGGCCTCGACAGCGTTGGGCTCTGGGCCGAAGGCTGCCTGAGGCTGAAGTCATTTGGCCCCTGTACAGGGAAATATATTCCCCCAACAGTGATGATGTACTCCTTCCCTTCTACCTCCTGGGTTAGCACGGCCCCAATCACGCCATCTTCGGCAGGGATGTATAGCCGAAACAGAATCCCGGCCTTGGGTGCTCTCACCACAGGCGGTGATGACAAGCACTCCTTGATCTTTTCGAAAGCACTTTGTTGGCTTGCCCCCCAAGTGAACTCGGCTTCATTCTTTATCCGGAGTATGGGGACAAAGGCATCAATCTTGCTGGACAAGTTCGATATAAAGCGACACAAATAGTTCAACTTGCCGAGCAACTTTTGTACATCCCTTTTGTATGTCGGTGCTGCAATGTTTCTAATCTTTTCAAGTCTCTTAGGATCAATTTCGATGCCTCTCTCGTGAATCATGAAACCTAAGAACTTACCAGCCGACATGCTAAAAGCACAATTAAGTGGGTTCATTTTCAGCCCATACTGTCGCATTCTATCAAAAGCAACCTTTAAATCGGCTAAATGGTTTCCCATAGCGTCCGATTTGACTACGACATCATCGATGTAAACTTCTAACATAACTCCTAACAAATCATGAAAGATCAAGTTCATAGCGCACTGATAGGTGGCGCCGGCATTTTTCAGAGCAAAAGTCATGACGGCCCACTCGAACAACCCGACAAAACCAGGGAATTGAAATGCAGTCTTGTAGACGTCCTCTTCGGCCATAAAGATTTGGTTATAACCATCATTGCCATCAAGAAAACTTAGTACCTTGTGTCCTGAAGCATCATTGATCAGCATGTCGGCTATCGGCATTGGATACTCGTCCTTTGGGGTGGCTCTATTCAGATCCCTGAAATCGATGCATACCCATATCTTGCCGCTCCCTTTCTTCTCTACAGGCACAATGTTAGCAACCCATTCCGCGTACCTGCACGACCTGATATATTCAGCCTTGAGGAGTCGCTCCACTTCTTCTTTAACTCGGTCATAGACGACCGAATTAAAGCGGCGGGGAGGCTGCTTATAAGGCCTAAATCCGGACTTGATGGGCAACTGATGCTCCACGAGCTCGCGGCTTAGCCCTGGCATTTCGCTATACTCCCATGCGAAACAATCGACATACGACCGAAGTAACTTTATTACTTCAGCCTTTTCATCGGGCTGTAAATGTTGGTTTACAAAGTCGGCCTTGGGATGCTACCATCACTTATGTCGACCTCCTCCAAGGGATTGGCCGACACAAAACCTTGTCCTAATTTTTCTACTTCGCTAAAGTCCTCGATGGCTTTGGCGATACCCTCTTTATTAGACCGATACTGCTCCACACGAGACTTTAGCCAATCTAGATTATTCTTGCTAGACATGACTATTAATACAAAAATATCCGTGCTACTCTAGCCGGCTTTACAGACAATGGTACAAACTGTCCTCCGGATACGCTAACAAAATTGTAATCCGAAAGATCTCTACCTGATAGACACTCTACTTTGTTATGGACGGCGTCAACCGACACATCGGCCAAAGCTACTTGGGCCGAAATATCCGTGGGGATGACTTGCACCTCATCGCCGTCCCACTGTATCAAGCACTGGTGTAGAGTAGAGGGAATGCAACAGTTCGCGTGAATCCAGTCACGCCCGAGTAGTACGCTATAATTACCTTGCACGTCGACGACGAAAAATGTTGTTGGCAACGTTTTGTTGCCTACCGTCAACTCCATAGAGAGTACGCCCTTGGCCTCGGAGCTCTCGCCGTTGAAGCCGTTGAGCATCAAGTTGGTCTTCTTCAGTTCGTCTTCATCCTTGCCAAGTTTCTTCAATAACGAATAAGGCATTAAGTTAACAGTGGCACCGCCGTCGACAAGCATTCGGGAAATCGTCTTCCCATCGATGTGACCTCTGACATAGAGGGGTTTTAGATGGCAAGCCGAGTCCTTGGGCTTCTCGAAGATGGTATTGCGTGTTCCGAGGTTCAATTGAGCAACCTCGGCCTCATCTTGCGGTAGGGCGAACTCAGCAGGTAATGTGACGATGTTGATATCCATCACCTCGGGTGCTGGCCCTTCAGAGATGGGCGAGTAATCGTCGTCGAGCATGTCATCGTCGTCGCTCGGACTAGGAGCAGGTTGTTTATCTCAACCGGCTTCTCCCTCCATACCTGCTTTGTAGCTGGCCGAGGGCGGATTTCCTCGAAGATAGCGTCGCACTCGGCCTCAGCTTTCTTCTCGCGCATCTCCTGTGCCCTCAGCCTTTGTAGGCGTCTGTTCTGTGATTTGGACATGCCTGGAGGAGCCCAAGATGGCTGCGGCTTGGTGCCTGGAGCTACTGTTTGGCTTCCATTAATTTTTGCCAAAGTGGTATTGTGCCCTTCGGCCTTGTGCACCCTGTGTTTGGAGGGTGCCTCAATGCGAACCCCGATAGACAGGCGGCCCTCATTCGGCCGACCGAACCAAACTTCGGCGCAGAGCTCAGCCGAAGCCTGAGACTTACCTCCGTCAGACCTTGGTGACGAAGTCTTCGGGATCGGGACTTCTTGAGACCCGACTCTGATGGTTATGGCCTCGGACTCCCTGACTTCGGCCTCCGCGTGCTCACACCCTTCGGCTTCGCTCTGCATGGTCTGATTAGGAGGCATCACAGACAGTTTGTGGATGATGCCCCCCTCCGTTGTGTCTGTTTGCCCCTGCCATCCATAATACTCTGAAGGAAAACAAGGCATGGTGTTAGGTTGCGGAGGGTACCCTGACCCATATACGTACGGAGCCCACGGGGTTCCCGCCCAGTTATACGGCGGAGGCATTGGCTGCTCTAGTGGCCTCGCCCACTGCGAGCAGAACTCGTCAACCTTAGGGGGGGTTCGGCCAAGTCGAAGGCATCTCGGACCACACCAGCGAAGGGTCCTGCCAGGTTAGAGGTACGTTCAGCCAGTACGGGCCAAAGCCTCCTATCGGAGAAGTCCAACACGGTGCGGGGTTCAGCCACTAGGGGCCGAAGTTGTTGTATAGGGGACCCGACCACTGGGGTCAAAGCTGCTGTACGGGGGGTTCGGCCGTTGTGGCTCGGAACCACCGTGCAGAGCATCAGGCCATTGTGGCCCGGAGTCTTCGTGTGGAGGGTTCGGCTGCTTCGGTCCAAAGCCACCCTTCGAGGGTCTTGGACCCTTCGGCTGTTTTAGCTTGGTGTGTGGACCAGCTTCCTTGGCCTTCCTCCGATGTTTGTTCACCAGCATGTCATATGTTACCTTCGAGCTCTTGCGAGCCTTAGCCGAAGGGTTATTAATGTTCTGTTTCCACACTCCTACCTCGGGATTCTTTGGTACGAGTGTGCGAGTGCGTGGTTCTCCAATAATTATATCTTTCCATTTAGCCGACTCGGCCTGTTCTGGCCGAATTAGCACCTTCTTTTCGCCGAGGTCGACGGCGTTGACTGGAAAAGGATCTTTATCCAGCTTCATCTTCGGATCATGGTCTATCTTTAATCATCCTTCTTCTATGGCCAATTGTATCTGTCACCAAAAAACATTGCAATCATTAGTATTATGCGAATGTGAATCATGCCACTTACAGTATGGATGCTTCTTTAACTCATCGGTAGGTGGAATGACTTGACACTTAGGTAACCTGAGAAGCTGACTTTTCAAGAGAAAAATAAATATTTTATCACATTTAGTTATATCAAACGAGTACTTGACCTCACTAAGTCTATTCTTTGTAGGGGATGGTCGTAATTCGGAGCAAGTGACAGGTTTATTTTTAGTGTTCCAAACCCATTCAGCCACGTACATGTCGGCTGAATCCTCTTCCTCTGACTCCTTCTCATCAGAGCGTTCCATGATGTGGATTTCAGCCCTAGGCTTGCTAAATGTCTTAATAAACTTTTTATCTTTGGCTCGGCCTTCTTGGACCAGAGCCTGTTGTAAAACTTGGATAACTTCTAAAAAGTTTTGGTTATCTAACCTTTCTTTAATTTCGGAACTCAACCCGTTAAAAGCTAATTCTGCCAAGTCCATTTCTAAAATATTAAGGCTAAAACATCGGTTTCTAGTATCCCTGAAATGCTTGATGTACTCAGAGGCGCTCTCACTAGATTTCTGCTTAACCGATGTCAAATGTGAAAGCCTAAGTTCTGTTTCGCCTGTATAAAAGTAATCATGGAATTTTTGCTCCAAATCATCCCATGCTTGGATGGAGTTCGGCGGGAGCGCCGAAAACCAAGTGAAAGTTGTGCCGGATAGCGATAGAGAAAATAGTCTAACCTTTAGAGCATCTATCCTGCTAACCTCTCCGCACTGTGCTAAGAATTGGCTAATGCGCTCTAGTGTAGTCTTGCTACCCTCGCGATCGAATTTAGTGAATATAGGGATTCTATGGCCGCAAGGGTAGGGTACTGTATCAAGGTGGTCGGGTATGGTTTACGGTAAACCCTAACCCGTCCCTTGGGCACGAAGCCAGCACACTCTCTAAATAGTGCGTGGACACGCTTCTCTATGTCATCTTGGTACGCTGCTTGCACGCGCCTCTCATGCGGGGGCACGACACGCGGTGGGATATCGGCTTGTGAAGTATCCGTTAATCTACGTAATAGATTGCTATCCCCTTGTTACTTCGCCTATGAAGTATTCGCTAATCTGCGTAACAGATTGCTACCTTCGCACCTAGTGCAACACTTAGCAGAATTCGGTCCTCAAGCCGAATTAGTACTTCAAAACTACTTTGTTGCAGGTTTCCACCTTCGGAGCTACATCGCTAGAGGTGTCCAGAGTTGACAGATCGGTTTCGGAGGTTGCTAGAACACCCATCGGTGGGATCGCTGCTTCGACCGCCCATGCCAGATCGTCACGCTGTTGTTAGTTTGGCCAAGTCCCGCGCGCCAACACACTTCGCCAATAGACTTCATCACGACAAGCTTCGCCACGCTTATACTCCGCTCCAGACGAAGTCACGCTCATGCGTTGCGTCTAAGTCATTATTCTGTATCTTGCTATATTGGAGACTTCATGCCGAACCCCACTGTTCGGAGGTGATTGTCGCGTCTAGATTGGTTCGGAGTCCATCTTCAGCCAGATCAGTCCGAACGCCGAAGGGACCCTTCGGCGGAACACTTCGCACCATTCTTCGAATCAGTCAAGCTCCGTTCACTTTCTGACTTGTTTTGTTTAATACATTTCTTTCGGCTAATTAGATTATTTCTGTGTGATCTGATTACCTTGCGACTCTACCCCACTTACCCGGCTAAGGGTAGTCAGAACGTGATGTCGGTGTTGTGTTACACTTAGGCTTGTCCCTAAGTATCCGCACACTTTTGGATCGTCAAACTGACCCAAGTGCGGGGGCATATTTCTGTGCCAACACACTTTTTGGCGACTCCGCTGGGGATGAGCTACGCCAACATGACGGGTACATCTACATCGGCCGCTGGTACATCTACAACGACTACTACGTCTACACCGCCGATGGATACCATGGGAGGCGCGGATATCGACAACCGCAACATCCCTCGATACTCTCTCTCGTTGACCTTGACGCCGCTCTCGTCCTTGTCGAGGCCCCAGATGTACCAATTGGGGTCATCTGAGGCTTCAGCTCTCCACCAAAGTCAAACTTTTTCAGCATGTCCCACGTGTACTTGCTCTGGTGGATGAAGATGTCGTCCTTGGTCTGCTTGATCTGGAGCCCTAGAAAGTACTTGAGCTTACCCATGAGGCTCATCTCAAACTCGTTGTGCATCTGCTCAGAAAACATGGACACAAGCTCATTAGTAGAACCACCAAAAATAATGTCATCCACGTAAATTTGAGCAATCAAGAAATCTGAGCCAACTCTGAGCAAGAAAAGAGTCTTGTCCACAGAACCCATCACAAAGCCACTCCCCAACAAAAACTACTTTAAACAATCATACCAAGCCCTAGGGGCTTTCTTCAGACCATATAAAGCTTTCTACAACTTGAAAACATGTCGAGGAAACTTAGGGTTCTCAAAACCGGGGGGGTTGCCTAACATAGACCTCCTCCTCTATGTACCCATTCAGAAAAGCACTCTTGACATCCATTTGAAAAAGCTTAAAACCTTTAGAAGCAGCGAATGCCAACAGTATGCGAATGGACTCAAGACGAGCAACAGGGGTGAATGTCTCCTCAAAATCAATACCCTCTTTCTAGCAAAAACCCTGGGCAACTAATCAAGATTTGTTGCGCACCACAACCCCATCATCACCTTGCTTGTTCTTAAACACCCACTTGGTGCCTATGGGTTTGCATCCAGGTGGCAGCTCAACTAGTGTCCAAACCCGATTGCGAACAAAGTTCTCAAGCTCTTCTTGCATGGCGTTTATCCAATTTGCATCAAAAAGAGCATGAGCAACATCTCTGGGCTCAAAAGTGGCAACAAACATAGACTCAGCTAAAACAGTGAGTGAGCCAACATGAGAACGCAAGGATCTCGAAGTGAGATCACCGATGATGAGCTCTAAGGGGTGATCACACTGAACTGCTCGGGATCCTAGGTGATCATATGTCACCTCACCGAAGTCAGCAGCTGGCACCTCTGGACTCGACTGAGGGGGCTCGATCGAAGTGGAAGTAGTCATCAGAGGTCCACCCTCGTCCTCAGTCAAAGTCTCAGAAGGTGTGGGGTCTACAGGCTGTGCAGAAGGCCCACCCTCATCAATAGCGGGAGTGTCATCATCTTCCTCGAAGATGGAATCTCCAAGCTCATCATCACCAGAAAGCTCAAAAGAAGGAGTAAGAGAAGGCATGGACTCATCAAAAGAAACCTTGCAAGTCTCGACAAGCTGCTGGGAGTAGAGGTTCCAAACATGGAAGCCTCGAGAATGCAAAGCGTAACCAAGAAAGACTCCATCCCAGCAATGAGACTCAAACTTGTCCAGATGCCCTCCCTTCTTCAGCACAAAGCACTTGCAGCCAAACGGTCACAAGTGACTCACCTTGGATTGTCTACCAAACTGCAACTCATATGAAGTCTTACCTAAGTAAGCTCTAAGAAAAATGTGGTTCGCCAGATAGCAAGTCGTGTTCATGGCTTCAGCCCAAAAGCGCCTAGGAGTACTATGCTCATTGAGCATCATCCTGGCCATCTCGACCAGCGTGTGGTTCTTTTGTTCCACAATGTCGTTCTGTGGGGGAGTGTAAGGGGAAGAAAACTGATGCTCAAGACCCTGATCACTACAGAAGCTGATGAACTAAGAGTTTTTGAACTCAGAGCCATTATCAAAGCGAATTGCTCGCATCCGACCATTGTTCTCATTCTTTAGCTTCAAAACCAGGTCATGAACAAACTGGAAAGCCACATCCTTAGACTCGAGAAAGAAAACCCACGAGAATCGAGAAAAGTCATCAACAACTACAAGCGCGTACCACTTCCCACCGACTAAATGTACCCGAGCTGGACCAACAGTATCCATTTGTAACAGCTCTCCCGGGTATGAAGTCATCACTTGAGTCATAGGTGCGTGAGAAGAGGCAACCATTTTCCCATGACGACAGGGATGGCAAACTAGATCCTTCTCCATCTTAAGCTTGGGCAATCCTCGGATGAGGTCCATAGAGCTCAATCTGACTAGCAGATCAAAACTCAAATGACCTAACCTCCTATGCCACCTCTAGAGCTCAGAGGAGTATCCAACAATCAAACAGCTAGAAAGGCCAAAAGAACTTGAGAAATCAATCCGAAAAACTTTACCGAAGGGTAAGATCTGGCAAACCAAAGATCCTTTAGAATCAACAACAGAAGACATGCCCTTCTTAAAATGAACCTCTAAACTATCCTCAAGAAGTTGTGTAACAGAGACCAAATTAAAACTCAAGTTTCCAACTAAAGAAACATTCTTCAAAGAGAAATGCACAAAGATTCAAATTGAACCAATGTCGTGTACCTTCCCTTGACCACTATTCCCAAAAGTGATGTACTCCTTAAAGCTCGGGGAAGTGAGGCTGGAGAACCATCTGTGATGTCTCGTCATGTGGCGAGCGCATCCTAAATCCATGATCCACACGTCCTCCAGTCCTCGATCCTGCACGATTAATGGTCATAAGTGCGAGCAAATGGTCCGACACCAGGTTTAGCAAAGGAGCTAAACCAGTGTCGAGCCATCTGCTCAAAAGAAGGAAAGCAGAAGGAATCATAAGAGTATGGACCAAAACACGGCTCAAAGCGTGGTCCTCTGTTCTACCTAAAGTCTCAGCCACGAGGTCCAAAGCCGTATCCAGAATGACCTGGAGTTCTGCTAGAGCAAAAACGACCCTCCGGAGCACGGACACGAAAGTCGTCTCCTCTACCACCACCTACACGACGTGCCCTGTCCTCTAGCCTCTCTCCACGTCGAGGGACTCTCTGTCTACCACCCTACTGGTAGAACTACTTCTGTCCACCTCGACCTATCTCTACTCTCTCAACCTACTTCCTCCTGAATCAAAACTCCTCAAGATGGATGTCTCTTTGACAGAAATCACAGTGATAGGTAGGCTTCTTGTGATATGGTTGAGGCTTGGGGTTCTTGGGCTTGGTGGTGTTGGGTGTAGACTCTTTGGTGTGAGAGGGTCTAGGTAGAGAGTGAAGAGAAGTGTGGAGATGCTTGGGCTTTGGGATACATATAGGGTTCTTGGGTGGAGCTTTAGGTTGTTCTTGTAACACTCCATCCTTGGGTTAACAGGCCTGAAAAGACTCAGTGGAGTGAGTCTTGGGGTATCTCTGCTCTGGAGTCATCTTACTCCACTCCACTACATGGCTAATGGCACTCTCAAAGTTAGCCTTGGTGTAGGTGTAACCTACCCCAAACCCATCCTGCCTCTTGAACTGCTGGATCATCATGCCGAGTTGTGGCTCTCTGGCACTCACCCAACTCATGATCTGATAGAGGTAAGAGTTCTCGTTCTGAGCATCAGCTAGCTCCTATCTCAAGGAAGCTATTACCTCCACCTGAGACAAGCAGATCTCACACTCTCTATCGACTTGGATAGACTTCTCAGCTGTTAGCTTGATTAGTTCCAATCTAAAGGACAAGCAGTTCTCACAAACAGTGGGTGGAACTGACAGTGTCTCAAGCTCAAGCTTAGTCTGCTCCAGCTCAGCTCTGACTCTCACTAACTCACCCAACTGCTCATCACTCTTGGCTCTCAACTCAACTAAACCAGTCAAATGGGATGGGCGGTCACCACAGGGCACAACGACAGTGGCATGAGCATCTTTCAGCTCGAGCTGAGCTCTCTCAAGCTTAGTGGCCAAAGCATCTCTCTCATCTACCTTCTCTTTGAACCTGGACTTCAGATTCATCAGGTCAAACAACAGCACCTCGCAGTTAGGGCACTCACTGCTACCACCCAAGCAAGGGGAAGAAGATAGACTCTCAATCTTGCCAATGGCCATGGCAAGATCACTCTCAAGTTCATCTATCCTCTTCTTAGCCCCTCTAAGCAGTTTCTCCCGATATCTCAACTCCCGACGGTTCTCTTCTAGTAAATCAATGACTAATTGTTCATAGGAAGATACCTTTTCATCGTCGTCATCATCGGAGTTATTGGGGGAGCCCTTCTCTTCCTTATCCCTAAGAGCCATTGAGCAGACGCTCTTGTGGGATCTTCGGTTGTGATGCAAGCGGCTCTTCGGCTTGTTCCCGGAGGCCATGGAGCAGAGGCCCATCGGATCATCCTTGTCCTTCCCCTTCTTGATCATGATCTCCTCATCGCTTGAGCTCGATGAAGAGGAAGAAGACGATAATCTCTTGGAGTAGCTTCTCTCCATCTCGGCGAAGAAGGCCTTGTCTCACTTCTTGTTATCACGCCGGTAGTCCTTCAGGGCATTTCGGAAGAACTTGGTTTTTGGCTTGCCCTTTGTGAAGGTGGAGCTATCGTGGTGCTTGAATGAGTCGTAGGAGCCACCGCAGGTGCCTTTCTTGTGACTGTTCTGCTTGGGGCAGTCGGCGATGAAGTGACCTAGATCACCACACTCGAAGCATCCGGATTTTGTGCCGTGTCTTTTGAACATTCGTTTATCATAGACACGACGCACCCGGTTGTTAAAAAGACACAGATCATCATCTCCTAACGAATCAAGTTGGTCCTTAGTGATAGACATCAAGGAGAACGCAGCACAGCTCAAAGAGGATGAGTCAGCATAAGGTGTCACAAGGGCCAGGGTTTTTGAGCCAGAACCAGTGAGATTTATCTCAATTGGATATCAACCTATGTGGCCTTAAGCTTATTGAAAAGCTCTGCGATAGTCAAGGTATCATAAGAAGTGCTCTCAACGATAGAGGATACCTTGATCTCCCAGATCTTAGGGTCCAAGGTATGAAGAACCTTGAGCGCCTGCTCATGATCTGAGACCAGCTGAAATCCATCGGTCTTGTTGGCCCGAAGCTTGTTGATGATCAATTGAAAAAGATTCAACAGATTCACCTGGCTTCTGTGTGAAATTTTCATATTCACGCCGGTAGGTATGATAGAGCCGAGCCTTGACCTAGGCTTTCCCCTCATGGTATGCTTGGAGGGTAGCCCAGATCTCTATAGCAGTGCTGAGTTGCTCACACGCTCAAACTCAGTGGGACCTAGACCAGAAAATAAAATGTTCACAATCTTGTGTTGATAGCAGAAAAAGGCAATAATGGCTAGATTGTCAAAATATCAATTTTTGATGATTTGGGCCAGAAATACACATGTCCAGGGTCTGTCCGAAGCCCTACAAGGCCGAAGCCTATCAAGCTATGGGCTCCGAAAGCCTCCAGCTAGCCCATGGGCTTTGGCCAGGAAGCCTTCGGAGGCCCATGATGCCGAAGCTTCGGAAGCACACGCTATCGAAGCTTCAGCCCAAGAGCAAGCCTCGACAGGCCTGGCCGAAGCCCACGCTGTCGAAGCTTCGGCCCAAGGACCAAGCCTCAATGGGCCTGGCCGAAGCCCACGCTACCGAAGCTTCGGCCCGAGGAGCAAGCCTCAACGGGCCTGGCCGAAGCCCACGCTACCAAAGCGTCGGCCCAAGGAGTAGGCCTCGGCGGGCCTGGCCGAAGCCCACCTCGGCGGGGATAGAGTTGGACGCGTTGCCAGCTCAGTCTTTATCTCTATCCGGCCAGATTAATAGTAGATTAGATTAGAGTTAAGCCTCTATAAATAGAGGGGCCTGGCCGGCGTAGAGAGCCCCCCCCAACACAAACAAAACCAAAGCCAAGATTTGATCGTACCTTTACTTTTACCTTTACTTTCCTGTACCTCTTTGTGGGTTTGCCTGGAAAAACCCTCCGTCCACCACTACGGAACAGTGGTAAGCCTTGGTACTTCGCCCGTAAAGTCCCCGTTAATCTACGTAACAGATTGCTATCGCCTTGTTACTTGCCTGTGAAGTATCCGCTAATCTGCGTAATAGATTGCTACCTTCGCCACCCGTGCAACACCTCGCAAATTCGGTCCTAAGGCCGAATTGGCCCTTCGCATCATCCCTATTGCAGGTTCGCACATTCAGAGCCCCTTCGCCGGAGGTATTCGGAGCTGAGAGATTGGTTCCGGAGGTCCCCAGGACGCACTTCGACGAGTCTGCAGGCTTCGAAACAGGCTTCACACCATACTTCGTCGTGACATACTTCGGCACGACTACACTCCGCACCAAGATGAAGTTGCACCTATGTGTGGCCTTCGCGTCACTACTCTGTAATTCGCCGCATCGGAGGTCGCACTCCGAACCCCGCTGTTCGGAGGTGATCACCGCGCTCAGATCCATTCGGAGTCTACCTTCGGTCGGATCAGTCCGAACGCCGAAGTACCCTTCGGCGGAGCACATCGCACCGAGCGCCGAAGTACCCTTCGGTGGGGCACGTCGCACCGAGCGCCGAAGTACCCTTCGGCGCACCCTTCGCATCATACTTCGAACAAGGAGGACTCCGACTGGTTTGCTGATTTTAACCCGTTCAATCTATTTCTTTCGGCTAATTGGATTATTTCTTGTAATCTAGTTTCCTGGCGACTCCACCCCCCTTATCACTATTAAGGGAAGTCAGAACGCGGCGTCGGTGCTACGTTACGCTTAGGCCCGTCCCTAAGTATCCATGCACTTTTGGATCGCCGGACTGACCCAAGTGTGGGGGTATGTTTCCGTGTCAACACACTTTTTGGTGACTACGCTGGGGAAGAGCTACGCCAACACAATGAGTACGTCTACATCAGCCGTCGGTACATCTAATTCAACTACTACGGCTACACCGCCGATGGACGCAATAGGAGGCATGGATATCGACAACCGCAACGTGATGTCACCTACTCTTGAAGATATCCCTGCAGGAGACCGAGCAGAGATCGAGGCAAGGCTAAAGGCGCTCCAAGACATGATGCTTGGAGGCTACATCAATCAAGACACGCGCAGGCTTCGTCAAGCGTGACATTGTCACCCCCGACCCCGCTCAGGTCCAGGTAACACCGGTATCGCCTCGCTTATCTTCTTTTGAAATTGAGAAAAAAAATAGCCGCATCAGTAGATCAGGCCGTTAGCGCCTCGCTAGCCAACCGCTTAGATTCGGCAGTTAGCTCCCAAGTGGAGGGGACTCTTAGAAGGTTCGGCTTCACTTAGGCCGCAACCCCGGTTCCTATAGCTAGTACACCTCCGACGAACATGTCTCCAGCCTCACCACTTATGGCCGAGACCAATCATTATACTTATGGACAAACTAACACTGCATATCACACAACACCTGCGCCAATACCCGCGCTACCCGTGCCACACACGCAGGTGCCCGGACACGAGCATGCTATACAAATAGCACGTAGGGAAAAAGCAAATGGCCGACACGCCGATATCCCACCGCGTGCCGTGCCCCCACATGAGAGGCACTTGCAAACGATCTACCAAGATGATTTAGATGAATGGATCCGCGCACTGTTTAGGGAATGTGCCGGCTTCGTGCCCAAGGGACAGGTTAGGGTTTATCGCAAACCATACCCCGATCATCTTGATACAGTACCCTACCCCCGTGGCTATAGGATCCCTTAGTTCACTAAATTCGATGGTGAGGGTAGCAGGACCACAATAGAGCATGTTAGTCAATTTTTGGCACAGTGTGGAGAGGTTAGCGGGATAGACACCCTAAAGGTTAGACTATTTTCTCTCTCGCTATCCGGCACAACTTTCACTTGGTTTTCGGCGCTCCCGTCGAATTCCATCCACACGTGGGACGATTTAGAATGGAAGTTTCATGATTATTTCTACATGGGTGAAACAGAACTTAGGCTTTTGCATTTGACATCGGTTAAACAAAAATCTAGTGAGAGCGCCTCTAAGTATATCAAGCGTTTAGGGATACCAGAAACCGATGTTTTAGTCTTAATATCTCAGAAAGGGACTTGGCGGAATTAGCTTTTAATGGGTTGTGTTCCGAGCTTAAAGAGAGGTTAGGTAACCAAATATTTTTAGAAGTTAGCCAAGTTCTACAATAGGTTCTGGTCCAAGAAGGCCGAGACAAAGACAAGAAATTTGTTAAGACGTTTAGCAAGCCTAGGGCCGAAATCCACATCATGGAACGCTCCGATGAAGAGGAGTCAGAAGAGGAGAATTCGGCCAACATGTACGCGGCCGAAGGGGTTACGAGCGCTAAAAGCAAACCCGTCACGTGCTCCGAACTTCGACCGTCCCCCACAAAGAATAGACTTAATGAGGTCAAATACTCGTTCGATGTGACTAAATGTGGTAAAATATTTGATTTCCTCTTAAAAAGTCCGCTTCTCAGGTTACCTAAGGGTTAGGTTATCTCGTTTGCCGATGAGTTAAAAGAAGCATCTGTACTGTAAGTGGCATGATTCACATTCTCATAACACTAATGATTGCAATGTTTTTCGACGGCAGATACAATCGGCCATAGAGGAAGGACGATTGAAGATAGACCATGATCCAAAAATGAAGCTAGATAAAGATCCTTTTCCAGTGAAAGTCGTCGACCTCGGCGAGAAGAAGGTGTTGATTCGGCCAGAACAGGCCGAGTCTGCTAAAGGAAAAGATGTGATTATTGGGGAACCACGTACTCGCACACTCGTGCCAAAGAACCATGAGGTAGGAGTGTGGAAACAGAATGTCAATACCCCTTCGGCTAAGGCTCGCAAGAGGCTGAAGGTAACATATAATATGCTATTGAACAAGCATTAGAGGAGGGGCTAAAGAAGCAGGTCCGCACGCCATGTCAAAACGGCTGAAGGGTCCAAGACCTTCGGAGAGTGGCTTCAGACCGAGGGTCGTGAACCCTCCGCACGAAGGCTTCGGGCTGCAGTATCCTGGTGCCCCGCACAGTGGTTCTGGGCCACAATGGCCGAACCCCCCGTGCTATGACTTCGAACCCCAGTGGTCAGGTTCCCCATGCGACAGTTTCGGGCCCCAATGGCCGAACCCCGCACCATGGTGGGCTTCTCCGATGGGAGGCTTCGGCCCACACTAGCCGAATATACCTCTGGCCTGGCAGGACCCTTCACTGGTGTGGTCCGAGATGCCTTCAACTTGGCCAAACCTCCCTCTAGGCAACGGGTTCGGCTCGTAGTGGGCGAGGCCACTAGAGCCTCCGATGCCTCCGCCGTATGACTGGGCGGGAACCCCGTGGGCTCCGCATTTATCTGGATCAGGGTACCCTCCGCAGACTAACCCTATGCCTTACTTTCCTTCAGAGTATTATGGATGGCAGGGGCAAACAGACGCAATGGAGGGGGCATTGTCCATAGGCTCTCTGTGGTACCTCTGAATCGGACCCTGCAGAGCAAAGCTGAAGGGAGCGAACATGCGAAGGCCGAAGTTAGGGAGTCCGAAGCCATAACTATCAGAGTTGGGTCTCAGAAAGTCCCGATCCCGAAGACTTTGTCGCCGAGGTCCGATGGAGGTAAGCCACATGCCTCGGCCGGACTTCGCACCGAAGCTTGGTTCGATCGGCCGAACAAGGCTGATCCATTCGACGGGGTTCGCAGCGAAGCCCCCTTCGAACACAGGACGCCCTAGGCCGAAGGGCACACTTCGGCCAGAATTAACAGGGGTCAGACAGTAGCTCCAGGCACCAAGCTGAAGCCATCTTGGGCTCCCCCGAGCATTTCCAAATCACAAAAGAGACGCCTACAAAGGCTGCAGGCACAAGAAATGCGCGAGAAGGTAGCTGAGGCTAAGCGCGATGCTATCTTCGAAGAGATCCGCCCTCGGCCGGCCACAAAGTAGGTATGGAGAGAGAAGCCAGTTGAGATAAACAACTCGGCTCCTAGTCCAAGCAATGACGAGGATGACTTGCTTGACGATGATTACTCGCCTGTCTCTGAGGGACCCGCACCTCAGGCGATGGACATTCAACATCGTCACATTGCCCGCCGAGTTCGCAGCACCACGGGACGAGGCCGAGGTCGCTCAGTTGAACCTCAGTCCACACAACGCCATCATCGAGAAGCCCAAGGACTCGGCCCGCCATCTTAAACCGCTCTATGTCAGGGGTCACATCAATGGGAAGCCGATTTCCCGGATGCTCATCGACGGCGGCGCCACTGTTAACCTAATGCCTTATTCATTGTTGAATAAACTTGGCAGGGACGAAGATGACCTGAAGAAGAATAATTTGATGCTCAACGGCTTCAACGGCGAGAGCTCCGAAGCCAAGGGAGTGCTCTCTATGGAGCTGACGGTGGGCAACAAGACATTGCCAACAGCGTTCTTCGTTGTCGACGTACAAGGTAACTACAGCGTGTTACTCAGACGCGACTAGATCCATGTGAACTGTTGCATCCCCTCTACCCTACACCAGTGCTTGGTACAGTGGGACAGCGATGAGGTGGAGGTCATCCCCGCGGACACTTCGGCCCAAGTAGCTTTGGCCGATGTGTCAGTCGACGCCGTCCATAACAAAGTAGAGTGTCTATCAGGTAGAGATCTTTCGGATTATGACTTTGTTAGTGTATCCGGAGGATGTTTTGTACCAGTGTCTGTAAATCCGGCTGGAGTAGCACGGCTATTTTTGTATTAGTAGTCATGTCTGGCAAGAATAATCTAGATTGGCTAAAGTCTCGCGTGGAGCAATATCGGTCTAATAAAGACGGTATTGCCGAGGCCATCAAGGACTTTAGCGAGGTAGAAAAGTTAGGACAAGGTTTTGCGTCGGACGATCCCTTGGAGGAAGTTGATATAGGTAATGGTAGCGTCCCAAGGCTGACCTTTGTAAACCAACATTTGCAGCCCGAGGAAAAGGCTGAAGTAATAAAGTTACTTCGGTCGTATGTTGATTGTTTCGCATGGGAGTATAGCGAAATGCCAGGGCTAAGCCGCGAGCTCGTGGAGCATCGGCTGCCCATCAAACCCGGGTTTAGGCCTTATAAACAGCCTCCCCGTCGCTTTAATTCGGCCGTCTATGACCGAGTTAAGGAGGAAGTGGAACGACTACTTAAGGCTGAATTTATTAGGCCATGCAGGTACATGGAATGGGTTGCTAACATTGTGCCTGTAGAGAAGAAAGGGAGCGGCAAGATACGAGTATGCATCGATTTCAGGGATCTGAACAGAGCCACTCCAAAAGACGAGTATCCAATGCCAATAGCCGACATGCTGATCAACGACGCTTCAGGACATAAGGTACTAAGCTTTCTTGATGGCAATGCCGGTTATAATCAAATCTTTATGGCCGAAGAGGACGTCTATAAGACTGCCTTTCGATGCCCTGGTTTTGTTGGTCTATTCGAATGGGTCGTCATGACTTTCGGGTTGAAAAATGCTGGCGCCACGTATCAGCGCGCTATGAACTTGATCTTTCACGACTTGTTAGGAGTCATGTTAGAGGTTTACATCGATGACGTCATGGTCAAATCGGACGCTGTGGGAAACCATTTAGCCAATTTGAAGGTTGCTCTCGATAGGATGCGATAGTACGGTTTGAAGATGAACCCACTCAAGTGTGCTTTTGGTGTGTCGGCAGGAAAGTTCTTAGGTTTCATGATTCATGAAAGAGGTATAGAAATTGATCCTAAGAGACTTGAAAAGATTAGAAACGTTGCAGCGCCGGCATACAAGAAGGATGTGCAAAAGTTGCTAGGCAAGCTGAACTATTTGTGCCACTTTATATCCAACTTGTCAGGCAAGATTGATGCCTTTGTCCCCATACTCCAGCTAAAAAATGAAGCCGAGTTCACTTGGGGAGCAAGCCAGCAAAATGCTTTTGAGAAGATCAAGGAGTGCTTGTCGTCGCCACCCGTGGTGAGGGCGCCCAAGGCTGGGATTCCGTTTCGGCTATACGTCGCCGCTGAAAATAACGTGATTGGATTCGTGCTAACCCAGGAGGTGGAGGGGAAGGAATACATAATCACATTCTTGAGCCGCCGCCTGCTGGACGCCGAAACCAGGTACGCATTTGTGGAGCGACTATGTTTGTCACTTTATTACGCGTGCACCAAGTTACGCCATTATCTTCTCCCCACCACATGTGTTATCGTTTGCCAAACCGATGTTATAAAACACATGTTACAGAAGCCGATTCTAAGTGGAAGAATCAGAAAGTGGGCTTACGCGTTAATTGAGTACGATTTGGCCTACGAGCCCCTAAAAGCGATGAAAGGCCAAGTCATAGCGAACTTCATAGTTGATCATCACATAGATGCTAGCTGGAGTGATACCATTGCTCTAGTTGAAGTAGTGCCATGGGAGATTTATTTTGATGGCTCGGCTTGTAAAAATTGCCAGGGGATTGGAGTGGTTCTCGTATCGCCCAATGGTATGTGCTTTGAAACCTCGGCCCGACTAGAGTTTCCTTCCACTAATAACCAAGCCGAATACGAAGCTTTGTTGTTGGGTCTTGAACTAATAGAATCAGTAGGCGCTAAGCATGTTCACGCATACGGTGATTCATTATTAGTAGTACAACAAGTGGCCAAGGATGCTCAATGTTTTAATGGCTTACTGAATAGCTACTTGGACAAATGCCTAGACATAGTTTCTACTTTTGATGATTTCAAAATATCTCACGTGTCGAGGGAAGCCAATTCGATCGCTAATGATTTGGCTCAGCAAGCATCTGGCTACCAAGTCAGGAGAGGGAAATTCTCTGTGTTGAAAAAGTCGATGCTTGGTATCATTGCCGAAGCCAGTGATGCTGGACCGGCGCACCCTTCGGGTCGAAGCCCTCGGGTCACCGAGGGCCATCACATGCCGGAGCACCAAGATCGGAGTGCTCCGCCCACCGAGGGGTCCGGCATGCCGAAGCTTATAGTCCAAAGTCTCTCGGACGGGGAAGGATCTCCAGAGTCTGAACCCTCCGAAGGGCTTTGGCCAAGCACACTCCGAGCGAACACTTCGGCCGGGCTTCGACAGAAGCTGAAATGGCTCGGGGGCACCCCAAAGTCGGTGTTTTAGAAGTTCTTCCAGAAGGTGAACCAGCGAAGCCATCTGAAATCTGTAAGGGCGATTGGAGAATCCCAATCATCCAGTATTTGAAAGACCCTAGCCGAAGGGCTGATCGGAAGGTTCGGCGACAAGCATTCAAATTTGTGTTGGTAGACAACACACTGTATCGCCGAACCATTGACGGAGTGCTATTAAAGTGTTTGGACCATGAGCAGTCCCAGGTAGCTACAGGAGAAGTCCGTGAGGGGCTTTGCGGCACTCATCAGTCAGCCCAAAAGATGAGTTGGATGCTCAAAAGAGCAGGTTTTTATTGGCCGACTATAACTGAAGATTGCTTCAAGTACTACAGAGGGTGTGAGGCGTGTCAGAAGTTTGGCAACATCCAATTAGCTCATGCCTCATTACTCAATCCTATTGTCAAGCCATGGCCGTTTCGAGGTTGGGGTCTAGACTTCATCGGCCAGATCTATCCTCCTTCCTCAAAAGGGCATCGGTTCGTGTTGATGGCAACGGATTACTTCACCAAATGGACCGAGGTCGTACCTCTCAAAAACATGACTAACAATGAGGTACGTGATTTTATTTTAAAACACATCATACATAGATTCGGCATCCCTCAAACTCTTACTACGGATCAAGGTAGTTCCTTTGTTTCTAAAGAGGTAAAGGACTTCGCCGAATACTATGGCATTAAGTTGATAAACTCTTCACCTTACTATGCTCAGGCCAATGGTCAGGCCGAGTCTAGTAATAAAACTGTGATTAAGCTTATTAAGAAGAAAATTGAGGAGTTTCCGAAAAGGTGGCATGAAGTACTTTCCGAGGCATTATGGGCTTGTAGGATTGCAAAGCACAGTGCCACCAAAGTCAGTTCATATGAGTTGGTATATGGACAAGAGGCCGTTCTGCCTGTAGAGGTAGATCTTGGCTCCTTAAGAGTGTTGAAGCAAGATGGCTTATCGGTCGATGAATATGAAGCTCTTCTAAAAGATAATCTGGAGGAAGTGACCGATAAGAGACTAAGAGCTTTATAAGCCATAGAGGTAGACAAGAAGAGAGTAGCTAAATCCTATAATAAGAAGGTTAAACCAAAATGGTTTCAAATAGGAGACTTGGTATGGAAGACGATTTTTCCTTTAGGCACGAAGAGTCCCAAATTCGGCAAATGGTCACCCAGTTGGGAAGGTCCTTTTAAGATAGCCGAAATCGCTCCCGGCAACGCATACGTGTTGGAATCCCAGCAGGGAGAGCGGTTTCGAAGGGCTTTGAATGGTAGATACTTGAAAAGGTATTTCCCGAGTGTGTGGCAAACGTCATAGAAATGTCAAAAAGCCGATATGAACGGTATCGTCTCAAGATCATTGTGCTTTTAGTTCACTAGTTCACTAAAAGGTAGGGGGGCATGTGTTGATAGCAGAAAATGGCATTAATGGCTAGATTGTCAAAATATCAATTTTTGATGATTTGGGCCAGAAATACACATGTCTAGGGTCTGTCTGAAGCCCTACATGGCCGAAGCCCATCAAGATATGGGCTCCGAAAGCCTCTAGCTAGCCCATGGGCTTCGGCCAGGAATCCTTTGGAGGCCCATGCTGCCGATGCTTTGGAGGCCTTCGGAGGCCCATGATGCCGAAGCTTCGGAAGCCCGCGCTATCGAAGCTTCGGCCCAAGAGCAAGCCTCGACAGGCCTAGCCGAAGCCCACGCTGTTGAAGATTTGGCCCAAGGACCAAGCCTCAATGGGCCTAGCCGAAGCCCACACTACCGAAGCTTCGGCTCGAGGAGCAAGCCTCAACGGGCCTAGCCGAAGCCCACGCTACCAAAGTTTCGGCGCAAGGAGCCGGCCTCGACGGGCCTAGCCGAAGCCCACCTCGGCGGGGATAGAGTTGGACGCGTTGCCAGCTCAGTCTTTATCTCTATCCGGCCGGATTAATAGTAGATTAGATTAGAGTTAACCCTCTATAAATAGAGGGGGCCTGGCCGGCGTAGAGAGCCCCCCCCAACACAAACAAAACAAAAGCCAAGCTTTGATCGTACCTTTACTTTTACCTTTACTTTCCTATACCTCTTCGTGGGTTTGCCTGTAAGCCCTCCGTCCGCCACTACGGAACAGTGGTAAGCCTTAGTACTTCGCCCGTGAAGTCCCCGTTAATCTACGTAATAGATTGCTATCGCCTTGTTACTTCGCCTGTGAAGTATCCGCTAATCTATGTAATAGATTGCTACCTTCGCCACCCGTGCAACACCTCGCAAATTCGGTCCTAAGGCCGAATTGGCACTTCGCATCATCCCTGTTGCAGGTTCGCACATTCGGAGCCCCTTCGCCGAAGGTGTTTGGAGCTGAGAGATTGGTTCTGGAGGTCCCCAGGACGCCCTTCGACGAGTCCGTAGGCTTCGAAACAGGCTTCGCACCATACTTCGTCATGACAAACTTCGGCACGACTACACTCCGCACCAAGACGAAGTTGCACCTGCGCATGGCCTTCATGTCACTACTCTGTAATTCACCGCATCGGAGGTCGCACGCCGAACCCCGCTGTTCGGAGGTGATCACCGCGCTCAGATCCATTCGGAGTCTACCTTCGGCCGGATCAGTCCGAACACCGAAGTACCCTTCGGTGGAGCACGTCGCACCGAGCGCCGAAGTACCCTTCGGCGGAGCACTTCGCACCAGATGCCGAAGGTACCCTTCGGCGCACCCTTCGCATCATACTTCGAACTAGGAGGACTCCGACTGGTTTGCTGATTTTAACCCGTTCAATCTATTTCTTTCGGCTAATTGGATTATTTCTTGTAATCTGGTTGCCTGGCGACTCCACCCCCCTTATCACTATTAAGGGGAGTCGGAACGCGGCGTCGGTGCTACGTTACGCTTAGGCCCGTCCCTAAGTATCCGTGCACTTTTGGATCACCAGACTGACCCAAGTGTGGGGGTACGTTTCTGTGTCAACACCTTGTTGTTGTTTTGATGCTGGGTGACTATCTCGGGGGAAATGCGCTCAGCAACTGGAAGCACAATAAAAGTGTCGTGAACACAAATATCCAAATGTCCATGCTCTGGCTCATGAGATAGGCTCGCATGCGAGTCTTCTAGTAATTGTAGCCAAAAGCTTCAAGGGACGGGACCTTGCCAGATGAAGTCATGATCACTACCTTGGGTTAGAACCGGTTAAGGTATGGAAAAAACCTAACCAGACTCTGATACCACTTATAGGACTGAAAGTAGCGACCAAAGGGGGTGAATAGGTGCCTAAAAATTCTTTCGAATCAATAGCCTTCTCCCAATACCCCATCAAAGTGAAAATTATCTAGCCTAAAAGCGACCGGTGTCCTAAACGAAAATACACCATCAAAGTGCTTAAAGGCAGATCAGGTTAACTCACAGTTCAGATAACAGTTTCAAAAATGATTCACCAAATCATAGGTAATGCATCAACCACATAAACATACCCATCTCTCACAGACATTTCATCCATCACAAGGTCAACAAGTATCTAATCAAAAATAACCGGTGAGACTACGACCACATGAAAATAGCACTATATTTAATGCATTTAATCTTGACAAAAATTAATACTAGAAAATAAGCGTGCTAGGAATTAATTCATTAATCACGGAATATTCGGAATAGAAATCAGTGCACGAAAATTGAGAAGAGATCAATTACTGTTCTGAATTTGTCTCCTGTTCATGCATTCTACCGAACGCCTAGCCTGCATGTGCTGCTTCCTAGCACTGGTTCATGCGCTGCTGCTCTAGATGCTTCAGCCCGAACAGCTTTGCTGCTTATGCCTACACGCCGGCAATCCAACAGCAAAAAAACATGCACGCATCCTGCTGCCTGCAGTTGCTCTAGCGAGGCCACGCGCTAGGCTAGTGCTGCATTAGGTGGCCAACGCTACCTCGTGTAGAGAACCACCACACAAAGAAAACAGGGGTGCCGAAGTGCTACACTGCTTCTTGGAACGGTAGCCCCTCAGCGCTGCTTCTTGCAACAGGAGCCCCTACCGCCCCGAGAAGACCAAGGTGTGGGCCTTCGTTCCTTTCCGCAGAAGTGTGCACCGCCCACCGGACCTCTCTCTGCTCAGCGCCCAGCACCACGCGCCTCCGGCGTCACGCGCGCCGCTCATGGAAGCAGCTTCTACTTCTAGAACCAGCGCCTCCACGCTGCAGTCCTGGTGCCGCCATGCAGAGAATCAACCGCGCCGCCACCACAAAACAATACCACTCATCAGAAAATCAAATCCTGGCGATGCTGATGGCTGGTGTGTGCTAAACAGAGAATGCTTGAGAAAATCAAACAGGAAATGAACATCAGAGGATTTCTATGAGTATTTGGGAAAGTGAACTCTAATTTGTCATTGAGTGAGTTAACCCTAACCCTAGGGATTGGGGACTATTTATAGGCAGTCCAATAAATGGGAAAAGATAGATTTACCCCTAGGGTAATTTATACAGATGCAAAAATAAACTGAAAAGACCAACATGCCCTTAGGATTTTTACAGACTCGACTAACACACTGTGGGCCTAAAAAGCAAAATGGTAAAATCCTAAATGCAGATAACTTGTCCTGATGTGGAGCTTTCGTAGCAGCTATGGCTTCGCTTCAGGACGGCTCGATCACGGATCAGTGGTCTAGATTGGGCGTCTGTTTTCCACCGAAACCGACAAATTGTCCACCGTCTTCGCACCGGGTACCTAGATTGGGTCGGCCTGATTCCGTGGCTCCCTCAGCCCGGCAATCGCTCACCACCCGTGTACCTAAGTCAATCCCGGTCAATAGACCAGTGGATCCCCTGCTGCTCCTAGCCCATGTACTCGGATTGGGCCGATCTGACTCCACAGCTCCTCTGCCCGGTAGTCACTCGCCGCCAGTGTACCTGAGTCACATGTGGCCCAGACATGGAAGGTCTCATCTTCTCTTCATCTCCTCTCTCTTTGACTTCCGTTGACAATCACTCATCACATCTGGAGCCATGAGGCCCATGATCTTCAACATGTCTCCTCACCTTACCACGGTTAAGGGTAGTCGGAATGCGACATCGGTGTTGTGTTATGCTTAGGCTTGTCCCTAAGTATCCGCACACTTTTGTATCGTCTAACTAACCCAAGTGCGGGGGCACGTTTTCATGTCAACATGAAATAGTACCATGGAAAATTTATTTTGATGATTCGGCTTGCAAAAATGGCCAAGGTATCGCAGTGGTTCTCATATCACCTAGTGGTATGCGCTTTGAGACCTTGGCCAGTTTATAATTTCCTTCTACTAATAATCAAGCCGAATATGAAGCTTTATTACTAGGACTTGAATTGATAGGTTCCATGGGTATTAAACATGTTCATGCATATGGTGATTCTCTGTTAGTGGTACAACAAGTAGCTAAAATTTCTCAATGTTTTAATGGTTTTCTAAATAGCTACTTGGATAAATGTCTAGACATAATTGATACCTTTGATGACTTCAAAATTTCTTACGTGTCCAGAGAAGAAAATTCAATTGCAAATGATTTGGCTCAATAGGCATCTGGCTATCAAGTCTTGAGGGGAAAATTTTCTGTACAGGGAAAGCCGATGCTTGAACTCCCTACCGAAGCCAGAGGATTCGGGTGGATGCGAGACCCATCGGACCAGTCCCCTTCGCCCACCGGAGGGTGTTATGTGTGGGAGCCCTCGTACCGGAGCCCTTCATCCTCTGAAGGACTTTTCACACTGGGCTCCTCATGACAAAGCCTTCCGAGTGTTAGAGGTCTTTGCGCGCCAGACCCGTCCGCCGAAGGGCTTCGGTCCAATCGGCTCTGCACAGCCGATTCGACTAGCCCTCGGTAGGAACAGGAGTGGCTCGGGGGGCAGTTTGAAATCAACAATTTAGATGCCACTTCGAAGAAGGAATTGGCAAACCCTCTGAAGATCCAGAAGGCTAATTAGAGAATTCCAATTGTCTAGTATTTAAAGGATCCCAGTCAAAGGGTTGATCAGAAAGTTCGGCGATAGGCATTTAAATTTGTATTGCTTGATGATGTGTTGTATCACCGAACTATTGACGGAGTACTTCTAAAGTGCTTAGATGTCGATCAGTCTAGAGTGTCTATAGGAGACGTTCATGAGGGACTTTGTGGCACTCATCAGTCAGCCTGGAAAATGAGTTGGATGCTCAAAAGAACAGGTTTTTATTGGCTGACTATGACCGGGGATTGTTTTAAGTATTATAGAGGGTGTGAAGCATGTCAAAAGTTTGGTAATATTCAGTTGGCTCCTGCATCGCTACTTTACCCTATTATCAAACCATGGTCATTTTGAGGTTGGGTTTCAGACTTCATCGACCAAATTCATCATCCCTCTTCAGAAGGGCACAGATTCGTGTTGATGGCTACAGATTACTTAACCAAATGGACTGAAGTTGTGCCTCTCAAGAACATGACTCATAATGAGGTAATTGACTTCATCTTAAAGCACATCATACATAGATTCGGTATTCCCCAAACTCTCACTACATATCAGGGTACTTCATTTGTTGCTAAAGAAGTGAGAGACTTTGCCGAATTTTATGGCATTAAGTTGATAAACTCTTCGCCATACTATGCTCAGGCCAATGGTCAAGCCGATTCTAGTAATAAAACCGTAATTAAGCTTATTAAGAAGAAAATCGAAGAGTTCCCTAAAAGATGGCATGAAGTGCTTTCCGAGGCGTTATGGGCTTGTAGAGTCGCAAAGCATGGTGCTACCAAAGTTAGTCCATATGAGTTAGTGTCTGGACAAGAAGTCGTTCTACCAATAGAGGTAGATCTTGGCTCATTAAGATTTCTTAAGCAAGATGGCTTATCGATCGATGAATATAAAACTCTTTTGAAGAATAATTTAGAAGATGTGACCGATAAGAGGTTGAGGGCTCTAGAAGCCATCGAGAGAGATAAGAGGAGAGTAGATAGAGCCTACAACAAAAGAGTCAAAGCAAAATCATTTCAAGTTGGTGACTTGGTTTGGAAGACGATTTTTCCTTTAGGCACTAAGAGCCCCAAATTTGGTAAGTGGTCGCCTAGTTGGGAGGGTTCTTTTAAGGTGGCTGAAATCGCTCTAGGTAGTGCATACTTGTTGGAGTCTCTACAAGGAGAGCGATTTCGGAGAGCTTTGAATGGTAGGTATTTGAAGAAATATTTCCCAAGTGTGTGGCAAAGCGCTTAAAAATGTCAAAAGGTCGATATGGAGTATATCATTCTTAGCCTGTTGTGCTTTTATCTCACTTAGTTTGCTAAAAGGCAGGGGGCATGTGTTGATAGCAAAAAAATGGCATTAATGGTTGAAATTGTCAAAATATCAATTTTGATAATTTGGGCCGAAAATATGCAACTCCTGGTACAGGCTGAAGCCCTGAAGTACAAGAGGCCCACCTACATGGGGCCTCGGGGGCCTTTTAGCAGCCTGCTTTGGAGGCTAATTTCGGCCCATAGGCCCTTCGGCGGCCGACTTCACCGAAGCTTCGGCCCGAGGAGCAGGCTTCAACGGGCCTGCCGAAGGCCCACCCCAGATAGGCTTCGGATAAGGAGTCTGATATAGATTCAGGTTGTTTTTATCTCTAATTTTGATTAGGCCAAATAAGAAGACGTACCCTATAAATAAGGGGTGAAGCCAGTTCATAGGACCCCCCAACATAGATCAACTCTTCAAACCCTTGTTTGAATCATACCTTTATTTTCTTTACTTTCCGCATTAGATTAGTACACCTTCGTGGGTTTGCACTAGAAGCCCTCCGTCGGCCATGCCATAACAGTGGTAAGCCTTATTGGTTCACCTATGAATCATCCGTTAGTCTACGTAACATATTGCTATCACCTTGTTGGCTCGCTTGTGAACCATCCATTAATCTACGTAACAGATTGCTACCTTCGTTTTGTATAATGCAACACTTGGTAATTCGGTCTCTAGGGCGAATTGGCACTTGATCTTCATTTGTTGCATGTTTCACGTTCGGAGCCCCCTTCGCCGATTCTTTCCAGAGCTAGGAAGCTAGTTTCGGAGGCTGCCAAAGCACCCTTTGGTGAGCCCTCGCTTCGTCCGTCCGTGCCAGATCCATCACGCTATTGTCGGTCTAGTCAAGTCCCACGCACCGGATCCACTTCACATCGTAGTTGCTTCGCACCAGGGTCATGCCAGAGCCCTCTCTGCACCAGACTTCATCACGCCAGTGCTCCACACTGGACATCATCGTGTCAGTGCTCCGCGTTAGATGTTGTTGTGTTAGAGGTTTCGCACCAAACCCTGTCGTTCGGAGGCGATTTCGTGTTGCGATCGGTTCGAAGCCCGTCTTTGGTCAGAATCGATCCGAACGCCAAAGGCTACCTTCAGCGCACCCTTCGCAACACACTCCAAAGGACCCCCTTCGGTGAACCTTTTCTCGGTATACTCCGAACCAATCTTGCTTTGTTTGTCTGATTGGATTATTTTATCTATATATTTCGGCTAATTGGATTATTTCGGTGTGATCTGTTACCTGGCGACTCCAGCCCCCTTGCCGCTGTTAAGGGTAGTCGAAACGCGATGTTAGTGTGGTGTTACGCTTAGGTTCATCCCTAAGTATCCACACACTTTTGGATCGTCGAACTGACCCAAGTGCGGGGGCACGTTTTCATGTCAACACTCGTATTTTGTCGCTCCCCTTCTTCTCTAAAGGCACAATTTTAGCAACCCATTCAGCATACCTGCATGGCCTAATAAATTCAGCCTTGAGCAATCGTTCTACCTCCTCTTTAACTCAGTCATACACGGCCGAATTAAAGTGGCGAGAGGGATGCTTATAAGGCCTAAACCCGGGTTTGATAGGCAACCGTTGCTCTAAGAGCTCGCGGCTTAGTCTGGGCATCTCACTATATTCCGACACGAAACAATCAATGTATGACCAAAGCAACTTTATTATTTCGGCCTTTTCATCAGCCTGTAAGTTTTGGTTTACAAAAGACGGCCTTAGAACGCTACCATTGCCTATATCGACATCTTCTAAAGGGTCGGCCGATGCAAAACCTTGTCCTAACTTTTCTACTTCGCTAAAATCTTCAATGGCTTTGGCAATACCGTATTTAGAAGACCGAAATTACTCCTCGCGAGACTTCAGCCAATCAAGATTACTCTTACTATACATGACTACTAGTTTAGAAATAGTCGTGCTACATCAGCCGACTTTACAGACACGGGTACAAAACATCCCCCGGACACGCTAACGAAGTCATAATCCGAGAGGTCTCTACCTGATAGACACTCTACCTTATCATGGACGGCGTCGATAGATACATAGGCCAATACTACTTTGGCCGAAGTATCCGCTGGTACAATCTCCACATCATCACCGTCCCACTACATTAGGCACTAGTGCAAAGTAGAATGAATACATCAATTTGCGTGAATCCAATCACGCCCAAGTAGCACACTGTAGTTACCTTGCACATCAACGATGAAGAATGATGTCGGCAACGTCTTGTTTCCCACCATCAACTCCAGGAATAGTATGCCTTTTTCTTCGGACCTCTCGCCGTTGAAGCCGTTGAGCATTAGGTTGATTTTCTTTAGACCCTCCTCGTCCCTATAGAGCTTCTTAAAAAGAGAGTACGGCATTAAGTTGACAGTGGCACCACCATCAACAAGCATCCTAGAGATCGGCTTTCCATCAATGTGCCCCTTAACATAGAGAGGCTTCAAGTGACGAGCTGTATCCTCAGGCTTCTCAAAAATAGCATCTCGTGGGTCGAGGTTCAACTAAGCGACCTTGGCCACATCTCGTGGTACTGCGAACTCGGCGGGAAGCATGATGACATTGATGTCCATTGCCTGAGGCATGGGTCCCTCGGAGACAGGAGTGTAGTCATCGTCGAGCATGTCATCGTCGTCGTTGCTTGGAACGGGAGCCAGTTTGTTCAACTCAACCGGCTTGAGCATCCATATTTTCTTCACGATTGGTCAAGGGTGGATTTCCTCAAAGATAGAGTCTCGCTCATGCTCGGCCTTCTTCTCGTGCATTTCCTATGATCGCAGACGTTGTAGGCGCCTCTTCTGTGATTTGGACATGCTCGGAGGTGCCCGAGATGGTTGTGGCTTAGTACCGGGCACCACCAACTTGTTTCTATGATTTTTGTCTAAATAGGAATTACCTGGGTTGGCCTCGTATTCTTTGCGCTTGGTAGGAACCTCTCTGTGCACCTGTCGGTTGGACCGGCCTCGTTAGGCCGATCGAACCGGGCTTTGGTGATAGCCTCGGCCGGACAAGGGGACTTACCTCCGTCGAGCTTCGGCGAGGGGGCCATCAGTATTGGGACTTTCTGAGACCCTACCTTGACTGTGATGGCTTCGGACTCCCTCACCCTTGCCTCTTCGCACCCATCTCCCTCAACTTCGTCCTGCGTGAGTCAATTTGGAGGTGTCACAAACAACCTGTGGAAAACGTTCCCCTTCGTCATGTCCACTTTTCCCTACAAATCATAATACTCCGAAGGAATACAGGAGACAACGTTATGCTGTGAAGGGTACCCCAGCGGCGAGGCGTAGTTCGGAGCCCACGGGGATCCTACCTAGTAGTATGGTAGAGGCATCGGCGGTTCTAATGGCCTTGCCCACTATAAGCCGAACCCATTGCCCAAAGGGGGGTTCGGCCACATCGAAGGTATTTCAGACCATATTAGTGAAGGGTCCTATCATGCCAAAGGTATGTTCGGCCATTGCAGGCTAAACTCTCCCACTGGGGGGGTTCGCCCAGAGCGAAGGTGGTTTCGGCCACTGGGGTCTGAAGTCACCTAGCGGAGGGTTCGGCCATTGGGGTCCAAACTCATTATGCTGAGGGTTTTGACATTGGGGTCGAACTCGTTATGCGAAGGGTTTGACCATTGGGGCCCGAACACGTTATGCGGAGGGTTCGGCCATTAGGGTCCAAACTCACCCTTCGGGGGGTTCGGCTTTTGTGGTTTGAACTCACCCTTCGGCTGTCTTTGCCCCTTTGGTTGTCTTGGCATTTTTGGTCAGGGCCTGCTTTCTTGACTTTCTTCTGGTGTTTATCCAACAACATCTGGTATGTTACCTTTGGCTTCTTGCGAGTTCTGGATGAAGAAGACGTGTTGATGTTCTTTTTCCACACTCCTACTTCAGGGTTCTTTGGAATGAGTGTGCGTGTGCGTGATTCGCCAATAATGATCGCTTTCCCTTTAGATGACTCGACATGTTCTGGCTGAATCAGCACCTTCTTTTTGTCGAGGTCGTTGGTGTTCACGAGAAAGGGGTCTTTGTCCAGCTTCATCTTCGGACTAGAATCTATTTTCAATCGTCCTTCTTCTATGGTCGATTGAACCTGCCGACGAAAAACATTGCAGTCGTTAGTATAATGAGAATGTGAATCGTGCCACTTACAGTAGGGACACTTCTTTAGTTCGTTGGCGGTCGGAATGACTTGGCCCTTGGGCAACCTAAGAAGCTTTCTCTTTAGGAGGAAATCAAATATTTTATCGCATTTAGTCACATCAAAAGAGTATTTAACATCGCTGGGCTGACTCTTAGTAGGAGACGGTCGTAGCTCAAAACAAGTGACAGGCTTGCTCTTAGTGTTCCAAGACCATTCGGCCACATACATGTCGGCCGAATTGTCCTCTTCCTCTGACTCTTCCTCGTCGGAGTGCTCCATGATGTGAACTTCAGCTCTAGGTTTGTTAAATGTTTTAACGAATTTTTTATCCTTGGCTTGGCCTTCCTGGACCAGAGTTTGCTGTAGGACTTGGCTGACCTCTAAAAATTTTTGGTTATCTAGCCTTTCTTTAATCTCAGAACGCAACCATTTAAAATCTAGATCTGCCAAATCCCTTTATGAAATATTGAGGCTAAAACATCGGTTCACGGTAACTCTAAAGAGCTTGACGTACTCAGAGACACTCTCGCTAGATTTTTGTTTGACCGATGTCAAGTGTGAAAGCCTAAGTTCTATTTCGCTCGTATAAAAAGTCATGGAACTTTCCTAATTGGGCCCATGTTTGGATGGAGTTTAGTGGAAGTGTCGAAAACCAAGTGAAAGCGGTCACGGACAGTGAAAGAGAAAACAGTTTAAGTTTTAATGCGTCCGACCCACTAGCTTTTCCACATTGTGCTAAGAATTGGCTGACATGCTCTAGTGTGGTCTTGTTTCCCTCGCCGTCGAATTTGGTGAATTCAGGGACTCTATAGCCGCGAGGGTAGGGTATTGTATTGAAGTGATCAGGGTATGGATTTCGGTAAACCCTAGCCCAATCCCAAAGCGCGAAGCCTGTACACTCCCTAAATAGCATGCAGATTTGATCATCAATGTCGTCCTGGCCTCCTACCTATGCACGTCTCTCATGCGGGGGCGCGACATGCGGTGGTATGTCGGCGTGTCGGCCGCGGATCTCCTCCCCATGTGCTGGCTCATGGTGTATGACGTGCTCGGGTCCATGCGGGTGCATAGGAGCGTGCGGCGCAGGCAGCGCGAGAAAGGCTAGAGCAAGCGTAGGTGGAGGCGACGCATAATAAGCAGGGTTAGCTTGGCCGTAAGTGTAGTGACTTGTCTCGGCCATATATGTTGAGGCCGGAGACATGATAGCTTTGCCGGTACTACTGTCGGTTTTGTTATAAATGCGACTTATCGAGGGTACACTAGTGATTAGAGTTGTAGGAATGGCCTCGGTAAAGTCAAACCTTCTAAACATTGCATCTACCTAAGAGCTAACTGCTGAATCTAGATGGTTGGCTAGTGAAGCGCTAACGACTTGATCTACCGATGCGGCTATCTTTTGCTCAATCTCTAAAGAAGATAAAGGAGGTGACACTGGTGTTACCTGAGTCCGAGCGAGATCGGGGATGTTGATGTCGTGCTTGAAGAAGTCCGCGCGTGTCTTGACGTAACTTCCGAGCATGAGATCTTGGAGCTCTTTCATCTTTGCCTCGATCTTCGCCCGACCTTCCTCGGGGATGTCTACAAGGGTGGGTGTCATGATGTTGCAGTTGTCACCAAAAAGTGTGTTGACACAAAAACTTGCCCCCGCACTTGGGTCAGTTCGACGATCCCAAAGCGTGTGGATACTTAGGGATGAGCCTAAGCGTAGCACAACACTAACGTCGCATTCCAACTACCCTTAATAGTGGCAAGGGGGTGGAGTCGCCAGGTAATTAGATCACACAGAAATAACCCAATTAGCCAAAATATATAGATAAAATAATCAAATCAGCTGAACGGAGCCTGATTGGTTCGGATATACCGTGTGAAGGGTGCGCCGAAGGTAGCCTTCGTTGTTCAGATAGATCTGGCCGAAGACAGGCTCTGAACATATCATGATACGAAAATGCCTCTGACTGATAGGGTTCGGTGCAAAGCCTCTTGACATGACAAAATCCAACGCAGAACGCTGGCGCGACAATGTCCGATGCGGAGTACTGGCGTGGGAGGTCCGATGCGGAGTGCTGGCGTGACAAAGTTCGTTGCAGAGCATTCTGGCATGACTCTGGCACGAAGCAACTCTGATACAAAGTAGCTCCGGTGTGCAGGACTTGACCAGGCCAACAATAGCGTGATAGATTCAGCACAAACGGACGAAGCGAAGGCTCGCCGAAGGGTGCTCTAACAGCCTCCGAAACCAGCTTTCTAGCTCCAGAAACCTTCAGCGAAGGAGGCTCCAAACGTGAAACCTGCAGCAAACGAAGATCAAGTGCCAATTCGGCCTAGAGACCGAATTTCCAAGTGTTACAGTTGTGGGATTGGAATGGCGACTAGAGGGGGTGAATAGGCATCTCGACAAATTCTCCTGAATAAGTTGTCCTTTTCAAATCACCCAACTCACCTCCAAAAATTGTCCATCCAAATTTTAACCAACCAATACAAGATCAGAACACAACTTGAAGTGAAAATTGCAATTCAGCTTAATTTGGAGTTTGGTCGGTCGAACTATTCTGTCAGAAACTGAAGCTCCGAAGTTCACTGCCTAGATCGACAATTGGTTTGCCGACACAAAGATATCGGAGATTGATTTGTCGACAAAGATCAAAACACTCACAAAAGAGGTTTATAGATTCATTCTATGGTCTTTGGACATGTACTCAAAAATATGAATTCAGATCTGCACATACACACATTCAAAAGCAAATAAAAGTTCAGAACTATTTAAGAGGATCTAGATCACTTTGCAATCTTTGATTTTCACAGATCAGCAAATATATACTCAAACTCACAACATAGTTTCAGCATATTCAATAATGAGCTCAATTCATAATCTCACATTGAAAACAGACTTCTGAAAATGAATAGTGGTTTCAGAGAAAATATGTGTTGACAACTTTATAGCAATTCAGATATCAGAGATGGACTGAATCAAATGAAACCAAATCTGAAAACAGGTTTCAGTTTTACACTAGATTTCAATTCAGAATTCCAGAAACTAAAACAGATTAGTATTGACAAACTTCAGTTGAATCCACAGTACATTTGTAGCTTTCTTGAAGATGATCAGTGAGTTCACATGATCTGAATCAAATATCAGAGTTCAATGAAGTTCTGATTCAAAAAATTTACTACTGCATATTCAAAAATAAATTCAAAAATAAACTCTTTAGGTATAAGGCCCATTATATAGCCATACCCTAAGAGCCAACTTTACACATGACTCCACCTACTTTTCAGATTTATACATGAGGACAAGACACAATTTCAGAAAAAGAAAACCTGAAAATAACTCTCCTACTTGACTCAAAAAGAAATACAACTTGACACAACCTTTTAATATATTTTCAGAACTTGATAATTCTGAAATATACCAAAACTTTACACTACTAAACTAAAATACTCAAATAAAACTAAACTTCTATTTATTGTATTCGAAACATTTAGTGATTCGACGGTTTTCAGCAAAAACCAACAAAGCCTCTCAACCATTCGACTCATGACACCGCTTTGCGACTCCGAGTGCCAGCAAGCCTTTTCCACTCTCGATACCCTAGAGCCGCCTGATTACTTGCCCCGGCCTCCCTTTCGCAGACACGGTCGTCACCCCGTCGCAACCATCCGTCCATCCAAGTCTTGCTTGATCTTTTCGTGCACTCTTGAGATCTTATCCAACTTCACTCGACCTCCCTGATCCTTCGGCATCGTGCTCCCCGCTTGACCCTCGATCACTTACCGTTGACAGTTGGTCAGCATCTCCACCCTGCACATTCAAGACAAGCCAAAACAAGAACGCGACGCACCACCGAAACCCTCGGCACACAAACCTCATTCGTACATCGAACCCTTCGATGCACACAACCCAACATTCAACCAATCGCTCAACCAGTCACCCTTGTCAATCACTCATCATACAGACAGAAACCACCCTTGGTTTCGCAACAGTATACAAAATGAAGGTAGCAATCTGTTACATAGATTAACAGAGGGTTCACAAGCGAGCCAACAGGGTGATAGCAATATGTTACGTAGATTAACGGATGATTCATAGGTGAACCAACAAGGCTTACCACTATTTCGGTGTGGCCGACGGAGGGCTTCCAGTGCAAACCCACAAAGGTATATTGATCGAATGCGGAAGTAAAGAAAATAAAGGTATGGTTCAAACTTGGGTTTGAAGAGTTGATCTGTGTTAGGGGACGCTATGAACCATCCTCACCCCTGTATTTATAGGGGCTAGTCTTCTTATCTCTAACTCTAATTTGGTAAGATTCGGCCTAATCAAGATTAGAGATAAAACAACCAGAATATGTATTAGACTCCTTATCCGAAGCTTGCCCGAAGTGGGTCTTCGGCAGGCCCACCGAAGGGTGCTCCTCGGGCCGAAGCTTCGGCGAAGCAGGCCGCCGAAGGGCCTCTAGGCCGAAGCCATCTTGCGAAGCATGCCGCTAAAAGGCCCCCCGAGGCCCCATGCAGGTGGGCCTCCGACACTTTAGGGCTTCGACTTGTACCAGGACTTGTATATTTTCGACACAAATTACCAAAATTGATATTTTGACAATCTTGACCATTAATTCCATTTTTTGCTATCAATAGTATGAAAACAATTACTTGTCAATTATCATCAAAATCAGGATCAATTTGTCCCCTTCTCCCCAAAGCACGCCATGTTACTTTTTTCTTCTTATGATGTTGTTTCCTTTTCTTGGGAACTGTTACATCATTAGCATCACCAAGTAAAGAATCTGATGGTGAGTCTGACTCTACTCAGCAATTCATCATCTTGGTAAACCTCATCGACCTCTCCAACCGAATTGATAAGCAACATCACTAGGGGTATGTAGACGTTTCTGAGGATTCACTTTGTACACTACCCACCAAACACTCAGTTTTTTGCATGGGTACGAAATATAATACACTTGCCCGATTTGGTGAGAAAGGACAAAAATATCACAACCATGTAGTCATTCCGCTTGTTTGACTTCAACCATCCTAAATTGGTTTCCTCGAGTACCATGTTTGGGGTCAAACCAATCACAATCAAAGAAGACTACTTTAAGCTCCTTATTCCCGGCAAAGTTTTATTCGATTATATTTTTAATGATTCCATAATACTTAGTTTCGTGTCCTTGTCTATCAATGACCCTTGTAACAACTCCAGTATTAGTTGTTGCCGTCAGAGATCGAGATGCTTCAAAATTGGTTGAACAGAAGCAGAAACCGCTCACATCATATCGACTGTAACTTTTGGAAGCAATACTTCCGTAAGAGAGTTGTCGCAAGTCTATATATACATTGTCGGTGAGCACGCACTACAAATCATATGGATCTATAAGATAATTAACCTAATAGAGTACAATAATATGTGTCAAAAAAGGTAAGGATTTACATGTTCTCTTAACCAATTGAGGAAACTAGGCCCTCCATTTATTCCTTCCCAATGCAACTTATCTAATTGCTTCTTCGTTGGTTGACGACCAGACATCAAGTATTTCAAATCAAACATACTATCATTGTAAACGAATAGGTAAACAAACAAGCTATGAACCATCGTTAGTAAAATAGAAAACTAAAAAGCATTCGCTTATGCGAAATATTGTTCCATCTCTTCCATATTTGAGTACATGCATATGTATGTTCTTCCTGAGTTATATAATATGTTGTGGAGACACCAATAGTTATACCCTTATGTTGACGCTAAAATAGGTCGATAAAGCACCAACGGACACTGACGTCAGTTCGGCAATCCAAAAGCGCATTACGCCTAGAGGTGGCCCGCTAAACATCTCGGGACACTGACACCGTGTTCCGATGACCCTTGACCGTGATAAGGGGTATGAGTGGAGTTTCCAAGCAATCGAATCACACGTGCAGATGTAACCAGATTAGCCAAAGTGAAATGAAAGATCAATCGGCCAAACTGGACCGATTGAATATATTGCTAGGACGGTCTGACCGGCCTCAAGGCGGCGGTCAGACCGAGGGTGCTACGGGAAAACACACGGATCGGCCAAAAAGTGAAGGAGGCCGATCGTATGTTGGCGGTCAGACCGGCCTAGGGTTGTTGGTCGGACCGATAGCGCACGGACGGTCGCATCGGTGGATGAAGGGGAAAGGCAACCGGAGACTGACTGCACGTAGGTAGTCGGAACGGCCATGTAGGGCCGGTCAGACCGACTATTGCCGGCACGGCCCAATCAAACTGGCGACACATGGTCAGTCGGACCGATAGGCTAGCAGCAACCTCCTTGACTCACCGACGGTGGCTCCGACGAGAAGAAACTTGTTGCAGAGGTTATTGGCGATGAAGATGATCGTATAAACTCTGCAAAACAGCCAAAAATCAGAAGCAATTCGGCCTAGAGACCAAATTACCGATAAAAACCGATAAAATCGATAGAAATCTATTACGTGGATTGAATGAACGATTCACATGCGAATCGACAAGGGTTACCATGATTACGACGCGGTGGACGGATGGTTTACGGCGCAAACCAACGAAGATGGATGTTGTTGCTAATTCTAGGGCAAGGAAAGGTATATTAAAAAGTAAAAGAACGATTCAAGATAATAGATTGGATCTATTAGAGTTTTTTTTTAGATGTCTCCCCTTGAATTGGCCTTGCCCCTATATTTATAGGGGGTGGTCTTGACGTTCTTGGGCTCTAATCTAATTAGAAAACAAGTCCAAGTCATTACAAATTGATTAGGGATAAAAATATCCCGAAACCAACTAAATCCCTTCGGACTCGGATTGGGCTAGTCAGACTGAGCCTACATGGCCGTTTGGATCGACCTGTGCCAGGAATTGCATATTTTCGGTCCAAATTACCAATTTTGACTTTTTTACAATTTTGACCATTAATGCCATGTTTTGCTGTCAACACCTTCCACTAAAAAATTGTTGGGGAATAGGGGAGCTACGCTAGCTGGCAAATTCAAAATTTCTGCACTAAGACCCAAGACCCATGCGCGTGTGAGATCATAGATCATTACCTTCTAGCACTTGACGCGCTAAGTGTAGCGGATGAAGAGGTTGATGAAGCGCATCAAGCCTATCCTCGCTTTGTCCTGGCCGTTCCTCACCGATATGATCGATGAAGAAGTCCCCTTCCTCGTGGTGATGGCCACGAGCGTCGCTTATGGAGCAACGCCTCCACGGGGTCCACACATACAAGGATGGAGTTCCTCACATGGCAGCATGCTAGCACCGCACGTGAGAGATGGAAAATCCTCGACCTCAATGTTTGAGGTCAAGAAAGGGAGGAGAGGACTTTTGGGTGGCTAGGTCTAATCTAGGATTATTATTCTTCCCAATACTTCCTCCACCTCTCCTTATATAGAGCTGAAAGCCCCCTGGGTCGTGCACATCTTGGAACCCACAAATTCGTTACAACTAATTTGTATTCGTAATAGATCCAATCTGATACCCCACATCAGAACTTTTGATCCTGGATCGGAACTTCTGACAAGGTATTTTTCTGGTATCCAAATTTAGCACGACACGCAACAGATCCAATCTGTTTTGGCCAACCTCAGAACTTCCGATACCATATCGGAACTTCCGATCAGTACAAAAATTCCCCAATTCTAAATCGGAACTTTTGGCTCATTGGAACTTCTGATGCCATATCGGAACATCCGAAGCAACATTTGCTCTCTATATCGAGACTAGATAATAACTGAAACTTCCGATACTACCTATCCGAACTTTTGATCTACGAAATTTTCTTGGGCATATCCTTCAATCTCCCACGTGCACAAGAACCAATTCTTCGCATGTTTTTAATCCGTCCCCTTAAGTGTGTGACCCGATAGGTTCATACACTAACGGTTGTTTACCGGAAACCATTTCCAACTCACTAGAAAATAGCGGTTCCTAGCAGCACATATTGACCCCCGAAAGCGTACAAAATTAAATTTTCATGAACCTTGATATACTCGTGCACCAGTCCTTTTACCACACGCCGTTAGTCAAGCTCAAGACGATATGCGTGCCACCCTTGTTGGTTAGCTCGACATTTCACTCGATCAAGCATTGGATTCAAATCATGACTAACTCCTTAGTCATAGTGGCATGGACATGCACTTTTCCAATCCAATACCTCGAGTGGCCCAGAGATGAATCTCCCGTTATTAGGAGGGGTAAATTCCATCTTGACCACTCATATCCCAAGACATGTTTCACAACACACCTGAAAATAACCCTTGTTACTACCCTGTTATGGAATAGAGTTAGGAAGCATCTAAGTGAGTCACTACGCATTCTGGAATCAAATGACAATCTCAGGTATAAGGACTCTGTAGGTACACCATTTGACATTTGAGATGACAACTATTGGCACATAACTATTTCAGCAGTATCTCAAGTGGGTATGTCTAACACCATGTTCACCAACATGTGTCTACATCACTGATTTGATATCTCTGTCTATGATCTGTGAAACACAATCATCAATCATTCGGATGTGCTAATACATGTATCATCATTGTCCCACATGATGACAAGATTAGGGACCCTTTTGAACAACATCGTCATAAAGCAAAAAGTTTCACATAACAAGTCGTACTTATTAATTAAATGCAAACGATATTTATTCAAGGAACAAGATAACAATTATCCTCATACATTAGCATAGACTCTACTAGCATATTCCACAAACACATGACTCACTCACGCAAGTATATAATACCCATGGAGCTCATATGCGCCTCATGCTTGGGCTGTGGAAGAGGCTTCATCAACGGATCTATCATGTTCCAATCTGTGTGCACCTTACAAATCTTCACATCACCTCTCTCAATGATCTCGTGGATCAGGTGATATCGCTAAAGTATATGTTTAGATTTCTAGTGCGACCTCTTGGCTTCTGCAATGGCACCACTATTATCACAATAGAGGTCCACTGGACTGGATGCACTAGGAACAACACCTAGCTCAGAAACAAACTTCCTGATCCAAACAACCTACTTCACCGCTTCTAAAGCAGTGATATACTCAGCTTCCATTGTAGAATCGGCCACCGTATCTTGCTTGGAACTCTTCCAACTCACTACGCCTCCATTGAGGCAGAACACAAAGCCAGATTGCGATCGAGAATCATCTTTATCGGTCTGAAAGATAGCATCCGTTTAACAACTTACAACGAGATCCTCTTCACCACCGTATACCAGGAACATTTCCTCAGTCCTTCTCAAGTTCTTGAGGATACTCTTTACTACAGCCCAGTGACTTTCACCCTGGTTTGACTGGTACCTGCTCGTAACACTTAGAGCATATGACACATCTCAGCGTGTACACAACATGGCATACATGATGGATCCAATTGTGGAGGCATACGGGATAGCACTCCTCTTCTCTAGATCATCAGGTGTCACAGCACACTGAGTCTTACTAAGAGAAATACCATGTGACATTCGCACGAATCCCTTCTTAGAATTATGCATTTTGAACTATTTCAAAACCTTGTCAATGTACATACTTTAGCTTAATCCAATTAGCCATTTTGATCTATATATATTTTTATGCCCAAAATATATGCTGCCTCTCCAAGATCTTTCATCGAAAAACTATTTTTCAGTGAAGTCTTGACAACATTTAACAAAGGAATGTCATTTCCGATCAACAATATTTCATCCACATATAGGACCAAAAACACAAGTGAGCTCCCACTAGCCTTTTGTAAACTCAAGGCTATTCTTCATTCTTGATGAAGCCAAACCCTTTAACTACCTCATCAAAGCGAAGATTCCAACTCCGAGAAGCTTACTTCAGTCCATAAATGGACTTTAGCAACTTACAAACTTTCCCAGCATTCCTCGAACCATCAAGACCTTCAGGCTATGTCATGTACACATCTTCACTTAGGTTTCCATTTAGGAAAGTCGTCTTGACATCCATTTGACATATCTCATAATCATAAAATGCGGTAATATCTAGGATGATCCGAATAGACTTAAGCATAGCGACGGGCGAAAATGTTTCATCATAATCAATACCTTGAATCTGTCTGAAACCTTTCGCCACCAATCATGCCTTATAGATGTGAACATTTCCATCAACGTCTATCTTTTTCTTGAAGATCCATTTACACTCAATAGTTTTTACACCATCGGGTGGATCAACCAAGTTCCAAACTTGATTGACATGCATGGACTCCAACTCGTATCCAATGGCTCCAAGCCATTTCTTAGAGTCTGGTCTCATCACTGCTTCCGCATAGGTCTTGGGTTCGTCGTTGTCCAACAACAACACGTCTCGATGCAAAGTGGTCAAAAACATGTACCTCTCTAGCGCATGGACTACTCTCTCAGACCTCCGTGGGGCTGGCGCATCCACAACAAGATCTTCAATAGCTTGCACCTCCTGCTCTGGCTCAGTGGGATATGGAACACTTTCCAGTGGTTCTCGAACCTCTTCGATATGCACAGTCCTCCTACTAACTCCTTTTGAGAGAAACTCTTTCTCAAGGAACACACCATTTTTAGCGACAAACGCATTGCCCTCCTCTCTATTACAGAAATATCCTTTGGTTTCCCTAGGATACCCCACAAAGAAGCACTTGTCAGACTTAGGACTGAGCTTGTCAGACGTCATATGTTTGACATACGCCTCACATCCCCAAATCTTTAGAAAAGACAAACTGGGACGCCTCCTAGACCACATCTCATATGGTGTATTCTCTACTGACTTAGATGGAACTCTATTAATCGTGAAAGCTGCATTTTCTAGAGCATCACCCCAAAAAGATAATGGAAGATCAGTGTGACTCATCATGGACCACACCATGTCCAACAAAGTGCGGTTTGTCCGCTCGGATACCACATTCTATTGAGGCGTGCCAGGTGGAGTCAGCTGTGGAACAATTCCACATTGTTTCAGATGATCACTAAACTCATGGCTCAAATATTCACCTCCACGATCCGATCGTAGAAATTTAATTGTCTTGCTCGTATGATTTTTTACCTCATTTTGAAACTCCTTGAACTTTTCAAAGGATTCCCACTTATGCCTCATCAAGTAGACATAGACATATCTACTAAAGTCGTTGGTAAAAGTGATAAAGTACTGAAATCCTTTCCTAGTCGTGTGACTCATTGGACCACACACATCAGTATGTACTATGGCCAAAAGCTCACTCGCCCTCTCACTCTATCCAATGAAAGGAGTCTTTGTCATTTTGCTAAGTAAACAAGACTCACATGTGTCATATGATTCAAAATCAAATGACTCCAAAAGTCCATCGCTATGGAGCTTCTGTACACGCTTCTCATTTATATGACCCAAACAACAATGCCAAACGTAGGTGGGATTCAAATCATTGAGTCATTGTTTCTTAGTACTAATGTTATAAACGTGTGCATCCTCGAGACTTAGAATGTATAATCCATTCACCAATGTACAAACACCATAGAACATACCATTTGAGAATATCGAACAACATTTGTTCTTTATCACGAACTCATAACCTTCTTCCTCCAAACATGAGGAAGAGATAATGTTTCTGCCCAATGCTGGAACATAACAACAATTATTTAATTCCAGAACTAATCCTGAGGGTAGTGACAGAGAATAAATGCCAACGGCCAATGCTGCAACCTTTGCACCATTGCCAACGCGAATATCTAGTTCACCAGCTGCACACTTTCTTGACATACTCAGTCCTTGCAACGATTTGCATGTGTGAATCATCGAGCCGGTATCAAATACCCATGAATCACTTGGACGAGTCGTAAGATTAATTTCAATAACATTTATACTTCTCTATCGCAAATTTTGTCCGACATCAGAACTTCCGATCAACCATCGGAACTTCCAATCCGACAAGTATCGGATCTTCCGATCAGGTACCGGAACTTCCGAAGTATTACTAACAGAAATAGATCCAATCTGTTATAATTCATCCAAGTGGGGATCCTCTAGAACATTTTCCTCTTGCTTGAGAACACTTCTCAAGTGTCTAAACCAATCAATAAAAGTTGTTCCAAAAAGAATCAATCGGAAAATAAAGACTAAGTGTTCATAACAGTCGGTGCCATGATCTACAAAAGATTAAATGTAAGGTTCAGCACTATGCAATGTTTATCTTTTATCCAATAAAAGATGTCCCACTATCTAAACTAGTCACTTTCCATCTCATGACTAATAGTTGTGCAAGATCCATGGTCACGCTATCTCCTAGTGATCTTTGGCATCACTTCTAGAAGCTAGTTGACATAGGTAAGCAACTCCTTGCTAATCACATCGTATGTGACTCTCATCGTTGGAGAAGCATCCAATGCTCGACCCCAACTCCTATGCTCCAATGCCTAAAACTGTTTTGATAGCCTCGTCAAGTGAACCAACACTATCGATGAGCATGAACCTTGGTGGGTGCAGCTATTGGGAAGAGCATCAACACTTAATTTTTTGAGGGAAAAGTACTTTAGCAATGTAATGTCCCTAGCGCACACGAAACATGTAAGAATAGAATAACATGAACATAAGAAAGCATCATAAGCAACCATATTAACTGTGACATAGCATAGTCTTCTTCACATGGCGATCTCCATCTCCATGGCTCCCGTCATCGAATGCGTGCTCTCGGTGTCCATGAAGAGTACTAATCCATCTCGCATAGGCTATACTAATTACATGGGCCGAAGCACCGCGGAAATGACATGCAAACCGTAATGAATTTTACATCAGCCTTGGGCTGTAAATAACCATGACATGCAGTCCATATTTAATTTACATTCATTGTATGCATCTCATACATTACATTTAACCAACGCCATGCGAGTCACGACATTCTTTGCAAACAAAGTTAGGTGAGCAATCTACAAATGACTAGATTCTAGATCTGAAAAACCCGGGTCAGCAAGCTCGGTTTTTTAAAATCGCGCGGGTCAGAAATTCTGATCTGGCATCGTAACTTCCGATCTATCGGAACTTCTGATCAATATTGGAATCCCGCATCATAACAATTACCTTCTGTATCAAATCATTATTCGACATCGGAACATCCGATCAGTATCGGAACTTCTGATCTGCCATTAGAACTTCCGATCTGCCAAGGACAGAAATAGATCTAATCTGTTTTTCCATCATGTATCTCCATACGTGACGGATCTAGATCGAACACTACGCACGTAGGCTCTGATACCACTGTTGGGGAATAGGGGAGCTACGCTAGCAGGCAAATTCAAAATTTCCTCCCTAAGACCCAAGACCCATGCGCGTGTGAGATCATAGATCATTACCTTCTAGCACTTGACGCGCTAGGTGTAGCATATGAAGAGGTTGATGAAGCGCATCAAGCCTATCCTCGCTTTGTCCTAGCCGTTCCTCGCCGATCCGATCGATGAAGAAGTCACCTTCCTTGTGGTGACGGCCATGAGCATCGCTTATGGAGCATTGCCTCCATGGAGTCCACACATACAGGGATGGAGTTCCTCCCACGACATCGTGCTAGCACCACACGTGAGAGATGGGAAATCCTCGACCTCAACGTTTGAGATCAATAAAGGGAGGAGAGGACTCTTGGGTGGCTAGGTCTAATCTAGGCTTATTCCTCTTCCCAAGACTTCCTTCTCCTCTCCTTATATAGGGCTAAAAGCCCCTGGGTTGTGCACATCTTGGAACCCACAAATTAGTTACAACTAATTTGTATTCGTAACAGACCCAATCTGATACCCCACATCAGAACTTCCGATCCTGGATCGGAACTTCCGACAAGGTATTTTTCTAGTCTCCAAATTCAGCACGACACGCAACAGATCCAATCTGTTTTTGCCCACCTCGGAACTTCCGATACCATATCGGAACTTCCGATCAGTACAAAAATTTGACGATTCCGAATCGGAACTTCTGGCTCGTCGGAACTTCTGATACCATATCGGAACTTCCGAAGTAACATTTGCTCTTTGTATCGAGACCAGATAATAACTAGAACTTCCGATACTACCTATCGGAACTTCTGATCTATGGAATTTTCTTGGGCATATCCTTCAAAAATTTGAAGGCCACTACAAGGATTGTCTTCATCCACATGGTACCGCATAGTAGGTGTGTTAACATTGTGATGCTCAGTGAAGTATACACTAGTGAAGTATGCTATCTCTTTCAATTTAAATTCTTCCACGATGCAACCTTTAACTCTGGCCTTATTGCAAACCATCGCTCTAAGATTCTTTAGGGACCTTTCAATGTGATACATCCACCTATATTGCACAGGGCCACCTACCTTAGCTTCATATGGAAGATGAACTAGTAAATGTTGTATTGGATTGAAGAATTCTGAAGGGAATATTTTTTTTCCAATTTACATAAAGCACCGGTGTCTCTTTCTCCAACTTCTCTATCATCTCTTTCTTAATTTCTTTAGCACAAAGTTGTCTATAAAAATGGCTCAGCTAAGCTAACGTCTTCCACACATCATCATTCAAGTACCCACAAAACATTACATGAAGGAGTCTTTCCATTATTATGTGGTAATTGTGACTTTTCAATCCATTTAACTTCATTGTCTTCAAATCCACAACTCTTCTAAATCCCACGACGTAACCATCTGTTCAACCACATCATTACTTGTTTCTTTTCTTTAGGTTTTAAACAAAATGGGGCACATGGCTTGCCACCACTATTTGTCAACTCGAGGGTTGGTCGATTACAAATCTCACCTAAATCTCTTCTCACCTTTAGATTATCTTTTGTCCCATCTGCAAAATCCATGCATATGCTTATAATACTTTAACCCACATTACGTTCATGATGCATGACGATAATGTTGTGCATCAGAATTAGCGATTTGACATATGGTAGTTTCCATAAGCCACATATGTGGGTCTAGTTATGTTCGGTTCCGAATTCTACAAATACATCCCCATTTTCATTAAGGACCAACTCATTCAGCATATCAGCAATCTCTGGACCGACCACAGATACACAAATCGAAGATTGAATTTTTATTTCTGGTCATAGTCATATGCTTCAACTCATTTCCACAATTGTTTCAACTCTTCAATTAAGGGCTTCAGCATCACATTGAGGCGTGTTCTAGGATGCTCTGGACCAGGTATAATGAGACATAGGAACATAAATTCATATTTCATGCAAAGTGAAGGTGGAAGGTTGTATGGAATAGCAAAGACAGGCCAACAAGAGTATGACGATGCGGGCACATTGAAAGGCATGAATCCATCTGTTGCCAACCCGATGCAAAAATTCCTCACATCCCTATCGAAGTCTATGTCAAAATCATCTAGAGCCTTCCATGCCTCACCATCAGATCGGTGCACCATCACTTAATCATTCTCACGAACAACTTCCTTATGCCATCTCATATGCCTAGTAGTTTTCTTTAAGAGAAACAATCGTTTCACCCGAGGTATAAGAGGCATGTAACGAAGTTGCTTATGAGCAACCTTTATCGTCACCTTTTCACCGTCTTCGTTTACGATCTCTACGAACCTCGGTTTACCACATTTTAAGCACTACGTCTCATTCTTATGTTCTTTCCAGAAAAGTATGCAATTATCTTGGCACACATCAATCTTCTCATACTCCATACTGATAGTAGAAAGCATTTTTTGATTGGTATATATTTTTCGACATCTTATGGTTCATAGGAAGGACATCACTGATCAGGTTCACGAGCTCCTTATAACAATTGTTGGAGAATGCAAACTTTGACTTAATGGCCATAAGACGGGTCATGAAAGTGAGGACGCTTACTGTGGTGTGCTCCTACAATGGCCCTTCTGAAGCTCTAAGGATGTCAAAAAACTTTTTAACCTCTGGTGTAGGAGGATCCTTAGGTTTTGTTTCAAACTCCGGTCGTATAGCATCAAGCATCTCATCCATCATATCTTCAGTCGTGTTATCATCTTCTTCTACTACTAATACAGTTTTTCACGAATTGTCTCGCCATGGTGCACCCATACTTCATAACCTAGCAAAAACCATACATGCAAATGTGCAGTGACAACGTTCTCTTGTCTTACCAAATATAATTTCTACACTTCATGCATGGGCACCTCGCGCCACTTTCCTTTGTGAAAGAAAACGCACGGTCAATAAATTTCTTAGTGTTGATTATCCACTCCTTCAAGTGAGCTCCACTTTTATTCCAACCACTATACATCCACCGACGATCCTTAGCCATTCTAGAGGCAAAACATTCATTTAATCAAGAATGCATCATAAGTACTAGACATTTTTATATACCATGGCCCTATGTCTATAGGAAAAGATAGGTCCTAAACATACCACCCAAGAGTGACCAACAGAGCATGGATTTATGACAAGCCTATAGAGTCCGAACGATATTTCAGCAGCAAAACCCCGTTGTTCTCCAATTGCACGCCTAATAATGGTGCAATGGAGAACAACAAGGTTATGACACTGAAATCTCATTCGAACTCATGACTCATCATAAATACCACGCTCTATCGGCCACTCTGAGGTTGTACAAAAAGGGACAATTCCGAACCTACACATCTCACACGCATGACACGTGTGAGACATGTTGGTCCAAAATGGGGGACGCATAGGTTTCGTTACACTACTTACATTTTTATCACATATAAAATTGCATACAAAAAGAATATATATATAAAGAAGTATATGCAATACTAATGACCCTAATGAAATCATTAACAAACTACAAATTAATAAAAAAAATTAATAGCATATATAATATAACAACACATAATACATATGAAATAAAGAACATCGCATGCGAAACACATGTAAAATTAAAGCACAACATTAATATAGGAAAATTTGTAATAGCATAATAGTCACCGTAATGAAATCATCATATAATAATGCATTAATATTTATCAAGTATTAACCTTGCTAATAACACAAAAATAGCATTAATAAATTTAAAATATTCTAAAAATAGTGAATTGAATACCTCGATTTGGCGACGGGCAAGCGAGGAGGCGACGGGCGGGCGAAGACAAGACGGCGCGACGCCGATGGGCTTCGGCGCGGTGATGGTGTGGGTAGAGGAGATGGCCGGGCTATGGCAGCCAGGCGGTGGGAGGCTAGAGGCGGCAGTCGACGGGCGGCGGTAGGAGGTGGCGGGGCTAGCGGTGCGGCGCCACGTCGTGTGGGCAGCGGCGACGAGCGGGTGCACGGATGGTAGGCGGGCAAGCGCATGGGAGGGGCGAGTGGCCGCATGGGCATGCGGGCGGCGACGGGCGGTCGCACGGGCGATGGCGGGCGGCGGTTGTTTGGACGGGCACGAGCGAGAGAGCTAAGAGAGGAGGGAGACGTGCGTGTGGGAAAATCCCGTTGTAACTTCCGTCGGCCATAGTGTAAGCCGACGGAAGTTAACTTAACTTCCGTCGGCTTTCGGAAATACCGATAGAAATTAAAAATGCTGACAGAAGTTCACTGTTTTCTTGTGTTGAATACTAAATCGAAAATATCATGTAGGCTCAAAACAAGAGTTCACGCACATAAAAAAGGGTTTGCGGAGTGCGGCAAACCCGGAAAAAAAATCCGTGCAAGCACGTCGTCACGACGTCCGTTAGTACCATTTTTCTGAAAGTTTTTTCAAAAAATACTCAAACATTTGGTTTGCCGAGTGTTTTTTGTTTGCAAATGCCTGAAATAATGCACTCGCGAAATTTCAGAAACTTGATAAATTTTTGTTTTCCTGTAGCGAAAGATATATATCATATATGTCGTAGAACTATTTTCATCCACAGTTAGCTAGCAATAGCTCCACCATGTCAAACGCCATGATCACAACAAAATAGAGAGATGGAGACAGATGCTAGCTAGATCGGTGGAAGACGACCAAATCACATGCAAAAACGGCAAGCTAGCTGCTGCGTAAGAACAAAACAGACCAACTCACCAACATAGAAAGGACAAATCTGCTTTTGCTACGATCGATGCAGCGTTTTCTGGTGTTTTCTTCTCCTTTTATAAAACATAATTTATCTAACGTGCTGTATTCAAACTCTAACTCAAAGAAATAAACTATTATGAGACTAGTACAGACGTCCTACGCTGAAAAAATCCGTATGGAATTTAAGCACTAAGCGAATAATGTTTATCACTTAGTCAAAAATATTTCAATAAAAAACAACGTGAAACACCGTCAAAAATATTTCAATAACAAACAACGTGAAACACAGTCAAATTTAAATTAAAATATTTTGTTCTCATATAACATTGAGTTTTAACTACCAACACTACAACAAAACAGGCAACTTCCGTCGGTCAAATCCGACGGAAGTTAGTCCTTTCCCGACGGAAGAAGCCAACTTCCGTCGGCAAAACGCTAACTTCTGTCGGCCTTTGACCGACGGAAGCGAGGCGACGGAAGTTAGCTAACTTCCGTCGGCCGCCGACATAAGTTAGCTAACTCTCGTCGGCTTGACGTGGCCGACGGAAGTTAGCCCCGAACTCTGCCACGTCAGCAGGAGGCTCTAACTTCTGTCGGCCAGCCTGGCCGACGGAAGTTAGGGACAGCTAACTTCCGTCGGCTAGGGCCAAAGCCGACAGAAGTTAGCCTTTCTGCCCACGTGGCCAAAACCAGCTAACTTCCGTCAGATACATAGGTTTATAGCGAAACATAAAAAATAAAAGTATTATATACTGTAGTTTTTTTATATTGCAAATAATATTACCGAATGATGTATTTTTTTATCAAGTGATAATATGTTTTTACTACGTGTTGAAATAATGTATAATTTTTTACGCTTTCTGGAACGAACTAGATGAATCAAATAAACTAAACTTAAATCAAAACTAAACACTAATCCTAATACGTCAGATACATAGGTTTATAACGATCATCTAGATATTCGATATAACCCCGTATCTATATTATTAGAGATTTTAGTCTAAAAGATATCTTCAATAACCTTTCTAAGTGTTATTATTTTTTAGAGATTTCGAAAATCTTCTTCCATCTTTCCTATTTATACGACTCTTATTTCATATCTGTTGTGATAGTAATATAAGGGATATAAATAAAAGAAAACTAAAAAATTTGACAAATACGATTTAAAGTTCAAAATTTATTAAAAAAAACTCGAGATTTTAGAAATAAAAATAGTTACTCAGATACGCTCTAACGTCAGGTGCTCTACTAACCACAATAGGGAGGAGTCTATAAATAAATACCTTACCAAACACGGGCAGCTTGTGTTGCTCTGTTTCGGTCTCCTACTCTCCTGATTGATAGTTGATACCTTCCCGTACGGCGCGGGGCATCATGACGGTGGAGGCGGAAGGTGGCAACGCGGTGCCGGCGGCGGCACTGGCCGGGCGCGGGCAGACGGTGTGCGTGACCGGCGCCGGCGGGTACGTCGGCTCATGGATCGTGAAGCTCCTCCTCGAGAGGGGGTACACGGTAAGAGGCACCGTGAGGAACCCTTGTAAGTGTGAACACGTGTCTAGGGTTTCTTGTTGCGGCAGCGGCGGCGTCCGCCATTGATGGATTAATCTGGATCTGTTTGATCGAGCGGTGGGCGGCGGTGTGCCATGTGGGTGTAGATGACGCGAAGAACGCACACCTGACGGAGCTCGCTAGCGCGGCGGAGAGGCTGGAGCTGTGGAAGGCCGACCTGCTCGACTACGATGCCCTGCGCGCCGCCATCGCCGGCTGCCACGGCGTGTTCCACGCGGCGTCGCCGGTGACAGACGACCCGGTATGTAGGCACGCTACGTTTATGTTAGCTATAGCGTGTAATCTGCCGGATCAGAAACGGACGGTTGCTATCGATCCGCGGATGAAATGCATTCACCAGCTGGGCCCACTCGTCGGTGATTTTTAGCTTCGTCGTCGTCGTGTACACAGGAGGAGATGGTGGAGCCGGCGGTGAAGGGCACGCGGTACGTGATCGAGGCGGCGGCGGCGGCGGGCGGCACGGTGCGGCGCGTGGTGCTGACGTCGTCGATCGGCGCTGTGGCGATGGACCCTGGCCGCTCGCCGGACGCCGTCGTGGACGAGTCGTGCTGGAGCGACCTCGACTTCTGCGAAAGGACCAGAAACTGGTACTGCTACGGGAAGACGGCGGCGGAAAGGGCGGCGTGGGAGGATGCGGCGGCGCGCGGCGTGGACCTTGTCGTCGTCAACCCGGTACTGGTGCAGGGCCCGGCTCTGCAGCCGTCAGTGAACGCCAGCCTCATGCACGTGCTCAAGTACCTCAACGGTTCAGCCAAGACGTTCGCCAACGCTGTCCAGGCGTACGTCCACGTCCGCGACACCGCCGCTGCGCATGTCCGCGTCTTCGAGGCCCCAGCCGCCGGCGGCCGCTACCTCTGCGCCGACGGCGCCGTGCTCCACCGTGAGGACGTCGTCGCCATCCTCCGCAAGTTCTTCCCGGAGTACCCCATTCCCAACAGGTTAATTGGTCTCACACTCTCATCAGTTCCTACGAAATTGCTTTTGTAAAACTGCGGGTGTTTGATAAAACTATAGCAAAATAACATAAAAAACTATAATTAAAGGCATGTTATTTTAAAAATACAAATTTAGAAATGAAGTTTTCATACACATGATAGTTAACTGATTTTTTTCAGAGAATTCGAGTTTGCAAGCTAATTAAGCTGCTACGTTGCACTCGCACATACTGCAGAACCATGTCAATAACCAATCTTAAAAAGAACATGCATCGTGTCAATATGTTTAAACAATGGCATCGATTGTCAAAGATGAAAGTGCTTGAGGTGACCTAATCATCGTGTTTGCGGTGAACTTAGTTAAATACTCATTTTGTTTTATATTATAAGTTATTTTTTTTATAATTTGAACTTATTTATCTTTAACTAATTTGATAGAAACACATGACAAAAACTGCAAAATGAAATTAATTAAATTAAATTAGTTATAAAATTCATTTGATATTGCACATATTAATATATATTTTAAACTTGATCAAAATTAAAAAATCTGACATATAAAAAAATTAAATAACACTACCAATCCACATCGCTGCTAATTATTATTCTGTGGTTGTTGCGTGACGGCGGTGACGCGTGTTGCAGGTGTTCCGACGAGGTGAACCCCAGAAAGCAGCCATACAAGATATCCAACCAGCGGCTGAGGGAGCTGGGCATCGAGTTCACGCCGGCGGCACAGTGCTTGTACGAGACCGTCGTGAGCTTCCAGGAGAAGGGCATCCTCCCTGTAGCCCCTGCACCGGCGGCTTCAGCCCCTGCCCAGATTTGATTCACAGAAACATGCAAAGCATATGGAACAACATTTCATTAGCTCCGTTATATGTTTCACAGAAGCTTGCAGGGCAAATGGAACATAATTGGTTTAATTTCTTAGGTGTATGCAGTTGTAGTTAATACAAGAGTTTACTGCAATAGCACCGTGTGTGCGTAGTATGTACGCGACTGCGTGGTTGCGTCATTAAGCTGGTGTCGGACCGTCAGTATACAGTTCTGATATGCAGGAGTTGAAACTTGCCTTGGTGCAGTAAAAATAGTCGTCTGAAATGTTAAATTATTGATAGAGTAAAAATACATTTTTATTTTTATTTTTTAATATGTCTTATCTATTACTCCACAATGCTAACTTTCTTATTAAAGAGAGATTAGTACCGAGTCTTTGCGTAGCACGGTAAAAATCAAAAAACAATAAATATGTTGAACTTATATCAATTTTTTTCAGTGAGTTAATTAAACTTCAAAAATATTAGGTTAAGTGTGAATTAAATATACTTCCCCAATTATTTTATTTATCCGAACCAGTTTTACATAGTAGTCAACCCATGTTAACGCAACAAAAAAAATCAAAAGATAGTAATTGTTCAAAAGAAGTACATCAATACATATCAAAGAGATTTTATTTCATGTCTCCAACTTTGTTCTACAGAGAAGCATCAAATAAAATTATCATATTAAACAAGAAGACATGAAAATATAAGATATACTTAATAGGAACAAACAACATTAATGCCTTAAATCTTGGCACTATTATTGTATAAAGAAGATCATGCACAACCCTGTAGTAACTGCCATATAGCTCAGAGTACATGCAATTATCTTAAATATGGCATAAAGATACAAAATGTTACAACAACTATTTAAACTATATCAAACTTTATTTATGAACTAAACAATAATAGCATTCAACATAGAACACTTTAGAATGACAAAGATGCCAGTAAATGTGCAAAATAAAGGAGTTACAATTCTAAAAAAAATGAAAAGACCTAGATACATAGTCATTTACAAAGATATTTTTCCCATAAAATAATAATTCTATAATGCACCCAAATCATTGTTCCGCAAAAAAACTCTAAATTCAATTAGTCGTCTAACAAATCACCGCATACAATTTTAGTATGTAATGTAATAGGGCATATAGCGTAAAATATAAAAACATAGCTTCAATGAACCTACATAAAACAGCCCAAAAACAGCACTGCTAACAACTAAACAATCTAGTTGTCTCGTACATAGAAAACAGAGTGACACACCATGTAGGACAAAAGAACAGCATAGTTCAAGTAAAGGCACTAAAAAAGATTAGAAATTTACTGCTCGAATTATCAAATATACAAACTGCATTCTAAAAAAATTCATATCCAAATAATTATGGTACGTATGTATCCACATGAGTATCCTTCACTCAAAACCTTTGTTTTGTGCAGGAGTTGGCCTTTACTATGCAATAATTTTGGTGTTTTTTGGAATTATTACATTGACAACTATCATAGTAGTACGAGGAGCACAGAAACTAAGAGAAACATGTGTATAACTAAGATGTTTGATATCCTGTTTCACGTTCAACGGCCAACTAAATAATATCTGAAGTATTACAATGAAATCAAAAATATGTTTTTAGTCAGATATATCCATGTAGGCTTGAACAACACATATTAAAAAACATACTGAAGTATTAATGGAATCTAAAAGAGGAAATATTGACAACTGAAATCTAAAATCTAAACAAATTGCTTTTTAATAATTGAGATATATATATATATCTTACATCAGGGAGCAATGCCACCCCTTCAAAATTGTTGTCGATATACTTGACAATATCCAAGCTCTCTCATTTCACCTGATTGTTGTGCTCCAGTGAAGGTACCTATTGAAAAAGTCAAGATGAGTGCACAAAAACACTTGTAGTGTGCACGTGCTAATGTTGCAGTAAAATAAAAAATGATAATTTAATAAATATGAAACTGTGTAAATTTGACGTATAATAGTAAAACGAGTGTTTATCTCAAAAGAGAATTACATAAAAGCTATAACAGAAACACAACGATATTCTAATCGATCTAACAGAAATGCTTAATGATATCTTAGAGTTCATGTTACTTTATGAATAAACAGCTAGTACTTATTATAAATACCGTACAGTCAAACTACATAAGAAAACAATTAATAGTATAAAGAAAATATGATTATATGCGGCTTAACATACAAAATGTATATTTTATAGACATAATTTTACAGAAATTGTAAATTGTAAATAAATCATGCAACCATTACAACCATTAAACCAGGTATAAACATAGAAAGATCTAAAACTTCAACCAGTGTGAGGATAGAAGTCTTGAACCCCCTCCCCTACCCCCAATCCCCACAAACATGACGGTAAGATGGAAAAGTGAAAACAATATATGCATACCTGATGGCCGATGAACCTAGCTCCCCTTAAGCATTCGCGATACAACTACAATATGACAAAGACAACAATCAATAGCGGACAAAATAAATAAATAATTATCTGCGATAGTTTATAATAAATAAAAACAATGAAAAATCAGGCAGTACCGGAGCATGCTATGTTTTAGAAAAATCTGGAGCAGAATTTTACCTGGACATATCAGGTGATCGCTTGCTCAGTGTGAAGAAGTAAGGTAGCGTTTGGTTGCTTGAACCAAACTCGTTCTGGATGGTTCGGTACAACTTTGAAAAATAAGTCTGTTTGGTTGGATATATATACTATACGAAACTATTCAGAATGGATTAGTTCAGATTCTCAGAATATTCTCTCCAGATGCTGAACCATTTCGTACGGTAAAAACAAGCGAACGACGTAATCCAATTTTTGTTAACTATACTAATTATTTATAATTAGTTAAGATCAGTGGTTATTAAGTATTTTTAGTGAAAAAAATATAATTAGATGTTATTAATTATAACTAATCATTATCATGTATCATCTCATACATCTAACCAAATAATTTAGTTATACCATCTCATTCAGTACTATCTCATCCTGAATCAATCTATCTATGACCATCTCATACTATCTAATTGCATTCAGCTAACCAAACACTACCTAAAAGATCAGTTTTGTTCATAGGATTGTATTGCTAGCAAACTCACTAAGTAAAAACGGTTCAGATGTAAATAAAAATCTAATCTATTGCTAACGTTACAGTAAAAAACAGAAGACAACAAAGTACGTATTTATCCAAAAGTGATCAACAATGACTGAAATAGACAATATTGTGTTCATGCTCTCAAATGATTGTACCTAGAGATATGAATTTCATGTAAAAACTTGTAAACAAATTACCTTTGCCGAAATGGAGAGCGAAACTTGAAGATACAACTCCAAGGAGTTGAGGCCTGAGGGGCTTGAGTTGTTGATTAATAGTAAGTCGAGCTGCTTTCCAGTTGAAAGTGCTTGGTATGTATTGAATGATGTTTAGCACTGGTGTATCTCCTTTCTCCTGAAAGAAAATGGAATCGCCAAGTTTCAAAACGGATTCTATTCCTGTCAATGAAATAGTGGATCCATAAACAAAAAGAAAGTAATAGAAAATTAAATTCTGTAACAGTTCTTCACCAAAAGGAAGAGACTTCATAAGGAACCGCCGTGAGGGAGGAGCAGAGAGTAAAAGAAAACAGGAGATTACACTTCATCATACTATTAGGGAAGATGGCGGGCGCTCTCCTCCGGCTCGCGTCTCCTCCTGCGGGGATTCCGGATGGCCGTCCCTCGTCCATCGTCACCGGCCTCTCCTGGCCGGCCTCCTGCTAGGTTCCGCTCCGGGTGCGTCTTCTTCCTCGCCTCTCCCTCCCCCTCTGCCCCGTTCCCGTTCTCGCCTCGATGGGGCCTCGGTTTGAGTTGGTTGAACTCGAGTCCGATCAGGACCTCCGTTCGCTCGTGGCTTCTTGGGATTTCTCCCCTGGCAGGGACTTCCAACGTTTCGTTCTGGATTCCTTCGCCTCACCGGTTCATCACCCCTCTTCCTCCCCGGTTGGGTCCTTCCTTCTGTTGGCGGTCTTTCGTCGTTTTACCTTCCGCCTCTCGGAGTCCTCGGTCAGCATGGCCCTGCATGCCTGTCTGGGTGGTTCTCCGGCAGGTTTTCACGTTGCTTTTCTTCAAGATAGGCACTTCCGGTTCTCTGTCTCTTCTCGCCGCGTTGGCTTTGAGGTCTGTCGTCGGCGTCGGGTCGTCACGGATCAGTTTGACGTCTACTTCCATCTTTGACATGATGGTGGCCCACGTTGGTCTTCGGACCTTCGACGGTGGTCGGAGGAGGAGCGTGCGAGCTGGATCCCGGTCTCGCGCCGGCTTCCCCAGCGGCCGCATCGGCATCTGCCGTCTGCCCGTTCTTGGCCCCCACGTCGTCGGCCCAGGGGAGCTCTCGCTCCCCCCTGTCCCGATCCTAGTCTGCCCCCAGCCCCTCGTTTCCTCCCTCCTCTTCGTTCCGCCCTGCTCTCCTCGATTCGTCGCCACGCCTTTCCCGCCAAAAGAGTTTCGTTCAACAACGTTCTTTCGTTTTTCCCCCTCCTTCTTCTCCTCCTTCTCCTTCCTCGCCTCCTCCTGCTCTTAGGGTTGGCTCCCTTCTGTGCCCTCTCCCTCCTCCGGCTCCGGCCTGCCCTCCTTCCGCTGCAAGCTTCCTGCCCCCCTCTCCTTGTTCCGGCACACGTCCCAATAGGGCCCCTCTTGGTCCGCGTGCCATTTTCAAATTCAATCGTGGCCTCCCTTCGCTCCTGGGCCTGCCGACCCCTCCCCGCTCCTCCCCGCCCTTGGGTTCCCAGTCCCAGCGGATCCCCGCTCGGTCGGGTGGGCAGGGTGCTATTCCGGCTGCGCATATCTTCTCGCGCCTGAAATCGGATCTCCTGATTGGCGCTTCGTGGCAGTCGCGGCCGTCGGTTTCCTGTGGCTTGCACCTTTCGCCGCCTCGCATTAATTGCCCACGTCAGCCGACGGGCTCTAGGCCTTGCCCTTCCAGTCCCGCCGGTTCCGCTTCTGTCTCCATGCCTCGCTTGGAGTGCACCCCTGCCTCCTCGTTCCCGCCTGGCACGTTTTCTGAGGCGCCCGGGCTCCCCCTACCTCTTGTCCCTTTTGTTCCCTCCCCCGGGAGTCCTCCTCCTCTCTCCCCGCCGGTTTCCCCTATTGCGTTCAGTCCTCCTTCTCCTCGCTCTCTCCGCCCCATGGCTAACTTCCCTGTGAACCCTCTCCCCTTCCTCCCCTATGGCGGAGTGATCCGGGACGGTGGGGGCCCTCTCCGTCGGCAACGGAACCTGGTCTCCCTCTCCGGGGTGATCCTCAAGCGCCATGAGTGCTTCGCCATTGCGGAGCACGATGGCCCGCTCTCCCATGCGGCCAAGATGGGGCTCCTGATCGACATCAGGCACCACCTCGGCGTGGAACTCCATCTCCAAGTGGATCGATACTCCCTCTACCCCCTGGGCGTCGGAATCTACAAGTTGGGGACGGAGTTTGAGCGGGACTCTCTGGTTAACTCCCCGCCCTTCTTCGTCAACGGGCGCCTGGTTCGCTTCGTCAAGCATGACGAGGCGGCAAACTGCAGACTTTCGCCATTCGCCCGCGTCGGGTGGGTGATGTTTCTGGGATACCCGCTGGACTGTCGCTCTCAGAACTTCATCCAACAGGCCGTCGCCTCCTTCGGCCAGATGCTATTCTGGCACGAGTCGGATCCTTGCCTCGGCCGCGTCCTCGTGAAGGTGCTTTACGAGGATGACCTGGACGTCCCAAGAAGCATCACCCTGAAGCATGGCAGCGACCAGGATGGTGGGGGTCGTTCTTGGACCTTCCCGGTGTACCTGCTACAATCGGACCTTGCCGACCAATGGCCTGGAGATGAGGACCCGCCGCCGCCGGATAACGGGAACCCCCACCCTTTCCTGGGCCCTGTCCAGCCCGGGGAACCGGAGTGGATACAGCATTGGGCTGATGCCCAGAGGTTTGGCCCTCTGGCCAACCAGTGGGCTCCTCCGAATCATCCTCACATGGGCGATCAGGCGGAGCAGGACGAGGTAGCCCCCATGGATGAAGGTGAACCCTTCCTGGACGATGTCCTGGAAGGGTTTGATGAGCTGCCAGATGTCCCGATGGAGGATCAGCCGGTGGACCAAGAGCCCCAGGAAAGCGTGGAGCTCTCGGGCGTGTCCTCTGCGCCCTCGCTGGAGTCCGCGGTGGAACAGCCCCCCCTTCCCCAATTCTCCCTCTCCAGCTGGTCTCGGTGGGCTCCCCTGGGCGGGACTCGGCCTCCCGCTCCACTGGTCCTCCGTTGGCCTCCCCCGGACGCCCCCCGGTCCGGCTCGTCTACTCCAAGCGTGGGCGGGGCGGGGCACCCAGTGCTCCCCCTCACGCGACCTCGCCGGTGCGGCCTCCCCCGCTCTCGGCTTAGGGCCTGCGTAGGAGCGCCAGGATCAGAGCCCGGCTCAGGGGGTTCAAGTCTTCCTCTCGCCGCTCTCGGGGCCGTTTCTCGCCGCTGCCTACCATCGAGGAATTTATCGAGCTGTCAAGGTTGGACACCCCCCTCCCTCACTTATCCATTGAGCAAATCCAACATTCTGCTATCAGTCTTTGTGGCCTTTGCGCTAATACTGTGTCCAACTCCGCCCTCTCCAGTGACTCAGACACCGCCTCGGCTTCCTCCGCGCTCGCTGTTGTCGGCCTCTCCACGGCGTCCCCGGCGGAGGTCCCTCCTGCTCCTCAAGTTTCTCTCAATGCCATTTCGTCAAGTTCTATCTAAGCGGCCTGTGTGCCTTTTGCTGCCCTGGGAGGGCTGTAAGTTATCGGACTATCGTACCTTTGCTCTCTGGCCTGCGTGCCGTGTTTGGTCCTGGGAGGACTGTATCGAACTTTTGTGCCACGTTTCCAGCTCTGGTGGGCTAACCCACTTTTGTTCCTCCCGCTTCTCTCGTTCTCTTGTTGGCCCCCTTGTCCTTCCTGCTTCGGTTGGTGGTCCCTTGCCCACGGCCGACACTCGCCTTCTGCTCAATCTTTTCTCGGATGGGTCGCGATAGAATTTGGCAGGTGGTCAGTTGGAACGTGCGGGGCCTCAACTCCTGTTCTAAGCGGCTTGCGGTCCGCAACCTCATCTCTTCGGCCCAGGTGGATGTTGTTTGTCTTCAGGAGACCAAGATGCCCTCCTTCTCGCCCTCCTTGGTGCGGTCCTTCTGTCCCAGATGCCTGGACCAGTTCTCCTTTGTCCCGGCCCTGGGCTCGGCTGGGGGCCTCTTCATTGGTTGGAATAGTGCCATCTTCTCTGGGGTCACCCTCTCCTCCTCTCCCTTCCAGCTTACTGTCTCTCTCACCTCTGTGCTTAACGGTGCCTCCTGGTCCCTTTCTAACATTTACGGCCCATGTCGGAACGCTGAGCGTGCCCCTTTTATCTCTTGGTTTCTCTCTTTGGATATTCCCCCGAGGTCCAACTGGCTGTTTGTTGGTGATTTCAATCTCTATCGTTTCCCTCATAACAAGCATGGGGGACGTCTTAACAGTAATCTCATGGACACCTTCAACAACATCATTAGTACCCATGGCCTTCAGGACATCCACCTTCAGAACAGAAGGTATTCCTGGAGCAACAGGCAGCGCAACCCCATCCTAGTCCTTCTTGATTGGTGTCTTTCGTCCCCCCACTGGACCTCCTCCTACCCCAACACCTCTTTCTCTGCTCTCCCTAATACTAGCTCTGATCATTGCCCCTGCTTAATCAAGATTGGCTCTTCCATCCCCCGCTCCCCCATCTTCCGGTTTGAAAATTTCTGGCTTAAGCTCCCTGGCTTCTTGGATCTTGTCCACTCTTGTTGGAACTCTGGGCCTTTTTCCCCTGACCCCGTCCTTCGCATCGCCTCTAAGCTGAGGACCCTTCAGAAGGCGCTATCTCGTTGGCATCGGCGATGGGGTTGTTTCGAGCGTTGGATCCATAATTCCTCTATCATCCTGGGTTTTCTGGATAAATGTGAGGAGCTCCGTCGCCTTTCTGGGCCAGAATCCGTGTTCAGGGCCATTCTCCGGAACCACCTGGCTTTTCTTTTCTCCCTGCGCCATAAGTATTGGAAGCAGCGCTTCACCCTCCGTTGGACAAAGCTCGGCGATGCTAACACTAAATTCTTTCATTCTGCTGCCACCATCAGGCACCGCCGTAATGCGATCCCCGCCATCCAGCGTGGGGACGGTTCTTGGGCCACCTCCGCCCAGGACAAGGTTGAGGTCTTCCTTGATTTCTTCCTTTCTAAAATGGGCTCCTCTTCGGCCCCCCCTATGCTCTTCGACCTGGCCAGCCTTGTTCCAAGGGTCCCGGGCCTTGATTTCCTGGGGGCCGACTTTGAGGCCTCCGAACTTGATTCGGTGGTCCTCTCCGCTCTCCCGGATAAGGCCCCAGGCCCTGACGGTTTCAATGGGGCTTTTTTCAAAGCCTGCTGGCACATTGTGCGCCAGGACTTCCTGGACTTAGCCTCTGCCCTCTCCAACCACTCTGCTCAAGTCCACCCCATCAACGGGTCCTTTATCGCTCTCATCCCCAAAACTACCTCTGCTTCCTCTGTCCGGGACTTTCGGCCCATTTCCCTCATGAATTTCAGTGTCAAGATCTACACTAAAGCCCTTGCCAATCGTCTTCAGGGCATTTTCTCCACGCTTATCCACAAAAACCAATATGGGTTCATCAAGGGTCGTACTATCCAGGACTGCATCGCCTGGGCCTTGGAGCTTACTAATCGGTGCAAGCGGTCTAGACAGGAGGCTATCATCCTGAAGCTTGACTTCGAGAAAGCTTTTGACACCATTGAGCATTCGGCCATCCTCCTCATGATGACACATCTTGGCTTCCCCAGCTCCTGGATTTCATGGGTCAAGCTCTTCCTTTCCTCTGGCTTCTCCTCGGTACTTCTCAATGGCTGCCCCGGAAAATTCTTTCATTGCCGGCGTGGGGTGCGCCAGGGGGACCCCCTTTCTCCCCTTTTGTTTGTTCTCGCCGCTGACCTCCTCCAGCACATCATTAACAAGGCCGCTCGTCTGGGGATCATCCAGGGTCCTCCGTGCCACCCTGACCACCTGGATTTCCCTATCGCCCAGTATGCTGATGACACCATTATCTTCCTTCGGGCTGATCAGCGCAACCTTTTCTTCCTCCGGGGTCTCCTGCACTCCTTCTCCCAGTCTACTGGGCTTTCGGTAAACCTTTCTAAATCTTCCCTCATCCCTATCAACCTATCCGAGCATCGGACCGATCTCCTGGCCGCCACCTTCGGCTGCCCGGTGGGCTCCCTTCCTTTTCAGTACCTCGGCCTCCCCTGGGGGCCCTCGAGCCCAAAGCCTCTGACTTCAGGTTCCTCTTCCTCAATATTTCCAATCGTCTCTCCTCTCTTTCTCCTTGGCTCAACATGGCCGGGAGACTCCAAATAGTCAACTCGGTTCTCTCGGCCCTCCCTACCTATACCATGTGCTCCCTTAAAATCCCTGTCAAGGTTATCCATCGGATTGACCAGGCTCGCCGCAACTTCCTCTGGCAGGGTAATTCTGTTAATGCTGGTTCCTCCTCCAGGGTCGCTTGGCACTTAGTTTGCAGGCCCAAGCTTAAAGGTGGGCTGGGGGTGATTGACCTCCGCTCCCAGAATACCGCCCTGCTTCTCAAACACTTCTGGAAATTCATTTCGCACCACGACACCCCCTGGGTCAACCTGATCCGCATGGACCTTGCCTCCTCCCCGCTTCCCCCTCACCTCCCCTACCCCAGAGCTTCCTACTGGTGGCGGGATGTGGTTAGCCTGGCTCCCCTTCTGCGGGCCGTCGCATCCCCTTCAGTCTCCTGTGGTCGGTCGATTTCCTTCTGGGAGGATGGCTGGTGCGGCCCTCCCTTTCGCCTTGTTTTCCCTCGCCTTTTCTCCTTCGCCAGAGCCCCCGATTGTTCCGTTCACTTCTTCTTCTCCTCCTCGGGTACGGCTAACAATTTCTTCCTCCCTCTCTCCTTGGAAGCCCTGCTTGAGTTCAACCTCCTTCAACAGGTGTTGTCGTCGATTAACCTGCATGAGGATGTCCCTGACAAGTGGACCTTCATTTGGCATTCTTCCAATTATCACCCTAAAGCTCTCTACGGCTATCAATTCAAATTCATGCAGTCTCACTCCGCCTTTAAATGGGTCTGGAGGTCCAAGTGCTCCAGCAAGATCAAGGTTTTTTTCTGGCTCCTCTTGGTTGACCGCCTTAACACTAGGAACATCCTCCGTCGTAAGCACGTGCTGCTCTGGGATGAGGACTCTTCTTGCTGTCTCTGCCATTTGGGTGCGGAGGAAACGGGGTCCCATCTTTTCTTCGAGTGCCCCTTCAGCCTCCAATGCTGGTACCTGCTGGGCATTCAATGGCAGCCCTCGACCACGATCCAAGATAAGCTCTCGGCAGCTAGAAGGAGGTTTGGCAAATCTTTCTTTATGGAGATTGTGATGATTTCAGCTTGGGCCATTTGGATTACTAGGAATAATAGCATCTTCAGATCCATCCTCTCGGCGGTCGGAGGCTGGATAGGTCTGTTTCTCACAGTGTTTTCTGCGCAGTCTCAGCGGTTCCCGCCTCGCCTAAAAGAGGAGGCAAGGAATTGGCTGGGCACTTGTAACCTCCCACTGTAATCTCCCCCCCCCCCCCCCCCCGCCCTTCTTCGCTCCTGCCCTCTGTTGTACTCCTTTTTTTTATTATTTAATCAAATCCAGGTAGGAGCCTCTCCTACTGATTTGCCTCAAAAAAAAAGAAAGTAATATGACAATTTACCTGCCCTTTCAGCTTCTTTCTTGGTATTTGACTTTGGAACGTGTTGCGGCAGTGCATATTCTACAAGACCTTAAAATTGAGCAGCTAACAGAGAACCATGGGAAATATACATGACCCTAAAATCACTACTCACCACTCCATGATGGCTGCTAGTGCTTGGGATGGTAATTCGATATGCTCAAACATATCTTCTTCTGGACCTCAAACCTTCCACTCGGCTACAGCACTTAGATAAATGTACAACGCAAAATTTAGCAAGAGCTCACAGATAGCATGGTGAACTAATACATAAATTATCACATGGCAATTGCTGACCGTGAGCAGCATGAAGGATGGTGGCTTAAATGGGTAGTCTGAGGGCAGTTGGATCCTTCCATGGTAGATTCCGCCCTCGAACTCACTGTCTCTTGATCCTAGGTGTTAGAGTGTGTGTGTGACTGTCGTGTGGGCCTCCCGTGTGTGGGCCCCTCCTGTAAGTATCTTCTTCTTCTATCCTCCCAACCCTAAGGAGAGAAATGAATCTACCATTTTCTACATGGTATCAGAGCACTAGGCTCCGCTCCTCCTCTCCTCTCTCCAGCCGCCGGCGCCGCCACCGCTGCCTCCATGGCCGGCGAGCCTCCTCCGGCGAGCCCCGTCTTCACCTTCTCGACACCGGCGGCCTCCTCCTCCCCTTTTCCCGTTGCGCCGCTTCCTTGTGGACTAGGCACCGTCACCATGGGTGGCTGGTCGCCACCTGCCATGGCCGGATCCACCGCCCCTGCTCCCGCCCCGACCGGATCCGAGGCCGGCGCAGCCAGATCTAGCGCCGTCGGCCTCTCTCCTGCTGCCTCCGGCCTCCCTCCTCCCGGATTCGATGCCGGCGTGGCCAGATCCGCCTCCGCTCCCGCCCCGCCCGGATCCGACGTCGGGGCGGCCAGATCTGGGGCGGCCGGCCTCCCCCTTGCTGCCGCCGGCCTCCCTGTGGGCCCTGAGGAGCCGCCGCCCCTACCCCCCCACCAGATCTAGCGTCGCCGGCCTCCTCCTTGCTGTCGCCGGCCTCCCTGCGGGCCCTGAGGGGCCATCGCCCCTACCCCCCGCCGTGACCACGACCTGGGCGAACATGGGTGGGCCCCCCCCATGCTTTCCTCCCTCCCGCCGCTGTCGGCCTTCCCCCCGCCATGGCCTCGGGCTAGCCGGCCCTGGGCGCACAGCCACCCCTGCTGGCCGCCGGTCTCCCGTCCCTGCTCGGTGCTGCTACTGCCAGCACCTTGCTCCCTGCCGTGCTACCGCCGCTGGCAGCCCATATTAGGGCCAGTTCTGGCTCTCCTTTGGGCCCTGCGTGTTGGTCGGCCCCACCGATGTGGTGGCTGCCGACGCTGCCCTTGCCGCCGCCCTTGCCACTGCTAAGACCGCTGCCGCCGCTGCTCGGGAGCGCGAGCGAGCGGCCGCTCTTGCTTGGGAGAGTGCATGCCAGACCACTGATGCACTGGCCCAGCATGTTGTTGAGGCCGAGCGCCACCTCGGGGTTGCTGATCCCCCTGCCACCGCGACTCCAGCTGTCGCCGCAGATCCGGGTGCCGCACAGCTCCACGCCCAGGCGGCCGGTGTCCAGGACATCCGGGCGCTCGTGCCAGTCACCCTTGATCTCTCGCCGTCCTTCTACGCGCGCTGGCACGATCTAGTGCTCCTCACCCTTCAGTGCTATGCCCTGGATGACCACGTCCTCGTCGACACTCTAGTGGTCGCCCAGGGGTTGGTATGGCGGCGCATGGACAGCGTGGTGCTGTCATGGATCCTTGGGTCCATCACTATCGAGCTCTAGGACATCGTGTAGGAGCTTGGCGGCACCGCTCGTCAGGCCTAGTTTGCGATCGAGGGGCAGTTCCTTGGCAACCGCGAGGCTCGTGCTCTCCAGTTGGACGCTGCCTTCCGCACCTTCGTCCAGGGAGATCTCTCTATCTCCGAGTACTGCCGTCGCATGAAGGGGATGGCGGATTCCCTTCGTGACCTTGGAGAGCCTGTTGCGGAGCGCACTCTTGTCCTTAACATCTTCCGCGGTCTCAGCGACACCTACGCCCACCTCCGGACGTGGATTACCAAGACCGTGTCGTTCCCCTCCTTCCACAAGGTCCGCGATGACCTTATCCTCGAGGAGCTGACCCGGGGCCTCGCTCCCACATCTACTACCCGCGACTGCTCTTGTCACCTCCGGCTCTAACCGGACGACCTCCCACCCACCGTCGTCACCGGCTCCCTCCCTTCTCGGTGCTCCTCCCGCCGGTTCCACCACTGGAGGGGGGGTCGTGGTGGCGGTCGTCGTCGCCAGGGGGGCGCCATGGTGGTACCGGTCACGCTCCTACTCCTACCTCCGCCACACCAGCCCCTGCCGCTGGGAGTGCGCCCTGGCCATCCTTCTCCAACCCATGGACGGGGCGCATTTCCATGTGGCCGGGACAGTTCACAGCTACTCCTCGGCCTCCTACCCCACCTGCGGCCATGCTCACCGGTTGGCGGGTACAACATGCTCCTTCGACGTGGGGCCCGTGGTCCGGTGGGTAGGACCAGACGGCCCTCGCGCAGTCATTCAACACCATGGCATTGACTCCATCGGCTGCCACGGATTGGGTGGCCGACTCGGGTGCCTCTTTCCACACCACTTCTAATGATGGTATTATCTCCTCTCACAGGCCACCCCACCCATCTCACCCTTCTTCCATCATGGTTGGGAATGGCTCATGTCTTCCGGTCACCTCCGTGGGTGATGCGGATCCTTGTGGGTCTTTTCGCCTGCAAAATATTCTTGTTGCTCCTTACATTGTTCACAATCTTCTTTCCATTCGTCAATTCACCACTGATAATTCGTGTTCTGTTGAATTTGACTCTTTTGGTTTGACTGTGAAGGATATGGTCACCCGACATCCTCTTCTCCGCTGTGACAGCACCGGACCCCTCTACACGCTTCGTCTTCCACCTTCCGCTGCTCCACCCTCGTCCGCCCTTGCCGCCACAGCGTCCTCCACACTCTGGCACCGCCGTCTTGGTCACCCCGGTGTCGACATTTTGGCTCAGCTTTGTCGTAGCTCCTCTGTTCCTTGTACTAGGGCTACTAGTGAGCACATTTGTCATGCGTGTCAATTAGGTCATCATGTTCGCCTATCTTTTCCCATTTCTTCTTCGCATGTTGTTCATGCGTTTGACCTTATTCATTGTGACTTGTGGACCTCTCCGATCATGAGTATTTCTGGTTATAAATATTATCTGGTTGTTCTCGATGATTTTTCTCACTACTCATGGACGTTTCCTTTGCGGTCCAAGTCGGATGCCTTCCCCACGCTCACTCACTTCTTTGCTTGGGTATCTACTCAGTTTGGGGTTACTATCAAGGCAGTTCAGTGTGATAATGGTCGTGAGTTTGACAACTCTGCTTCTCGGGCTTTCTTCCTCTCGAAGGGAGTCCAATTGCGCATGTCATGCCCCTATACCTCCCCTAAGAATGGCAAGGCTGAGCACATGATTCGTACCACTAACAATGTTATGCGCTCCATGCTCTTTCAAGCTTTGGCTCCCGCTCGCTTCTGGCTGAGAACCTCCTTACTGCCACCTATTTGCTCAACCGCCTGCCTTATAAGGCCACGTGCGCTCCCACCCCTCACCATGCCTTGTTTGGTACCCCTCCTTCCTACACTAACCTTCGTGTTTTCGGGTGCGCTTGCTATCCCAACACTTCCGCCACTACTCCTCACAAGCTTGCGCCTCGCTCGACCCTTTGTGTGTTTCTCGGCTACTCCGCCGATCATAAGGGGTACCGTTGTTTTGACCTCTCCTCTCGTTGTGTTCTTATCTCACGACATGTCATCTTCGTCGAGTCAGTATTTTCTTTCTCCGTCGACTCCATCCCCGCCACCAGCCTTGAGTTGGACTCCCTGTTTTCTACTGAACCGGTGGTTCAACCACCTTTGTCTTCTGCAGGTACAACACCAGCTGTTCCGGCGGCTCTCCCGCCATCTGGCAAGCCTTGTGTGGCAGCGGAGCTGCCCGCTGCGCCGCCCGTGCCCTCGGTGCCTCCGGTTGTGCCACGTGCGGCCACTCCCCACCAGCCGGCGTTGCCCTCCGCGCCATGTGCGGCCCCGGAGTCCTCAGCTGTGCAGCGCGCGGCCACTTCCCTGTCGCCTCTTGCGCCCAAGGTTGGCCCGCTGCTGCATCTGGCGCCGTGCGCGGCCCAGGCCTCGCCTGCCACCCCTGACACGGCCCCGGTCGTGCCCCATGTCCCCACGCCACCTGCCTCGCCACGCACGGCCCCGGCGTCTTCTTCCCGCTACGCTGACCCTGTTCGTGTCTACCAGCGCTGCCCGACGGGTGTTGCACCGACCCGCTCTCACGCCGAGCCACCGATGTACCACCCGCCCATCCTTCACCGCGATCCCCGCCACACTCACCCGATGGTGACTCGGCGGGCTACGAGGGTCCTTCATCCAGTTGACCGCCTAGTCCTCTCCACCGCTACGGAGCCGTCGGTCTCTCCTATACCCTCCACCGTCCGTGGCGCCCTGGCGGATCCACACTGGCGCCGCGCGATGGATGAAGAGCATGCGACCCTTCTGGCCAATCAGACCTGGGACATGGTGCCTCGTCCCTCTGGCTACAATATGATCACCAGCACGTGGATCTGGACACATAAACACAAGGCAGATGGTTCGCTGGATCGCTACAAGGCTCGCTGGGTCCTCCGAGGTTTCACCCAACGCCCTGGAGTTGACTATGATGAGACCTTCAGCCCAGTGGTGAAGCCTACTACTGTCCGGACTGTTCTCTTCGTGGCACTCTCGAGGTCCTGGCCAGTTCACCAGCTCGATGTGAAGAATGCCTTCTTCCATGGCACCCTGACGGAGACTGTGTACTGCAGCCAGCCTGCGGGCTTTGTGGATCCCGCTCACCCTGAGCTTGTTTGCCGGCTCAACAAGTCTCTGTATGGTCTGAAGCAGGCTCCTCGGGCTTGGTACAGTCGGTTTGCCTCCTTCCTGGTGTCTTTGGGGTTCAGCGAAGCCAAGAGCGACACTTCTCTATTTGTCCTCCACCACGGTGCTGACTCAGCCTACCTGCTGCTTTATGTGGATGACATTGTTCTCACTGCCTCCAGCTAGTCTCTGCTTCAGCGGGTTGTCTCCTCGTTGCAGCGGGAGTTTTCCATGAAGGACCTTGGTGTGTTCCACTCCAGTCGATGCTCAGGCCAAGATTTCCGGTACCAAGGGTGCACCAGTGGATGATCCCACTGCCTACCGAAGCATTGTTGGTGCCCTTCAGTACCTCACATTCACTCGGCCGGATATCTCCTATGCAGTGCAGCAAGTGTGCCTTAACATGCACGGCCCACGGGACCCGCACCTTACCGCTATGAAGCGGATTCTCCGCTATCTGTGCGGCTCCCCCGACTTTGGGCTTCAACTTCGGCGTTCTCCAGTTGCTGAGCTCGTGGTTTACACTGACGCCGACTAGGCGGGCTGCCCGGACACGCGTCGCTCCACCTCCGGCCACGCCGTCTTCCTTGGTGGCAACCTTGTGTCTTGGTCATCCAAGAGGCAACCCATTGTCTCCCGCTCCAGTGCCGAGGCTGAGTACCGCGCTGTTGCCAATGGGGTGGCGGAGGCATCCTGGCTCCGGCAGCTCCTCGGGGAACTCCATAGCCCCCTCGGTAAGAGTACTTTGGTCTACTGCGACAACGTCAGCGTCGTCTACCTCTCCACCAACCCCGTCCAGCACCAACGCACCAAGCATGTGAAGATCGACCTCCACTTCGTTCGTGATCGTGTCGCCGTGGGAGATGTCCGTGTTCTACATGTGCCTACCACCGCCCAGTTCGCCGACATCTTCACCAAGGGCTTGCCTTCCTCCACCTTCTCCGAGTTCCGCTCCAGTCTCAACATCCGCTGCGCCGGAGTTTCGACTGCGGGGGGTGTTAGAGTGTGTGTGTTGTGTGGGCCCCCCTGTGTGTGGGCCCCTCCTGTAAGTCCCTTCTTCTTCTATCCTCCCAACCCTAGGGAGAGGAATGAATCTAACATTTCCTACAGTAGGATTGCAAATTGCCACTCAAAGATGTCCTCCTACTCAACAAACATACATTTAAAACATGAAAATCTATCAGCCTCAATCAGATTGACACAAGTAAACAAGTGATCCACTAATATAACATGAAAACACCCTAGATATCATTGGAAATCCACTTGATCAACGCTCAGTTCATCGAAACGTCTGGAGATTACCCTATATGCAACTACAAGGATCTAACAACAACATTAATATAGCTACATATTATAATTTTGTAAACTGCACAATCAGATCAATTAGAAATGCAAAGACATATCAAGGTCAACGCATTAAATCGAGTCTCAAGGCTCCAAATTTCAGCGCCCTAAAAACGCTATTAAAACCAGATCTCGCCTACAAGCGTTCGATTCAGACCTAAACAATACCAGATCAGACAAGAACTACAAGGTAAATGTAGGAGATGGGGTTGGGATTATGACCTCGAGAGGTAGGGCCATGAAGTCTGGGGACGGGTTGGACTGCATCTCCTTCACCTCCTGTAGGATCCGCTTCACCATTGGGTTCCCCCGATTGTACTTCCCGCCACCGTGGTCGTCATACCCGTCGCCGCGGACGCCACCGCCACCGAGGGAAGAGGGCGACGGCGAGGAGGAGGGCTCAGGGCGGAGGAGGCGCAGGGCGAGGGGAGGGCGCGGTGATTTGGGGGAGAAAACCAGAGGCGCCGGGCGAGGGAAGAAATCCGCGGTTTGATTTAGGGGAGAAAACGCGGGATCTGTTTGTACGGACGGCTGAAATTAATCAACTAGGATGAACGATTGAGATTCACTAGGAAGGTGAGGTGTCTATCCTTAACATCCTCCAATTATATAGTAGAACGATATTTTGGTCTTGTTTCATCACTAATTTACCAAATTTATCTAAAAGTAAAGTTGAACTTTGTCAGTAGGAAAACAACAATTTGCCCGCTAAAAATCTGACTTGGGATGCTTGGACGGTGGATCTTGGCCCACGTACGAGATGTGGTTAATCTTGCGCCGTTGGATACCTTCCTATTGTGAGGCCCAGACGCCATTGACGCAAGCCATTCAATGAAAAGCCGCACGACTGTGATGGATCACCTGAACTGTGACCATGTTGTTCGGTTCCGTGATTAATAACATTGCCATACATATTTCACATCCAAAATGATACATTTTTTACTCAGGGATGCATCATACGTTGCACCCGTTTAGAAAGAACCCATTTTCTACAAAATTTGGAGATGATCTCAAAAATTCGTACATGTTTAACAAACACAACTATACATGCTTTGTGCGCAGGACGACCACCATTTCCCACTACTACCATTTTATCAATGTATGTTACTATATTGTGGGCAGCTCCAGGGATGGATCAGTGTTGCCCCAATTTACATAAGTTTTTTTTCAGTTTCAACATCTTTGAGGTTCTGTTGGTTGTGACTGACTTTGAACAGTTCCAGCTTCCGTGCTATCTTCATCGAACTTTGGTGGAGTAGATGGAGAGCTGCTTGAAGGTGTATCTGACGGGAACGTGTCTGTGTTGGTGTCAGACCATTCAGCAACAGCAGAATCGCCAGCTTCTGCCTCTCGCAAAATCGTGGAAGGCAGCTCAGAGTTGGGGTTGTTCTTGGTGATATCCCATTTTGGTGGCTCCCCTGCAGATGAATCTTCCAAGAGTTCATTCTGTTCGAATTTTGGTGCGATAGAATCAGGTTCTGCCAAGGGATATGCATCAGTAACAGAGTCTTTGACACCCTCAAACTTTGGCGCAGAAGAATGGCTATGTTCTGGTTCCAATTGAATAACCTGGACAGATATGCTACCTAGCAAGCTATGTTCAGATGTAGCATTGCTGTTTCCAGGTTCCTGAAGAGATAACACATCAAAGCCATCATGATCACTGTAAGATCCCTTCTGTTCTGTTGCATCAGCTGTGGTGTTATTGCTTCCGGTTGACCAATCTAAATGACTGACTGCATCTTCAACCCTAGAAAAACTTTCCTTATCCTCACTAGATAATTGAGATGTGTGAATTGATGTGATTGCGTCCATCTCCGAAAATATAATCTATGATAATCAAGGGGAAAATCGGTTAACTATACACAAAGGTGGAATGAGCAGGTGCAGAATTTACAATATGCACCAATGATCTGGTTACCTCAACTCTGAAGTCTACAGGAAACCAATGTTTTGTGTCCCACAGAATGTCAATCTGGTCCCTATCAAGTAACAACATGTTGTCTTCAATAAAAGCAGTGTTAAACATGACCCTAAACATCATCACTTCATGTTCAAAGTTTTCGTCCAGGCTAATGCACTCAATGACCACGTCTCCTTGAACAGGACACCGGGTATTAATCTTGATTATCTCAGAATCTTCCTGAATTTGCAAATAAAGATATAAATGTTGTTCTGTCCAGCAATTTAAGCATAAAGATTTCTTATTCATATATCCAATAAAAACCTCCAAGTCTAAAAAGAGGTTTAACATATCAACTGGAAAAACAGATTCCACAAAAGAAAATAGAGAAAAAGAATGATTTAACAGATGAAAAAAATCAGAACATTAGTAGATAACAAATTCAACTAATATTGTAGCCCAGTAATCTCTCTGGGTGATCTTAGTACACTTTCAGTTACTTCAACAATTTTTATCTGTAACTTTGTTCAAGGTTTAACTCCGCCTATTTTGTCTCAACATGGCAGATTCCCACTCCCAAGCCCTGTTAAAAGAGGAGAGAGGGTTCCTTTCCCCTAAAAGATTGTGATAGGTTTAGCAAGCCAATGGAAAACCTAGCCATTTAAATGGAGGATAAAACCTAATATTAGGTCTCAACTCTAGCCTACTCCAACTTACTTGGAATTGAAAGGCTTTGAAAAAGAACAACTCTGTTCAAGGTTTAACTTGAATTAATACACCATGAATAGACATCACAAGCTTACTGTTAAAAAAGATATGTGATTCATGAATCATGATAAGGTGATAAACAAAACAAAATCATACCTGTGTGTAAAGCTGGACAAAATCACTTGTCTTTGGGATTGAAAAGAGAACTTTAGCACTCTTGTCATTAGGTGCAAAAGGATCTGGACCATAAATCCGGAATATCGGTCTACATCCCCCTTGCCCATCAAAATTTGGTACCCCCCTGATGATTGCACAATTCAAATTCATCATTTTATCAGCCGGAGGCCATAGTCCTGGTGATATGTGCCGTCGTGACACATACTTCAAGTATCTCAGCTGAGAAGGAGTCGGGTTCAGTGGTGAGAAGAGCTTAACCAGCCTAGGTGGAGCCTGTCTATATACCATCTCCAATGCCTTCCCCTCATCATTGTACCTTCGGAGGTAAATCAGTAGGGCTGCCAATGCAAAAGCAAGGACCGGCCACCCCCCTTGTTCTGAATGTATAAGCAAGAAGTTGTCCTGGCCTAATGACAGCCAGCTTTCACCAGACCTCACGAAATGGTGAATCATCTCCATGATGAGCAAGGGGCATCCCTCGTAGTTCCGTGGGTAACCCATCACACTCATTTCAAAATCTGAGAAAATGGAGGCAATTTGGTAGTCCTTCTTGCCTCCCTCAAAATTGAATACCATAAATGAATCAATGGAGTAACGGCCAAGTAGCTGTTTCAAGATGCCTCCGATGTGAGGTTTCAGCTTATCTTCTTCAAAGAAATCCGTGGAGAAGCAGTAGTCAAATACTGGAAAGTAGAGAAGCAACCATGGTCAGCATAAGAAAAGTGACACTGAGAATAATGTCAATTCTATTATAAAATTACTAAACAGCTTATCACAAATATTCAATCATCAATAATGCCCAATGGGAGTAGGCGGGAATTTCCAAAAGCACAAGCGACATGAACATTTCAGCTTTATGAATTAAACGTCAATCTATTTTCAAGAATGCAAAATGTAACTGGTATGTCCTAAGCCACACAAGTGGATGACTAACATGAACAGAAGAATGTAATGGATTTGGACAGTCAGTTTCATCAGAAGATCAAGAAGCCATGTCAAACTGTAAGACAACTTAGGGTGTGTTTGATTCTGCTTTTCAAATCTGCTTCTGCTGTAAAAAAGCAGAAGCTAAACCAAACGGGTTTACCAAAACTACTTTTGCTGTAAAAAAACAGCTTTTTTCTAGTACAAATTTGGAAGCAGCCTCGACCCTGCTTTTTTGATTTTTAGTTCAAATTAAATAGTATGAATTCAAGGCGTCTTAATTGATTTAACATTATTATGGTTTGTATTGCACTGCACAATTTCATGAGATAATATGTGGTTATCGGTTACTTTATAAGATGAACTATGCATTGTTTTATTTATCTAATATATTTTTTAGTTATTTAGTTGCATCAATGTTGAATGTTTCCTATTTATATATATGTATAGAATATTATAATGATGAAAATTACGTAAGTTATAAAAAACAGTCAGCTCACAACAGTTTTTTCACTGCAACTTCAATCAAACGACTTTTACCTTTTTCACAGCAGATAGCTCACAGCAGCTTTTTCACAGCAGACAACTTATAGCAGCTTTTTCATAGCTCACAACAGAACCAAACACACCCTTACTAAGCCAATATATAGATTTATCACAGCAGACAGCTCACAGCAGCTTTTTCACAGCAGACAACTTATAGCAGCTTTTTCATAGCTCACAACAGAACCAAACACACCCTTACTAAGCCAATATATAGATTTATCACAGCAGACAGCTCACAGCAGCTTTTTCACAGCAGACAACTTATAGCAGCTTTTTCATAGCTCACAACAGAACCAAACACACCCTTACTAAGCCAATATATAGATTTATCACAGCAGACAGCTCACAGCAGCTTTTTCACAGCAGACAACTTATAGCAGCTTTTTCATAGCTCACAACAGAACCAAACACACCCTTACTAAGCCAATATATAGATTTATCATAAAAGGTATCGCGAGGAACATAACAAGCTCACAAAGCGAGACAAGTTCCTTTCCAGAACAAGCAGAAAACCACATGACTGCATTTTTTTGTCTTTGAATATACTGATTTACCAAGAAGCATGAGGATTTCAAGCTCCATAGTCCATCTGTAGCACCCATCATTTTCACATAACTGAGCTGATCTAAAACCTGATTGGAGCTATCCATAATTTCGTCCTTACATCATCAGAAGGAGCACCGCATGCTCCAAACTCCAAAGCATATAAAACTTAAATTTGAATCCATAAAAGCTAACGCACTTGGACTAACTGTGAGCGCATCTAGCAGAATTGATTCCCATCAAAATCAAAATGAGGATGTCATCGTTGAGGCAGAAATGACAACGTGATAACCAACTAATCCGATCAATTCCCGTGTTCCTATTCTCGTCAGGTGCAACAACTCGCGCAACCTCACCAAGTCAAAAACACGAACCGAACCCACCAACACAAATTCCTGACGCAGATATCGCCATCCTCCAAACCAAACCTGCACCTCTCGCCCAAACTAGCCCTCATTTTGTTCATACGATTTTTTCTTCAAAAAATCAACAGCGGCAGGAAAACGAAAAAACAAGAAAGTGCGAAATAGTCTCGTGCTAACACGGCCTTGCTGATCATGAACCGGCATACAGATTTCCTGCGCGACGCGTCACATCCGAGAAACCGCCGACGAACAGGTCCAAACCAAAGAGCAAACGAGCGAGCAGACAGGTTTACACGAACAGCCCCGGTAAAAAAATACCGTAATTACCAAGTACTGAACTGGAAAAATACGAACCGAAAATGTTGTTGGAGATCTCGACGAGCCCCTCTGGCGGCCGCCGGTAGAACAGCCGCCGGAACAGCGACATCTGCGGCGGCGGCGACCGGACAAGGGCGCGCGCTCAGAAATGACCGGAGCAGCAGCCGGATTGGCGAACCATTCGGCGGCAGCAGCGGCGCGGGCGACGGGGGGAGGAGAGGCGGAGGGGGGGAGGAGGAGGAGGAGAGGAGGAGACGATGACGTGACGACGAGTAGCGTAGCAATCCGGCGATTTGTTATTTGGGAGGAAGGTGGAGGATTTGAAGGTTTCGCGTTGGTTTAACAAGTCGTCGTCGTCGTCGTCGTCGTGGGAGACGGTGCGGGCCCGGCTGCCTCTTTGTTTCGGAGATGAAACAGGGGTAATGTGTTTCAAAATTCCAGCGTACAAGCTTAAAACAATCATGAATATATTCTTATTATTAGATAAATAAAACATTTAAATGGACTATAATTTTTCTTTGCACGCAATTCACTTTTAGTTTAGTCATAAGTTATCAATTCGTTTATAAATCAAACAAGTTAATACAATAACACAAATGAAAGTTTGCAATCATCTTATTTCAAAATCTAATAGAAATAAACAACTCAACCACGTCAATTCAAAATTGTGAAAAACACCAAATTCTTGAAGTTCAAAATGAAAGTTGCATAGAAATATGTTTTTTTTATTTTACAAACCTCACTAGCTTCCATATATAACTCATAACTTATGATCCACAGCTACTTTTTGTATAATATACCGCTGGCTCAACAAACCACACCATAAATCTTGGTAATCTTTTGAATAAAAATTAATTTCGGACAAAAAATGTATGTTTACGTGCGTGATTAATTTAAAGCCAAATTTGTCAAAAATATCGATGAGAATACTCTAATGCAATCTTCAAAAATATGTCGTAAAATGTAAATTTAGCTACTTAATAACAGGTGCAAATTTAACTACAGCTTTATAAAAGGAGACACAAGCAACTCCATATCTGGTTTCGTTGCGTGGAGCAAAATGCCGTTGACGAGTGAAGTGGTCGATGATACAAATAAGCTTGCCTATGATTTGACCATGCACATCTTAACATGAATTTATGCCATATAGAGAGCAATACTTTTTCTCCGTGCAGTACATTTATGGTGTTTATGGTGAATTCTGCTGTTAATTTTATAGATATTAGAATCTATTCAGTCATTTAGAAGTGTAAACTGTTATTTTAATTAATTGTATTTCTATTTGTGTATAATAGTTACATATTTATCTATTTTGCCTACTCCCTTGCATGTCGCGGCCTACCACCTACCCTCCCTCTAGCATGCATGTTGTACATATATAATTTTTTATCTTCATATAACTTTTTTATACAATTTTACTATTTCTAATGTCTACTAATATTGATTAAGAAAAATGTAGAAGATATTTTAAAACTTTGGGTGAAATAAATTCAAGGATTAATATTCATAGTAAAGTTTCTCTCTTTTTTAAGCTACCAATAAGCTACTCTTATAATTAATCCATGTTTCAAACATCATCTTGATCAATTCTTACCCACACCAAACTATGTAATTAAATATACCAGATGCACTCCCATGAACATATGGACCGGAGAATAATCTAACGTGTGTTTATAACTGTCCGAGACAATGTGGCTGGGAAATGATTAAGAACAAACCAGTTTATATAATATTAGACGGTGAGGCACGTAATGTGAAATTTTACAAATAGGTGCTTTAAACATCTCGGTGGATACACAAAATTTACTCTAACCAGTAAACTTGTTGTGATTCCTCTCTTTGGAAAATTCACCTTATAACAAAACTTTGATACAAATAAAACATTGGGTTTCGAAGAAAAAAATGAACATTTGTCTATATCATGGTATCACTCCCATTATATTAGGCCTGAAATACAATAGGTTTATTCCAAAATATATTGTAAACACCAGATTTTTAAAATAGACGAACTATTATAAAGAGAATAAGTCACGTTACCTGAATTAAAAAAAGTTTATTCGCATAATGTGAAAGCCCTTGGAATCAATTTTTGCAATGATTACTGCAGGTAACCAAAAATCCAAAGGATAAGGTATCGTATAAAAAAAGAAACTTTGGGAGAAGTAAATGACAGAAGATACGTTTGAATCTAAGAAGATATATACCTTCTGTGATATTAGGAAATACACAGAAGATAAGAAAAAACAAAGACTATGATAAGGGTGCCATGAAACTAAATGCAGGACGGAGCAAAGTACTCTGGAGGTCTGAGGCCTTGAGTTGCTTTATATTGATAATATCCTTGTTTGGCATATCCTTGTTGATAATATCTGTGGAGTTCACAAACAGCAGTAGTTTTTATCAGTAAGGTTCTAACTTCTAGCTAATAAATATATGAGAAATCACTACACATGTGGCATGTCTCTTTTTGACATAAATATTTATAGTTGACAAAAATGCCTGAGTTCTAAAAATTTATAGTTGGCATGTCCTCTATAGATTACAAATATTGTCGTCACCCAGTGATTCTAAATATTTATAGTTGGCAATATCTCCATTTCTCCATATAAGATGTCCTAGTATTTTGCATAATTGCACATGACAAAGTTCATTAAAAATGGACAAAACTCTTGAACAAATACATGGGCCACAGGGACTAACAACACAAGAGCCTCACTAACAGACTATGCACTGATGCACATAAACTAATAAACCATACCACTATACCAGAGTCCAGAGCAATGTTTGACTTTTGAGACATCACAAATAAACAATATGTTAATACATACCGCTAAGGCCTGATAATTTATCACTAATTAATCTTGCAATGGCAGATAATCGGTAGCAAACTAATCACTGATCATACTGTTATATAAAAGGAGAATGCTTTTCATCATTGGACAAATCTGGACCGTTTATCTTGATTTGGAGCATTCATCTTTCATCAGTACTCATTTTACTCATTGGGAGCATATGGACCATTCATCTGTCATTCGTTACTCATTCAGAGCATCTGAACCGTCCAACCCTTTGTCCGATCCTACGGACAGGCACCCGTAATCTCCGCCTATCTCGCAATCTCCGCCCGCCTTGAGTCCCCCCACCCGTCCCGCAATCTCCGCGCACCCTAATTATCCCGTCCACTCATCCCGTCTCCTCTGACCTGCGCCCACCTCCCGCACGGCTACATACCCTCTCCCCTGAACATCGTCGTCGCTCTACCTAAGTTGTCCCCCTTGTCCTCCTCGTGGCTTCACGTCGTCAACCGGTGCTCTCGCCTTGCTCCTCCTCCGCCCATGCGACACCCTCCTGCGCACCACCATCCCGCACGACACCATCCGACTCTAGACTCTAGGCCTACGCTCACGGCTCCACGACATCACCCGGTCCCTTCACCATGCTCCTCCTCCGCCCGCCCGCCACCATCCCGCCTGCTTCGTCTTGAATACATCATTACATCAAGGTACATATTTCGGTGACCGGCCATGTAATTTTGTTGCACCTTTTGTGGTTGATATTTATCCCTTTAGATGTCGTTGTTTTGTGTTAAAAATGTTCAGATTTATCTATTACTATTGCTAACTCTAGCCCTGGAAAATGAAATGATGCCAACTGCTAATCACAAATATTGTATAATACTATTAGAATATATAATACTATTATAAGTAATCTCAGTTAGATGATTCCATCGAAGGTAGTGTGCTGTGGAGATATGTAGTTAAAACCAATAGCATGTGAACTTCGAGACTTCCCCGAAGCCCCTGTTAGTCTCGAAGTGTTCTCCGCTAACGCAGTCCTTGCAGCTCCCGCATGCCCTTTCAGCCCTCTCGGATCTTCTAAAGTCCACCACACCCATAGCACCATTGTGCCCCCCCGTGCGTCCCAGCAGCCGCCCGAAACCCCGCCGCACTCGCAACACCATTGCGACCCTGTGCACCCTCGCAGCCCCCCAAAGCCCCACCTCTTTCGTAGCCTCGTACCTCCCTGAGCCCCTGTGTTATAGAGGGGCACCCACAGCCCCCTACCTCACTGAGCCCTCCACGCATCCCCGCAACACCCGTGTAGCCTCTCCGTCCCCACGCGTCATGGAGACCTCTCAAAGCCTATAGGACCGAAAGTAGCGACCAGAGGGGGGTGAATGGGTGCCTTAAAAATTCTTTCGAATATATGGCCTGCTCCCAATACCCAATGCACCTCTAAAGACTAAACATCACAGAAAGAACAGATCGCCTAAGTCTAAAGGTATCTAGCCTAGAAGTAACTGTTGATAAACAGAGAAATGCCAATGCAGTGCTAAAAGACAGATAAATAGTATACAAAAGACAAGGCAAGATAAGCTTCTCAGGAATTAATGCACAAGGAGTGAAATGAGAAGTTACCGTTCAAAATCTGTCTCCTGTTCGAAACTGGGCGAAGCCTGCTTCGCTAGTCGAAGCCTGCTTCGCGGTGTCGAAGCCTGCTTCGCTGGGCCGAAGCCTGCTTCGGAGGTCAAGGCCTGTCGAGGTTGAGCGAAGGTTGAAGTTGACGTGCCGAAGGTTTGTTTGGTATAGCCTAGCTTGTGTGTTACAGAGTGCGAAGTATGCTTCGTAGCGAAGTGTGCGTGTATCGAAGCTTGCTTCGAATAGTATACTTCGAAGCACAACCTTCAAACAGACCTTCGAACACGTCACACACAAAGACTACCTTCGAAGGAGAAGCGAAGCCTGTCACACAACAGAGAAACCAAATTCGAAGCCTACACTCTATCTTCGAACAAACACATCGAGGACCTTCGAAGAAGACGGAAGCAAACACTGAGCGAAGTCTAACAGAAAGACAAGCTTCGAAGCCAACTTCGAAACCTGTCAAGGTATGGACTTCGAAGATCTCAAGTCGGAGTACCTTCTCACGGTCGTTCGAAGTATGTCACGCTGTCCATACAAAAAACGTACTTCAAAGCTAGCAGCACAGAGTGAAGTCAAAGACGAAGCCCTCAAGACTGTCAGATCGAAGCCTGCCTCACGGAGCTGAGGGGCTTCGAACAGAGAAGGGATCCTTAGCAAGAAAACAGCCAGAAAAGTGATTCAGTTATGTCTACTTCAATCAAAAAGTTGAGCAGTAAAAGCAAAAAGCTGGCACTAGTGTACTGTTGCAACAGTGTAGTAGTACTACTTGCAACAACAAGAACTAGTACTACTTGCATGAAGAACACACGCAACAGAAGCAACCGAAGCCCTCAAAACCAGGAATAAAATCACCAAAAACACACCAAACTGAAGGTTCTGATTCCGAGAGAATAATGCACACATCCACACATGAACAGGAGATGGAATCTTACTGAGAAGGAGTAAATGCAAGGCAAAATGCAATGAATAAATTCCTGGCGGCGCATAGCAAGAGTGAGAGAGAAAGAGACAAAATGACCCAAAGGAGTATGAATTGATTTCAGCCAAAAGGGTGACCTAACCCTAGGGATTGGGGCCCTATTTATAGGCTACCCAACACTAGGAATATTCCACCAGCCCCTTAGGGTTTTTTACAGACGCAGGAATAAAGGAAAAGACTCTACTGCCCTTAGGTATTTTTACAGACACGACTGACTGACTATGGGCCTAGAGATACAGATGACTTATCCGGAAGCTAAGTTTTCGTAGCGACTACGGCTTCTCTTCTAGACAGTCGAATACAGAATCAACGGTTGTCAGTTTTGCACCGAAACTGACAAAGCCTCCACCAACTTTGCACCAGGTACCCGGATTGGGCCGGCCTGATTCCGCAGCTCTCTCAGCCCGGCAATCACTCACCGCCCGTGTACCTGAGTCAACCCTGGTCAACATCCTAGTGGGTATTCTGCTGCTTCTGGCCCATGTACCCGGATTAGGCCATCCCGACTTCGCAGCCTCCTCTGCCCAACAGTCGCTCGCTGCCCGTGTACCTGAGTCACACGCGGCCCATGAAACAGCAGATCTTCATTCTTCTCAGTCCTCTTTGACTATCGTTGACAATGACTCATCACTTCTGGAGCCATGAGGCCCACGCTATTCAGCATGGCTCCTCAATCTCCCCCTTGATGAGTGCATTGTCAACACTCATCTTTTTTAGCTCTTCAGCACCTGCAAGCAAATGTGGAAACACGAAAACAAAAACACAAGAAAAACAAAAAAGAAGAAAATAAGGTAAAAGTTTAACCCTAATGACCGAAAGCCAAACAAAAGCACGAAGTGGTCATTATGGTTAACCAACACATAAAAGCTCAAAATGAGTGCGACTTCAGAACAACAAGGATATCAACAGAGTAAGAACTCCCCCTTAAACTCTGATCCCAAATTTTCTCCCCCTTGTTGACAAGTGAACTCATCACGCACTCAACAGAGACACAAACTCCCCCTGAAACGCAACTCCCCCTCAAAATATGCAATGAATGTAACTAGAGTGCATGTGGAGTGAATAAAACATGCTTCTCAGATATGATTGACTTCAATTACAACATCTAACAGATACAGCAAAAGACATACTGTTAACGATACATGGCATGATCAGTGCAACAGATGATATCTAAAGAAAGTCATTTGCACGCAGTTTTCAGTTTTTGCAAACAAAAGCATCACCACATTTTCTAGTTGACAAGCAAGGTAAAACATGAGATGTAGAAGCTAACAGATATCTACCAAGATAAGCATTGTCCAAAACAAAGTGCTGCAGCAAACTTGTTATCATTTCAATTTTCAGGCTTTTTCTTTTTCCTTTTTCATTTTTACCAGGGGTTATTTGTATGTCAAACCTTATGCTGACCGACCAAGTCAAGCCTAGGCCAGAACTGGACCATCAGAAGCTTAAGACATTGGTCTTGACATACACTACAGTGTCCTAGTTCATACCAAAGTGCTATGGTATGCAGTCCAGAACAATGCAATGCGACAAGACAAACCCACCTGGATCTTTTCAATTCTAAGCATAAAAAGGCATGGAATTGTCATTTTTCTGATTTTTCATTATTTTATAGCGCATTTTCCATGTTCAAAAGCATAAAGATATCCAAGTTGTGTATTTGCATCTAAGTAAGGAGCGAGCTACAAGGTATGTATCAGATAGCAAAAACATTCAGCCTACACATGCTAGTTACCAGAAGCAATGGTGATCATTTTTCAATTTTAAAGCATAAAAGCCATGCATATGACAGATATCAGATATATCAAGTGAGCTGAACAAAAGCATGATCATTGACAAGTAATCAAAAACATGTACCAGCTAGAATAAGTAAAGCAGTTCAATCATATAACAGAAGCAACTCTAAAGCGTGATATGTGAATATGCAAGATATGAACGCACACAAAAAGACTCAAGAAACGAGTAAAGAAGAAATAAAACTGACGCAAAATATCCTAAAAAGGATACACAACACCCAAATCCCCTCGTAAACGCTCAAATGTAGACTGATCTAGGGGTTTGGTGAAAATATCAGCCAACTGATGATGGGTATCAACATGAACAAGGTCAATGACACCTTTCTCATATTGATCCCGCAGAAAGTGAAAGCGCACATCAATGTGTTTGGTTTTTGAATGAAGACATGGGTTTTTCCCTACACTAATTGCACTAGTGCTGTCACAAAACAAGGGAACTCTGGTAGGAAAGAACAACCTAAAATCTCGCAGAGTGGAAATCATCCAAACCCACTGTGAGCAGCAGCTAGCAGCAGCTACGTACTCAGCCTCTGTGGTCGAAAGAGCAACTCCAGATTGCTTTCGAGAAGACCAAGAGACAAGAGAAGAACCAAGAAACTGGCAAGTACCGGGAGTCGACTTGCGATCCAACCGGCACCCACCAAAGTCGGCATCCGAAAATCCAGATAAATCGAGAGAAGATGATGCTGAATAGAAAAGACCAAGATCGGGCGCATAAGTGAGATACCTGAAGATGCGCTTGACATCCTGCCGGTGAGACGCGCGTGGTGAAGACTGAAAACGCGCGCAAAGTCCCACGGCGAACTGTATGTCTGGTCTTGTTGCCGTCAAGTACAACAGCGAACCGATCATCCCTCGAAACTCATTCTCGTTGACCTTGACACCGCTCTCGTCCTTGTCCAGACCCCCAGATGTGCCCATCGGGGTCATCTGCGGCTTCAATTCACCACCAAAGTCAAATTTCTTAAGCATGTCGCGAGTGTACTTACCTTGGTGGATGAAGGTGCCGTCCTTGGTCTGCTTGATCTGGAGGCCTAAGAAATACTTGAGCTCACCCATGAGGCTCATCTCAAACTCACTGTGCATCTGCTCAGAAAACTTGGACACAAGATCATTAGTAGTACCGCCAAAAATAATATCGTCAACGTAAATATGAGCAACTAAAAAATCTGAAGCGTCTTTGAGCAAGAAAAGAGTTTTATCCACCGAACCCATCACAAAGCCCTTTCCCAAAAAAAATTGCTTCAACCGGTCATACCAAGCCCTGGGGGCTTGCTTCAACCCGTATAAAGCTTTTTGCAATTTAAAAACATGTCGAGGAAACTTAGGGTTCTCAAAACCGGGGGGTTGCCTAACATAAACCTCCTCTTCTATGTACCCGTTCAGAAAAGCACTCTTGACATCCATTTGAAAAAGCTTAAAACCCTTCGAAACGGCAAAAGCTAGAAGAATACGAATGGACTCAAGACGGGAAACAGGAGCGAAGGTTTCTTCAAAGTCAATACCTTCCTTCTGGCAAAAACCCTGGGCAACTAGTCTAGCTTTGTTGTGCACCACAACCCCATCTTCACCTTGTTTGTTCTTGAACACCCACTTGGTGCCTATGGGGTTGCATTCTAGTGGCGGCTCAACTAGTGTCCAAACCCGATTACGGACAAAGTTCTCAAGCTCTTCTTGCATAGCATTAATCCAATTAGATGAACGCAAAGTTCTCTCAGTCAAATCACCTATGATGAGCTCTGTGGGATGGTCACGCTGAACTGCTCGGGTTCCCTGGTGATCTGAAGTCACCTCACCGGAGTCAGCAGCAGGCACCTCTAGACTCGACTGAGGGGGCTCGATCGTAGTGGAAGAAGTGATCAGAGGTCCGCCCTCGTCCTCAGTCGAAGTCTCAGAAGGTGTGGGCTCTGCAGGGGGTGCAGAAGGCCCACCCTCATTAGCGGCTGGAGTATCCTCATCTTCCTCAAAGATGGACTCTCCAAGCTCACCATCAGAAGGCTCAAAAGAAGGAGTCAAAGAAGGCAAGGACTCATCAAATGAAAACTCACAAGTCTCGACAAGCAGCTGGGATTCGAGGTTCCAAATACGGAAGCCTCGAGAATGAAATGCATAACCAAGAAAAACACCATCCTAGCAATGAGACTCAAACTTGTCCAAATGCCCTCCCTTCTTGAGCACAAAGCACTTGCAGCCAAACACTCGCAAGTGACTCACCTTGGGCTGTCTGCCAAACCGCAACTCATACGAAGTCTTACCTAAGTAAGCTCGAAGAAAAATGCGGTTGGCCAGATAGCAAGCCATGTTCATGGCTTCAGCCCAAAACCGCCTAGGAGTCCTGTGCTCATAGAGCATCGTCCTGGCCATCTCGACTAGCGTGCGGTTCTTTCGTTCCACAACGCCGTTCTGTGGGGGAGTATAAGGAGAAGAAAACTGATGGTCCAGACCCTGATCACTACAGAAGCTGACGAACTGAGAGTTCTTGAACTCAGAGCCGTTGTCGGAGCGAATTGCTCGCATCTGACCATTGTTCTCATTCTTCAGCTTCAAAATCAGGTCATGAACAAATTGAAAAGTTTCGTCCTTAGACTCCAAAAAGAAAACCCACGAGAATCGAGAGAAGTCGTCAACAATCACAAGTGCGTACCACTTCCCACCGACTGAACGTACCCGAGCTAGACCAACAGTGTCCAAGTGTAAAAGCTCGCCCGGATACAAAGTCATCACCTGAGTCATAGGTGAGTGAGAAGCGGCAACCATTTTCCCATGACGACAGGGATGACAAACTAGATCCTTCTCCATCTTAAGCTTGGGCAATCCTCGGATGAGGTCCATAGAGCTCAACCTGACTAGCAGATCAAAACTCAAATGACCTAACCTCCTATGCCACTTCCAGAGCTCAGAGGAGGATCCAGCAATCAAACAGCGAGAAGGGCCAAAAGAACTAGAGAAGTCAATTCAAAAAACTTTACCGAATGGTAAAATCTGGCAAATCAAAGACCCTCTAGAATCAAACACAGAAGAATTTCCCTTCTTAAAACGCACTTCCAAACCATCCTCAAGAAGTTGCGAAACAGAAATCAAATTGAAGTTCAAATTCTTAACCAAAGCAACATTCTTCAAAGAGAAATGATCTGAAATGCGAATTGAGCCTATGCCACTTACCTTCCCTTGACCACTGTTCCCGAACATGATGTACTCTTTGGAGCTCGGGGGAGTGAGACTGGAGAACCATCTGCGATGTCTCGTCATGTGGCAAGAGCATCCTAAATCCATGATCCAAACATCCTCCAGTCCCCGATCCTGCACAATCAGTGGCTGTAAGTGGGAGCAAATGGTCCGGCACCAGGTTTAGCAAAAGAGCTAAACCAGTGTCGAGCCATCTGGTCAAAAGACGGAAAGCAGAAATCATCATGAGAATTTGGACCAAAATGCGGTCCTCGGTTCTGCCTAAAACTGCGGCCACGAGGTCCAGAACCGTAGCCAACACGGCCTGGAACTCTGCCGGAACGGACACCACCAACTGGAGCACGGGCAAGAAAGTCATCTCCTCTACCACCACCTACACGACGCGGCCTGGCCTCCAGCCTCTCCCCGCGTCGAGGAACACACAGTCTACCACCCTGCTGGTAGAACTGCTCCTGATCACCACGAGCTCTCTCTACTCTCTCAACCGCTTCCTCCTGAAGCAAAACTCCACAAGATGCCCGTCTCTCTGACAGTACTCACAATGATAGGTGGGCTTCTTGGGATGTGGTTGAGGCTTGGGATGTTTGGGCTTGGTGGTGTTAGGTGTAGTCTTCTTGGGTTGAGAAGGTCCAGGAAGAGAGTTTAGAGAAGAGTGGAGGTATTTGGGCTTTGGAACCCAGATCGGCTTCTTGGGTGGAGCTTTGAGTGGTTCATGAATTACTCCATCCTTGGGCTGACAAGCCTAGGAAGACTCAGTGGAGTGAGTCTTGGGATACCTCTGCTCTGGAGTCATTTTACTCCACTCCACTGCCCGGCTAATGGCACTCTCAAAGTCAGTCTTGGTGTAGGTGTAACCTACCCCAAACCCATCCTGCCTCTTGAACTGCTGGATCATCATGCCGAGCTGCGGCTCTCTGGCACTGATCCAACTCAGGATAGAACGGAGGTAAAAGTTCTCATTTTGAGAATCTGCTAGCTCCTCTCTCAAGGAAGCTAGAACCTCCACCTGAGACAAGCAGGTCTCACACTCACTCTCTACTTGAACAGACTTCTCGACTTTTAGCTTAATTAATTCCATTCTAAGAGACAAGCAGTTCTCACAGACAGTGGGTGGAACTGACAGTGTCTTAAGCTCTAGCCTAGTCTGCGCAAGCTCAGCTCTCAACCTCTCCAAATCACCCAAATGTTCATCACCCTTGGATTTCATCTCAGCTAAGACAGCTAGATGAGATGTGCAATCAACACATGGTGCGACGACAGTGGCTTGAGCATCTTTCAGCTCCAGCTGAGCGCTTTCAAGCTCAGTGGCCAAAGCGTCCCTCTCATCAACCCTTTCTGTGTACTTGGACTTCAGAGTCGACAAGTCACACAGAAGCACATCACACTTTGGGCACTCACTGCTATCACCCAAGCAGGGGGAAGAAGATAGACTCTCAATTCTGCCGTTGGCCACGGCAAGCTCACTCTCTAACTCATCTATCCTCTTCTTAGCCCCCCTAAGCAGTTTTCCCGATATTTCAACTCCTGACGATTGCTCTCAAGTAAATCAACAATTTCGCGCTCATAGGATGATACCTTTTCGTTGTCGTCATCGTCGGAGTCGTCGGAGGAGCTCTTTTCTTCCTTATCCCCAAGAGCCATTGAACAGAAGCTCTTGCGGGATCTTCGGTGCTGGTGTGAGAGGCTCTTCGGCTTGTCTCCAAAGGCCATGAAGCAGAGACCCGCCGGATCGTCCTTGTCCTTCCCCTTCCTGATGGCGATCTCCTCATCGCTTGAGCTCGATGAAGAGGAAGAAGACGTGGACCGCTTGGAGTAGCTCTTCTCCATCTCGGCGAAGAAGGCCTTGTCGCGCTTCTTGTTCTCTCGCCGGTAGTCCTTCAGGGCCTTCTTGAAGAATCTGGTCTTTGGCTTGCCCTTGTTGAAGGATGAGCTCTCGTGCTTGCCGGAGTCGTGGAAGCCACCACCGGTGCCCTTCTTGTGACCATTGCGCTTGGGGCAGTCGGCGATGAAGTGTCCTGGATCACCACACTCAAAGCACCCGGATTTTGTGCCGTGTCTTTTGAACATTCTCTTTTCATAGACACGACGCACCCGGTTGTTAAAAAGACACAAATCATCATCTCCCAACAACTCAAGCTGGTCCTCAGTGATAGACATCAAAGAGAACCCAGCACAGCTCATAGAAGAAGGATCAACAGAAGGTGTAGCAAGGGCCAGAGATTTTGATCCAGAACCAGTGAGATTTGATCTCAGCTGGAGATCAACCTCAGTAGCCTTCAGCTTGCTAAACAACTCAGAAATGGTCAAGGTATCATAAGAAGTACTCTCAATGATAGAAGATACCTTGATCTCCCAGATCTTTGGGTCCAAGGTATGGAGAACCTTGAGCGTCTGCTCATGATCTAAGACTAACTGAGCACCCTCAGCCTTGTTGTCCCGAAGCTTGTTTATGATCGACTGAAAATGACCAAACAAAGTCTCAACAGATTCACCCGGCTTCTGTGTGAAAATCTCATATTCACGCCGGTAGGTCTGATAGAGCCGAGCCTTGACCTGTGTTGTTCCCTCATGGTGTGCCTTGAGGGTAGCCCAGATCTCTCTCGCAGTGGAGAGATGGCTCACACGCTCAAACTCAGTGGGACCTAAACTAGAGAAAAGAATGTTCACAACCTTACTGTTGCTCAGATGCTGAGCAATGATACCAGCAGTACCATGCTCAGCTACTGGCAATATGACAAACGTGGTGTGAACGCAAATGTCCCAAATGTCCGAACCCTGGCTCATAAGATAGGCTCGCATGCGAGTCTTCCAATAGTTATAGCCATAGGCTTCCAAGGACGAGACCTTGCCAGGAGACGTCATGGTCACTACTGGGGTTTAGAACCGGTTAAGGTATGGAAAAACCCTAACCTCGCTCTGATACCACTTGTAGGACCGAAAGTAGCGACCAGAGGGGGGGTGAATGGGTGCCTTAAAAATTCTTTCGAATATATGGCCTGCTCCTAATACCCAACGCACCTCTAAAGACTAAACAACACAGAAAGAACAGATCACCTAAGTCTAAAGGTATCTAGTCTAGAAGCAACTGTTGATAAACAGAGAAATGCCAATGCAGTGCTAAAAGACAGATAAATAGTATACAAAAGACAAGGCAAGATAAGCTTCTCAGGAATTAATGCACAAGGAGTGAAATGAGAAGTTACCGTTCAAAATCTGTCTCCTGTTCGAAACTGGGCGAAGCCTGCTTCGCTGGTCGAAGCCTGCTTCGCAGTGTCGAAGCCTGCTTCGGAGGTCGAGGTTGAGCGAAGGTTGAAGTTGACGTGCCGAAGGTTTGTTTGGTCTAGCCTAGCTCGTGTGTTACATAGTGCGAAATATGCTTCGTAGCGAAGTGTGCATGTATCGAAGCTTGCTTCGAATAGTATACTTCGAAGCACAACCTTCGAACAGACCTTCGAACACGTCACACACAAAGACTACCTTCGAAGGAGAAGCGAAGCCTGTCACACAACAAAGAAACCAAATTCGAAGCCTACACTCTATCTTCGAACAAACACATCGAGGACCTTCGAAGAAGACGGAAGCAAACACTGAGCGAAGTCTAACAGAAAGACAAGCTTCGAAGCCAACTTCGAAACCTGTCGAGGTATGGATTTCGAAGATCTCAAGTCAGAGTACCTTCTCACGGTCGTTCGAAGTATGTCACGCTGTCCATACAAAAAACGTACTTCAAAGCTAGCAGCATAGAGTGAAGTCAAAGACGAAGCCCTCAAGACAGTCAGATTGAAGCCTGCCTCACGGAGCTGAGGGGCTTCGAACAGAGAAGGGATCCTTAGCAAGAAAACAGCCAGAAAAGTGATTCAGTTCTGTCTACTTCGATCAAAAAGTTAAGCAGTAAAAGCAAAAAGCTGGCACTAGTGTACTGTTGCAACAGTGTAGTAGTACTACTTGCAACAGCAAGAACTAGTACTACTTGTGTGAAGAACACACGCAACAGAAGCAACCGAAGCCCTCAAAACCAGGAATAAAATCACCAAAAACACACCAAACCGAAGGTTCTGATTCCGAGAGAATAATGCACACATCCACACATGAACAGGAGATGGAATCTTACTGAGAAGGAGTAAATGCAAGGCAAAATGCAATGAATAAATTCCTGGCGGCGCACAGCAAGAGTGAGAGAGAAAGAGACAAAATGACCCAAAGGAGTATGAATTGATTTCAGCCAAAAGGGTGACCTAACCCTAGGGATTGGGGCCCTATTTATAGGCTGCCCAACACTAGGAATATTCCACCAGCCCCTTAGGGTTTTTTACAGACGTAGGAATAAAGGAAAAGACTCTACTGCCCTTAGGTATTTTTACAGACACGACTGACTGACTGTGGGCCTAGAGATACAGATGACTTATCCGGAAGCTAAGTTTTCATAGCGACTACGGCTTCTCTTCTAGACAGTCGAATACAAAATCAACGGTTGTCAGTTTTGCGCCGAAACTGACAAAGCCTCCACCGACTTTGCACCAGGTACCCGGATTGGGCCGGCCTGATTCCGCAGCTCTCTCAGCCCGGCAATCACTCACCGCCCGTGTACCTGAGTCAACCCTGGTCAACAGCCCAGTGGGTATTCTGCTGCTTCTGGCCCATGTACCCAGATTGGGCCAGCATGACTTCGCAGCCTCCTCTGCCCGACAGTCGCTCGCTGCCCGTGTACCTGAGTCACACGCGGCCCATGAAACAACAGATCTTCATTCTTCTCAGTCCTCTTTGACTATCGTTGACAATGACTCATCACTTCTGGAGCCATGAGGCCCACGCTATTCAGCATGGCTCCTCAAAGCCCACTGAGAAACCATGTTGAAGAATATGGTTTTGATATTCCAGATGTGATGAGTGATTGTCAACGGAAGTCAAAGGAAGGGAGAGATGAAGACCTGCCGAGTCTGAGGCGCATGTGACTCAGGTACACGGGCAGTGAGCGACGGCCAGGCAGAAGAGCCGCGGAGTCGGGCTGGCCCAATCCGGGTACATGGCTAGGAGCGGCAGATGATCCACTGGTCTGTTGACTGGGTTTGACTCATGTACACGGGCGGCGAGTGATTGCCGGGCTGAGGAAGCTGCGGGGTCGGGTCGGCCCAATCCGGGTACCCGGTGTGAAGACGGTGGACGCTTTGTCAGTTTCGGCGTAAAACTGACAATCTATGTTTAATTCGTTTTTAGGATATTAATATTTAGTTTTAAGTTTAGAATATTTTTATTCGAGTCAGTTAATTTTTCTAAGAATATTTTAGTAATTTTCAGAATTTATTTTAGAGTCAGTTTATTTTACCCGAGGGTAAAGTAGTATTTTCATGTATTAGGATTTGCCTATAAATAGGCCCCTATCCCTTTGGGGATAGATGACTGTTTTCCTTCCAGATCAATCTACAGTCCACTTTTGGCTTTCGTCCGCATTCGTCTTCTATCAAAACAGCCAGGTTACGCGCCCACGGTGGCGGCTGAGGCACACGGCTGAACAGCCTCCTTCGTCGGCGTCAGGAACCAGGAGTGACAGCGAGCTTTTTTGTGGCACGTTGGCCAACCACAAGCACGTTTTTCCGTGGGCCCCATAGGAGGTTATTCACGGCAGCCTGCAGCACGACACTGTGCAGATTACTGTAGCAAGAGAAAGCTCACGGCAGCAGTTCACATCACAAAAAGGGAGTGGGCCCCACTGCGTAAGGTCGGCGGTGAAGTTTGTTTTTCTCCCAGCGGCGGCATTTTTCGTGGTGTTCTGCTGCAAGCAACGCGGCGGGGCCACGGCCGGTTGCTGCGACAGCTTGACGAAGGTAGGTTTCTGAGAAACCAAGTGTTGGTTTCGGTGTTTGTGATGAGTGATTGACAGGCTTTTACCCTCAGGTTCGAAGGGGTACCTCCGAAGGGGGTTCGGAGGTTAGACCTCCGAAGGGTGTTCGGAGGTGGTTTCACCGAAGTATGTTCGGTGGTTGGTTGCTGCAGCTGTTGCAGCGGAGTGTGCGTGTTGGAGGGGTCCGATAGTACACGATGACTGGGTTTGTACCGAAGGCTTCGGTACTTTGGGCGGTACACCGGAGTGTGTGCCGGAGGTTGCTAACCCGGAGAGGTCTCCGGAGTACTGGATACACTTGTCTGCTTGTCTGTGGTGCGCAGGGACTTCGGAGGCGACGGACGAACGTAGCAGGTGAACCTGGGTCAAGCGGGAGGCTTGATGCCAGGGGAGCGGGGAGCTCCGTCACGGTGGCTGCGAAGGAGGTCCGGGTTGGTCCTCGGGTCGAGGCGTGCCAGGTGAAGGCAGAGAGTGCGGAGAGTGACTCCGGGTGAAGGTACTCCGAGACAAAGTCCTCGGAGGTGAGGCACTTCGAAGGTACTCCGGATGGAGTGACTTCGGAGTTGGTTGGATCAAGTCCTCTGCGGAGGCAAGGCGTTCGAAGTGTGCTCCGGAGGGAGACATTCGAAGGTACCCGACGAAGGTCTCAGAAGTCGAGGCGCATCGAAGGCATGGTTCGGGTGAGGCTCATCGAGGAGTGTGCTCGGGGAGAGATACTGCGACGAAGGGCTCACGGAATGCTTCGTGCGGAGGCCTTGGACGAAGGAGGGACTTCGAAGGGTGGTACTCCGAAGGTGGGGCTTCGGAGTGTGGAAGGCTTCGGAGTGAGGCTAGCTCCGGAGTGAGGTTGTCTTGTGGTACTTCGGCCTGCATGGCTTCGGTACACGGACTGATGGAGTTCGAGCTGGGAGTAGCTGCGAAGCCGTGGTGGTCCACTCCGGAGGTGTTGGTGCGAAGGCCCAAGGGCTTTGACGGCTTCGGCTCAAAACCGTCACTGTATCGGAGGCTATCTTCGGCGAAGCGAAGGCCACCAGGCTCAAGGCTTCTCGCCGAAGCCACCGCACCCTCGCGTGCGAAGGGAGGCTCCAGAAGGTCAAAGACTGCAAAGGCTGACACTGTCTGCTCTGCAAAAAGCTGACGCTGTTCCCTCTGCAAAGCTGACAGAGAAGCCTCCAGAATAAAGTTGGACTACCTTTTGTACCCCTTAGTTCTGTAGAGTCAAAACCAATGTAAACCCTAGGGGTAAAGTAGTCAATTCCTTTGGGTGAACTGTGGGCTATAAATATGGGGGTTCGGTAGGTAACATTTAACACTTTGAGCATTTACTGTTGAGCTCCTGTAGCCACACACTTCGTTGTATTTCATCCAGAGAGTTCATTTTCTGTGTTCCTTGTTCAAGCGGCGAAGCCCTGCTTCCTTGTGCTTTTTGCTTGAGCTCGTGTTACATACCTCGCTAGTTATAGTGCACCGAAGCCTATCTAGGCGAAGGGTGTTTTGTGCGAAGTGTGTTTTTCAGTGTGCTGTCGCTCTGTGTAACAGGAGGCTAGACCTCGCTGCTTACTCGCGAAGCCCTGATCGAAGCCCGTTCTGCTTCTTGTGTCGAAGCCCCTAGCGAAGTCTTTTAGTGTGTGTTTAGACCTTCGTGTACGAAGCCCAACACCAGTTGCTGCTGCCAAGTACTTGGTCGAAGTCCTCAGTAGGGTGTCCACTCTTGCGAAGGGTGAAGTGCGAAGCCTGCTCGAAGCACCCTGTGTGCGGAGCCTGCACAGACTTAGCAGAGTAGATTTTCGTGGGTTTTAAGTGGAGCGAAGTCTTCTTGGCTTCGAACTTTTGCTCCTGCGAAGCCTGTGTTCGGAGCTGTCGAAGCACCTCCGAACCAGACCTTCGAAGGTAGTGTTCGAAGCCTGTTCCGCAGAAGACAGAACTAAAGCCGAAGGCTAGTTTTTAGCCCGAAATTTTAAAAGCTCCCATTCACCCCCCCTTTGGTCGCCGTTTCCGGTCCAACAATTGGTATCAGAGCGGGTTAAGATCACCAGTTGACCTTAACCGGTTTTGTGATCTGTTGGCGACATGGATAGAGGCAGTAAAATTCCTCTGTTCGATGGGACAGACTTTGCATACTGGAAGGTGCGCATGGAGGCTTATTTGTTAAGCCAAGGAAATGCAATTTGGGAGATTGTGGACTCACAATACTCCATCCCTGATACTCGCACCACTCAAATAGAAAAAGATCAGTATAATGCCAACTCCAAGGCTAGGAATATACTGTTCATTGGTTTGAGCCGGAGTGAGTTTGATAGGGTGCAGCACCTTAGGACTGCTAGGGAGATTTGGACAACGCTCACTATTTTTCATGAGGGCTCTACTCAGATTAAGGCCAAGCGCCAAAGCACCTACAATCAACAGTATCAGCTGTTTGTGCAGGCACCTGGTGAATCTATAGATGCCATGTTTTCTCGCTTTGATGCGATAGTGAGTAACTTGCGGTCCAACGGGACGCTTGCTTACAATGATCATGATAGGGCTATCAAGCTTCTCTATGCTCTTGACCGTAGCATATGGGAAGTGAAGATATCCAGCATTGAGGAGTCTGCAGGTTATGACACATTGACCTGTGATGAGCTCTTTAGCAAGCTGAAGTCCACAGAGATTGCCAAGGCATCTCTTGCGGTGCACAGAAGCTCTTTGCCACATCCATTGGCATTGGTTTCTAGCACTAGCCGTGGCACCACTACAGAACCAAGCACATCTGGCACTTGTGTTCTTGCAGATGGTTTTGCTTTGTCCTCCCTGGTCTCCGTCACAAAGGAGCAGGTGGACACTCTAGATGATGATGAGCTTGCTCTCATTGCCCGGAGGTTCACCCGCTTTCATCATGAGAGACGGGATCAGAGGAGAAGTGGTTTTAGTGATTGCTTTGAATGTGGCGACACCTCTCACATTAAGGCCAATTGCCCCAAGCTCAAGAAGAGAGATGAGAGTGAGCGCCCCAAATACCACAAAAAGGAGAGGAAGCCTTTTGTGAAGGGAAAGCGCGGCAAGATGGCTAAGAAAGTAGCCAAAGCCGCTTCCAGAGCATTTGTTGCTGCTCTCAGCGACATCGACACTTCCTCAACTGAGGAGTCGAGCTCTGAGGAGGAGGAGTCCCCAAGGAAGGAGGACAAGAAGGACAAGAAGGGACGAGACTTCACCGGCCTTTGCTTCATGGCCGACAGCGATCAAAGCGGCGATGAGCTTGACTCATCTGAGGTAACTCTATCATCTGACCAGCTATTGATTAAATTAGATGAGCTGAATGAAGTAGTTCTTGGTCAGGATAGATTACTTGTGCAAGCCGTTAGAGAAAGAAAAGACCTTAGACTTAGGCTAGAATCTGTTTCTACTGAATATGCCATGCTTAAGTCTAAAGTTAATGATGCTGAATGTGATTCTTGTACCACTGTCATGGGTGAGCTTGCTCAGTTGCGTTCTGTTCATGCTCAAACTCTTTTTGAGCTTGAGACTGCACAGAAGCAGCTTTTGGAGGTGGATTCTAGACCTCATGATGTTATTGATTGCATGAATTGTTCTTTATTGCGCGAGAGCATTAATTTACGTGATAAACATGTTCATGATTTAGAGGCTAGACTGGAGAGGGCCGATAGTTCTAAGGATGTGCAGTCTGTTTGTGACACATGCATTACCCTTAAGGACCAGCTAGGCACTGCTAGAGAGCGAGCTGAAAACCTCAAGTCAGAAAATGAATACCTTCTTTCTGTGGTTAATAAATGCACTAAGGGAAAGGGTAGGATGGATTTGCTCTTGGCCAAGACCAAGATGTGTGCTGACAGAGCAGGGTTAGCTCTAGGTTTGGGTTTTGAGAGGATACCTTCAGAAAGTGAAAACAAAACTGTTTTTACCTCTCCCACTACCCTAGAGAAAGAGAGAGCTCTGTTAGTCACCCCATCAGCCAAAAAGCCTACCCAACCTCCAAAGAAAACCACACCTCCTGCCAAGAAAAATCCTCCCAAGAAAACCACTCAGCAGAAACCCAAGGAGCCTGTGAGAGTTGCTCCTAAGACCCATGAGAGTGCCCCGAGGAGAGTTTTTCACTGTTCCTACTGTCAGCGGGCGGGTCATTTGGTTGGGTTCTGTTTTCGTCGCATCAAGGATGAGCGACGCGCTCAGGCGACGAGTTACCAGGACATGCATTACCCATTTTTAGGTATGCATGAGTCTGAGTTTTACTATCGTCCTGCTTTTGAGGCTCCTCTTGCTTCTCGGAGAGGTTTTGCTCCTCGAGGTGTTCACCATGTTCCATATGGTGGTAGACCTCGGGCGAGTAGCTTTGTACCTCGTCAGAGTAGGAGACCTCGTCATGCTTTTCGATCTCAGCATGTAGGTAGACCTCGCACTTTGCATCATTTCGATTTTCCTGTGCGTAGACCGTCTACTTTTACTGCGCCTACTACTCGTGTCACTCAGTGCTGGATGCCTCGTCATTATTTTACTCACCCCAGCACTGAGCGATCGAGATATTCTTATCATGTGTAGGCAACAGAACGAGGCTTGGAGGGCACGTGGATCATGGACTCCGGTTGTTCGCGCCACATGACCGGAGATGCAGCATGGTTCTCCAGCCTCACCACAACCAAGCAAAGGGAACATATCACCTTCGGAAACAATCGAAGGAGTAGAGTGAAAGGTAAAGGTGTGGTAAGAATTAACTCGAATTTCACTCTCAAAGATGTTGCTTTGGTTGAGAACCTGGGATACAATTTGCTGTCTGTATCTCAGTTGCTTGATGAGGGCTTCGAAGTGCGATTCCATCGCGATACTTCGCAAGTGCTCAATTCTGATGGCGTTGTGGTGTGTAAGATCTTTAGAGTTGGGAGAGTTTTTGGAGCTGATTTTTCAGAGTCATCTGGTTCTTCTCATTGTCTTGTTGCACATTCGACTTCTGAGCTTTGGAAGTGGCATAGGAGACTAGGGCATATGAGCTTTGAGTTGCTCGCTCGTCTGAGCGCCCTAGGTCTGATCTGAGGATTGCCCAAGCTCATGTTTGAGAAGAATTTAGTTTGCGCTCCTTGTCGACATGGAAAAATGATTGCCGCTTCGCATTCGCCAGTCACCACAGTGATGACTGAACAACCTGGAGAACTTCTCCACATGGACACTGTAGGTCCCTCTCGGGTTAGTTCTTTAGGCGGCAAGTGGTATGTATTAGTTATTGTCGACGATTTCTCTCTCTACTCTTGGGTCTTCTTTCTTGCCAGCAAGGATGAAGTGTTTTCACACTTTCGGAGCTTGGCTTTGAGACTTTTTACTGAACTCCCTGGTGCATTGAAATTCATTCGAAGTGATAATGGCACTGAGTTCAAAAATAGTCTCTTTGTTGACTTTTGCATGGAGCATGGCATAGAACATCAATTCTCTGCTCCGCGGGTTCCTCAACAGAACGGTGTTGTTGAGAGGAAAAACCACACTTTAGTTGAGATGGCTAGGACGATGCTTGATGAGCGTAGGACTCCTAGAAAATTCTGGGCTGAGGCCATGAACACTGCTTGTTACATCTCAAACCGAATATTCTTGCGCTCAATTTTGAACTTGACATCCTATGAGCTGCGTTTTGGGAGACAGCCCAAGGTTACTCATCTTCGAGTTTTTGGTTGTCGCTGCTTTATCCTAAAACGTGGTAACTTGGATAAATTTGAGTCGCGATCTTCTGACGGGATCTTTTTGGGTTACACAACACATGGTCATTCTTATCGTGTTTATAATTTAGAGACTAACACTGTCATCGAGTCATGTGATGTGACTTTTGATGAATCAACCCCCTCTGTTAGTTCTGCATTTGAACAGGCAAATGAACACGACATGGAACAGACCATCTTCGAAGAAGAAGATCCCGGAGAATTCGAGGATGAACCCCTACTACCCTCGACATCGACCCCCGAAGATGACTGTAACACCCCAAGAAATAAAAACAAATGAAATAAAAGAAAAACATTATTTAAATCATTTCTGGATTTATTATTAAAGGAAAATCATAAAAGAACCCAAATAAAGCCAAACAGGGAGAAATACTCAAAATTTGGACCTGAAAATTTTATGAGATGAACTAGAGGCCAAGACATAATTTTAGGGATTTTTACAAATTTTTACCAACAGTGATTCAACCCTTAATCAAATAAATGAATTACTGGAATTATTTTAAAGCAAAAAAACAATTTTAAATCCTTAATGGGCCTCAACCCCGAATCCTCCCTCAGCCCAGCCCAGCCCAATCGTGAGTCACTGACCAGTGGGACCCAGGTGTCGGCGCCGCTCCCCTCCTCTCTCCTTCGCCCGCACCCGCCTCGGCCCCACATGGCAGCCTCCCGCCTCCGCTCTCCTCTCCTTGACATACATGGCCCGCCTGTCGGCCCCTTTCCTTTTCCGTTCACCCTCTGACAGGTGGAGCCCACCTGTCAGATTCATCTTCCTCCTTGGAAGGGGATCTCCCCCTTCCTTCTTCCCGGCGATCGCCTTCCGTTTCTCTCACCGCCGGCCGCCCGCGTTCGCTTGATTCACCCCGGATCGCTTTTCCCGATCACCGACGACCCCATTCCTTCTTTAGCCACACGTTTTCATGTTTATGGCAGTACACCCGGAGCTTTTGGAAAGGGATCGCCGGAGCTCTCGGGAGCCCTCGGTTCCTTGCCATACCGACCACCGGCGACCCCCTATATAAACCCTCCCCCACGGCCACCGCCCTCAGCCACACCAGCAGAGCCCTCCTCGAGCTTCGGGACTGCTCCACCTCCGGCGAGACATCGCCGCCGACCCCGGCCTCCCCTGCCCTAGCCACTGCCACCGTCGAGTCCGTCGTCGACCGCTCGTCCTCGGCCATCCCTCGGTTGGCCGTGGATCCCGTCGGATCGCCGTCGCCGTCGAGCACCCGAGACCTCCCCACCGTCTACCCTCGTCGTCGTCGTCGTCCGTCGCCCATCTTCGCCGCTGAAGGTATCATCGTGATCCCCTTTCCCTCCGCATTCCATTTTTGGCCATAGCTAGGCCCTTAGGTCCTCGCCGCCGCCGTCGCCACCATGCCAGAGGAAACCGTCGCCGGAGACGAAGGGGGTACACGCTCCCTTACATCGTGCCGTGTCGGATCGCGCCTCGGCCATTCGATCATGATCGGAGGGCTAGGATTAAATTCCTCCGGGACTTAATCTGGGCCCTCGGATCTGGTCAAAGGGGTATCGAGGCCTCTCGGCCGTCGATCGCCACTTAAACCCCCCCGATCGATCTCAGACGTCCACGCGTATCCGTTCGCCACGTTTTAATCTAGACCGTCCATTCTCATTTAAAACTCCCGCCTCGCATCTGGCCGCTGGATCCAGATCCAACGGTCCAGGTCGCTCGGGTCCACGCGCACAGTCACAGGTTCACGGTGAACCTGGTTCACCGTGGACCAGCGACTAATTTCTGGCTTTAAATAAAATTCAGAAAATAGTTTAAACTTCAAAAATTCATATCTTGCTCATTTTAACTCCAAATTTCACCATTCAAATTTTGTTAAATTCAGAATATTATTCTCTACACATTAATGCCATAAAAACAGTATGTTACTGTTACCCAAAATATTCTTAATAAATAAATGAATAAAAACCCCTTAGGATTAAAATTAATAATACAGAAAATAAATTAGGAAAAATCATAAAAAGTTAAACTTTACTGTTTTATGCAAAAACCCAGAATATTAAAATGTTACTTCACATAAAAACACCCACAACTATGTATGTTCCTTTATTTGGTGGATTTTATCTGTTTATTGAATGTATTATTTATTTTTCCGTATCGAGAAGACTACGAGTTCATCGAGGAGCAGGAGTTCTACCCCGAGGTTCCTCCATCCCCCTTTGCTGAGAAAGGCAAGTCATCGACCCTTCTGTGGAAACAGTTGATCATAATTGATCCCATGTTTTAATAAGTTATCGCTATAACCCATAGGTTAATATTGCATTAGTCCAATATTCAAGCCCTACACTTATATTTATTAGATCCCCGTCCTTTTGTGCAAACCCAAGCCATGCTTATTGAGCCTTAACTCCTTGTCACTCTACTATAAAAATATTAGCTAGTGCCCAATGTACCGACACAACTGCTATAGGATAAAAAGAATGAGTCGTAGATAGCTGGATTCTGTATATGAATTTCCCCGTTATTCTCGTCTCTGGACTCTGTTGGAGTTGGCTAAGTTATAAGTATGGTGGGTTCCAGGTGCAAGCTCGGGCACTGGTTTGTCGCACCCGGGGCACTATAAAGACCGGTCTGCGGGATCTGTTGCAAAGCACTTCCGTACCAACCACAAGTCTAATGGGTAAGTCCTAACTGGAAGTATGGAATGCTCCGGCTCGATGCACCATAGAGGAGGGGGCAAGGGGCTAGCCTGCGGGCGACTTGTACTGACGAGGCTCAAGGGGGGGTATGGTGGGGCTCCGATGCGTCGGGACACCATATGAAACCCATAAGAGGGTGCTGTTGAGTCGGGGAGGACTATATGGAAGGTTTTGGCACGAGTTCCCGTGAAATGGGTCATCTCGTTACACTTTGGTGTAAGTGATGAGTGCGTGCCTTGTGGGTACAGTGGTACAACTCTGATCAGAGTTATTAAATCTTTTCGAAAAGCCGATCCCACGGTCAAGGGCGGGTTGTGTGACTACTCGCAGTTAGTTTACAATTGTTTGAATGGTCGAGTTATTCATGGCACGTAAGGACTGTTGAGCGAGGTGGGGCTGACTGTACCCCTCGAGTTAGAAGATGTTGATGCACACACACATGTTTACTTTTCCGTACTAATAAACTGCTCACATTTAAAGCTTTACAATTATGCTGCTTCCGCAAAACTAGCCATTATCTCCCTTGTTATTACCTTGCATTATAATTGCATTCGGTGGCTTGCTGAGTACATCTGTACTCACCCCGTTGACTTACAACATCAGAGCCCGTCTTCTACGAGGAGGATGAAGGTCTAGAGTAGCGACCCAGTCAAGGCGAGATTGGAAGGAGGCGTTCATCTAGGACCCTTTGATTTATTAGTTTCCCTTCATCTTTATTCACTTTTGTATTAATACGGTCTACGAACCGTGAATGATTGATCGTATTTGTACGTGGTCGCATGATGAACGTCTTGTTTTATTGATTTTCTATGGAATTTCAATAAAGTCCTGAATATTAAATCGGGGCGCGACACTGACCTGCTTCAACCACTTCGGCACGAGGTCCCGAAGCGACTACCTCAACATCGGTCATCTTGGACCACTCCAACGCACAAGTTGAGGGGGAGACTGCATCCCGCCGCGAGGCTCCACATCATGTTCAAAGGATGCACCCTCCCGAGCAGATCATTGGTGAGCTTGATCAAAGGGTAACACGTTCTCATGCTCATTTCATTGATTCTGCTTTTGTTGCTTCTTTCGAGCCTTTAGATGTTAGTCATGCACTTTCTGATTCTAGTTGGATCAATGCCATGCATGAAGAGCTTGAAAATTTTGAGAGAAACCAAGTCTGGTCTTTAGTTGATCCTCCACCAAATGTTCATTTCATTGGAACAAAATGGATTTTCAAAAACAAACAAGGGGAGGATGGGACTATAGTTAGAAACAAGGCTAGACTTGTAGCTCAGGGCTTTTCTCAACTAGAAGGGATTGATTTTACTGAAACTTTTGCACCTGTTGCTCGCCTTGAGGCCATTAGGATTTTGCTTGCCTTTGCGTCATCCCGGGGATTCAAACTCTATCAAATGGATGTCAAAAGTGCTTTTCTTAATGGCTTCATAGGTGAAGATGTTTATGTAAAACAACCCCCTGGTTTTGAAAACCCCAAGTACCCACATAAAGTCCTTAAACTTCATAAGGCTCTTTATGGACTCAAGCAGGCCCCTCGGGCATGGTATGATAGACTTAAGTCTTTTCTGCTTGAGCGAGGGTATTTGATGGGCTCTGTTGATAAAACACTGTTTACTCTCAAGCATGGCAAAGATTTCCTCCTAGTTCAGATTTATGTGGATGATATCATCTTTGGTGGCTCATCTCATGCTTTGGTTGCCGAGTTTGCAGATACCATGAGCAGGGAATTTGAAATGTCAATGATGGGTGAACTCACCTTTTTCCTTGGTTTGCAAATCAAGCAAAGCAAACAAGGTACTTTTGTCCACCAGACAAAGTACACCAAGGACCTGCTTAAGAAGTTTGACATGTCCGATGCGAAGCCCCTCGCCACTCCAATGGCTACATCTGTAGCATTGGACCCTGACGAAGATGGAGAAGCCGTATATCAGAAGGAGTTCCGAAGCATGATCGGCTCCCTCCTCTACTTGACTGCAACGAGGCCAGACATACACTTCGCAGTGTGTCTGTGCGCTCATTTTTAGGCTTCACCACGAGCTTCGCACCGCCAAGCGGTAAAGCGCATCTTAAGGTATCTCAAACATACCCTTGAATTTGGCATATGGTATTCAGCATCCTCATCCTTATGTCTACGAGGTTATTTCGATGCGGATTTTGCTGGGTGTAGAATTGATAGGAAGAGTACCTCTGGTACTTGTCATTTTCTGGGTACTTCCTTGGTTTGCTGGTCTTCCCGCAAACAGTCTAGTGTTGCACAATCGACGGCTGAGGCCGAATATGTTTCTGCAGCTAGCTGTTGCTCTCAGATTTTGTGGATGGTTTCCACTTTGCGGGATTTCGGGTTAGATTATAAGAGTGTTCCACTTTTCTGTGATAACACTAGCGCTATTTGTATTGCAAACAACCCGGTTCAGCATTCCAGAACCAAACACATTGATGTGCGGTATCATTTTCTCAGAGATCACAATGAGAAGGGTGATATTGAACTTCAATATGTTGATACCCAACACCAGCTTGCCGACATTTTTACAAAACCCCTCGATGCTTCTCGATTTGCTTACTTGCATGGGGAACTTGGTATTTGTCATCCTTACGGCATTTTGTGAGGGGGAGCTGATTGTGTTTGTCTTGCATATGCACACTGTGTGCTAAATTGCATTTACATCTTTTGCACTTATATGCCTACTTATAATTCATGAAATCGTGTCAGCTCAGCTCTTTTTAATTTATCTGAAACATTCATGTGCATGATGTTTTCTTTTCAAAATCAAATCGTGCTCACTGCTTAGTCTTGAATCTAACATGTTTAGGCAGGACTGCTTTAGCTATCTTTTATCTGCTTGATAGCAAGACACTGTTCATTGGATGCTAAAAATTGCAACTTGCAAAAGTGTTCTACATTTTCATGGATATTCATAAAGTGCCAAACAATTGGTTCACTTAGTTAAAATCAAAAAAAAATCCATGATTTGCATGCTTTAAGTGAAAAGATCCAGGTGGGTTTGTTTGTCGCACTACTCTATTCTAGACTGCTTTCCATTGCACATTGGTCTGAGCTGGAATAGTGTAGTGTATGCCAAAATCATTGCCTTAAGCTTCTTATGGTTTTCATGCCTAGGCTTGGCCTGATTGGAAAGTATAAGGTGGACAAACAAATAACCCCTGGCACTAAGAAAAGAACACCAAAAATTCATTGATCATCAAGTTTGCTTTTCTTGCTCCATTTGAACTGGACTTGTCTGTCTAGAGTAGAAATTGACTAGCTTTGCGCAGTCCTTGATTTTACTTGTCTAGTTTCCTTGACTAAGTGCTGATGCTTTTATTTCAACAATGATCAAATCACATGCTTCATCATGTTTTTAGAGAATGTTAATTTGAGCTGAGCCCATGATCATTGGTGTTATTGTTGGCATATTTTTGCTTCATATGTCTTTGCAATTCTGCTCATTTCGAAGCTTTGCATCTTTTACATGCTCCTTGATGCTTGCATTGCCAAAGGGGGAGAAATTCCTAAAGAGGGAGAGACTTGCTACGTTCTCTGCCGCAAGGGGGTATAATTTCCAAAGGGGGCGAAAATTTGACATAAAGGGGGAGAACGTTCTTTGTTGCAAAAAAGGGGGAAATTAACTCAGGGGGAGTTTTTATCTTGAGATTTGCCGAAGGGGCTTTTACTCTTTTGAAAAGGGGGAGGAAAATTCTTTTGTCAAGTGACATGATTTGGCTCTTTTCTGAGTTTTTATGGTCACTTGTGTGCTGAAATTTTTCATATTTTCTTGAACTTGAATTTGGTTGTCAATGCACTCATCAAGAGGGAGATTGAGAAACCAAGTGTTGGTTTCGGTGTTTGTGATGAGTGATTGACAGGCTTTTACCCTCAGGTTCGAAGGGGTACCTCCGAAGGGGGTTCGGAGGTTAGACCTCCGAAGGGTGTTCAGAGGTGGTTTCACCGAAGTATGTTCGGTGGTTGGTTGCTGCAGCTGTTGCAGCGGAGTGTGCGTGTCGGAGGGGTCCGACAGTACACGATGACTGGGTTTGTACCGAAGGCTTCGGTACTTTGGGCGGTACATCGGAGTGTGTGCCGGAGGTTGCTAACCCGGAGAGGTCTCTGGAGTACTGGATACACTTGTCTGCTTGTCTGTGGTGCGCAGGGACTTCGGAGGCGACGGACGAACGTAGCAGGTGAACCTGATGAGGACATCGCTACCATTGATACAACCACAACAGCAGCCAACACTTCACCGCTTACACCTAAGCAAGGACCAATGACACGCGCCCGTGCACGTGAACTTAATTATCTGGTGAACTCGTTCCTAGCTGTTCAAATTAATTATTTTTCCAATGGGATACTATTAAAGCCTTGTGATGACTTTATTATCCTTAAGTGCTTAGGAATTGAACCAGCTAGGAGTGGAGAAGGCAACAATGCAATAAATATTCGTGCACCCGAAGGGATCCTTGTAACTGCAGAAATCCAAGATTAAATGGAGCATATCTTTCAACTCCCAAGGTTGTTTAATGCAAATAAATACTTGTTGGAAAGGTCTCTTCGTCTGCTTTCCAACGGATCAAGAATCAATGGCAGAGGATAGATGAAACGTCCAGAAACTGCCGAAGAACGCTCGTGACTCCATCCTGAGTTTCTAGTTTTCCCTTTAAAAGCAAGTGGTAGCCACAAAAGAACTCGGGTTTTGTTTTGATGTAAGTTAGCTGCTGCTACTTCCTTGTAACGCGCGTGTCGGCTAGACCGCCCGATTACTTGAATCAAAACTCCAACTTCTATCACATCCGTGAGTGTTTGCTTGTCATCTTGTTCTTGCTTGTTCTTCGATTGCTTGCAGGTTCAAGGCTGTTCTTGGCACGGCAAGAGCAGCAACAACCGGAGTCGGTGTAACTATCGCTAAGGCGCAGCACCCTTGTGGTTGTTGTAGTCGGGTAGCACAACGTCGATCTCCACCCCAAATCGTAGTTATCAGGAGACGGTGTACCTGTCGCTCAAGGCGCCACACCATCTTGGTTGTGGTAGTCGGGCAGCCAACGTCGGCTTCTACCAAATTCACCACATCTTCCATCTCTCATCGAAAGATCGGGCTCCCCCGTACCCGTAGGGGTCTATTAAGTGGTATCAGATTTCAGGTTGCTCGGTGAGAGATCTCCTTCTCCTTTGCTTTATTTTTCCTACAGTCCACTTTTGCCCAAAGATAAATTTCGATCTGAAAATCCCAAAAACATTTTGTGCCTTTGCTTTGCTACTTAGCTCTCGGCTTGTTGAATTCACGGTTACTTCTTTGTGTCAAGTTGCTGGTCCTAAGTTTTTACCGCTAGAGTTTTGAGTTCGTGCACCTTGTTCTATCCCCATTTTCATTCTCTAGCTGAAGTTACAAAGAGAGAAAAAGGCCAGTGCAAAACAAAAGCCGCACAGATCAGCAAGAAACAAGGCACAGGTCAAAAAAAAAAGGGAAAAGCGGTCCTTGTCCGAACTCTTGTCCGATCTTTTGTCCGATCAGTGGGAGACAGTGGCAGTTTCGGCTTGTCCGATCCCTTGTCCGAACCCTTGTCCGATCTTTTGTCCGATCAGTGGGAGACAGTGGCAGTTTCGGCTTGTCCGATCCCTTGTCCGAACCCTTGTCCGATCTCTTGTCCGATCTGCAGAGAGCTGATTTTGGCCTATTAATTGCTTCCATTTGATTTCAGCTTGCTGTTTTGAGCATTTTGGTGATTACGTTTGGGTGACGGCTCACGTCTCTATCACGGTTTGGATTAGGACCAGCACAGTACCATCGCGGAACGTTTATTCAACTTGCTGTGACTAACGTGGTACTAGCTGTTCCTTTTGCAATTATTTTAGCAGCCACCTACAGCTCCACAAAATTATCTACAACACCACCGGGTTGTGCTGGCAGTCACCGTTTGTGGTTGTTCTTGCTGTTTGCCGGCGCCTCCTGCATTGTGTGGTAAGAACTTGCAAGAGCTTGATTTCCTGCTAGTGAGAAAGTGTCTGTGTCCTACCATCTCCTAGCAACTGCTAGGTTTAATCTGCTTGCTTTTGTATTTCTTTTGTACTAACCATGTCAGCTGATGCGAGTGAGACGCTTCCACATTCACCGCGTACGAGGGGCATCATTCAACATTTCGAACGCCAACTAAGGTTACACACAGAAGCCCTCAATGAGGATGTTCAAGTCACCAATGAGCGCATTGGTCAATTAGAGGCGGCGCAGATTCTTGCCAACAACCAGCTGACCACATTAGAGAGAACAGCTGGGGCTATTAACACCTCTCTTGCAGCAATCAATGTGCGATTAGAGAGGATGGAACAAGCTGGGCTCGGAGAGTTGGAACACCGTGATGATGACGGCCATACCTCCATTGCCAGCGCCGCAAGATATGACGACCTAGAGTATTCAGCGGATACCGAGCTTGATAATGGATCTTTCAGGTCTCGACGGCAACCACGTCGCCACTATCAAGGTATGGTTGGCCGAGCTCCACGACGTGAGGTACGTGACAACGATGATTCCCTACGCATGATTAAATTCTCCATACCATCTTTTGATGGGAAATATGATCCTGATGCATATCTGACTTGGGAGCTGTCGGTAGATCAAAAATTTGCATGCCATGAATTTCCTGATGATAAAAAGGTTAGAGCTGCCACTAGTGAATTCACTGACTTTGCTTCTGTTTGGTGGCATGAGTATCAAACTAAAAATCCAGCTATTGTACCACAAACTTGGAATGCTTTAAAAAGAATCATGGGTAGTCGTTTTGTTCCTTCCTATCATGCTCGAGACTTGTTGCATAAATTACAACAGCTTAGGCAAGGCAACAAATCGGTTGAGGAGTACTATCAGGAACTACAAATAGGCATGATGAGATGTGGTCTAGTTGAAAATGAAGAGGCTGCGATGGCTCGATTCATGGGTGGTTTAACTAGAGAAATTCAGGATATATTGGCTTACAAGGAGTACACTAATGTCACTCGATTATTTCATCTTGCTTGTAAGGCTGAAAGGGAAGTGCAGGGACGCCGCAAAATAAATAACACTCCTGCAGGACGGACTACATCGTGGCAGTCCCGCACAAGTACCGCTGGCCCTAAACATGATTTTCAGAGAGATGCTTCCAATCGGCAGTCCACAACTACATAAAAATCAGCACCTACTCGTACTACCGAGACAGCAAAAGGATCCACCCAAGCTGCAGCCAACACTTCTTCTTCCGTCGCTTCCACCGGGAGAATGAAGGACATCCAGTGTCTCCGATGCAAAGGATTTGGGCACATACAAAGGGACTGTCCAAGCAAGCGTGTGCTGATCGTACGAGAAAATGGTGAGTATTCATCAGCTAGTGATTTAGATGATGAAACATATGCTATGCTTGCTGCCCAAGATACAGGAAATAATAATGATGATGAAGAACACATTGGGGCTGAACATGCTGAACACTACGAAAGTCTTGTTGTAAGGCGTATCTTGAGTGCACAAATGATTCAAGCTGAACAGAACCAGCGACACAATCTGTTCCAAACAAAGTGTGTAGTTTTGGAACGATCATGTCGCATTATTATTGATGGAGGAAGCTGCAACAACTTGGCGAGTGCCACCATGGTAGCAAAACTTGGGATGAAAACACTTCCACACCCACATCCATACTACATCCAATGGTTCAATGATAGTGGTAAGCTTAAGGTAACACGTATGGTCCGAGTGGAATTTACAATTGGTTCATACCATGATTACATTGATTGTGATGTGGTACCTATGCAAGCTTGCTCTATGTTATTTGGTAGACCTTGGCAATTTGATAAGGATACATTGCATCATGGTAAATCAAATCAATATTCTTTCATGCATAATGAGAAGAAGCTTGTTTTGCACCCTATGTCTCCCGATGCTATTTTGAGGGATGAAGTTGCTAGAGCTTGCAAGGAGAAAAACAAGAAATCTGCTCAAAATGACAGTGGTGTTGTGAACGGATCGGTTCAACCTACGAATGACAAATCTAAATCTGCTCATGTTGGGAAAAATGACATTAAATTGAAAAGTGCTTGTTTCCTTGCTTCAAAATCTGATTTACTTGAATTAAATGATGACGCCATGATCTGCTATGTGTTTGTTTGCAAAGAAGCTTTGTTCTCACTTCACGACATACCATATACTTTGCCTCCTACTGTCACTAATCTTTTGCAGGAATATGCGGATGTGTTCCCACAAGAAGTGCCACCCGGGCTACCACCAATCAGAGGTATTGAGCATCAGATTGACCTCATCCCTGGGGCTTCCTTGCCAAATCGAGCGCCATACAGGACCAACCCGGAGGAGACCAAGGAGATTCAGCGACAAGTTCAGGAATTACTCGACAAAGGTTATGTGCGTGAGTCCCTTAGTCCTTGCTCTGTTCCTGTTCTGTTGGTTCCAAAGAAAGATGGATCATGGCGCATGTGTGTAGATTGCCGAGCAATTAATAACATTACCATCAGATATCGTCATCCTATCCCTAGGTTAGATGATATGCTTGATGAACTTAGTGGCTCGATGATTTTCTCTAAAATCGATTTGCGTAGCGGATACCACCAAATTCGCATGAAGCTAGGAGATGAATGGAAAACAGCGTTTAAAACCAAGTTCGGTTTGTATGAGTGGTTGGTCATGCCTTTTGGCCTCACTAATGCACCTAGCACTTTCATGAGATTAATGAATGAAGTTTTACGTGCTTTCATTGGGAGATTTGTGGTAGTTTACTTTGATGACATCTTGATCTATAGCAAATCTCTAGATGAACATCTTGAACATTTACGTGCTGTTTTTAATGCTTTACGCAATGCACGCTTATTTGGTAACATTGACAAGTGCACCTTTTGCACAGATAGAGTCTCTTTTCTTGGCTATGTTGTGACACCACAGGGAATTGAAGTTGATCAAGCCAAGGTAGAGGCAATACACAGTTGGTCGGTTCCTACCACGGTCACGCACGTCCGAAGCTTTCTCGGGCTTGCTGGATTCTATCGCCGAATTGTTAAGGACTTCAGCACCATAGCAGGCCCACTGCACGAGCTTACGAAGAAGGGTGCTCCGTTCACTTGGGGGAAGGCGCAAGAGGTTGCATTTAATACTTTGAAGGATAGGTTAACTCATACACCCCTTCTCCAATTACCAGATTTCAATAAGACTTTTGAATTGGAATGCGATGCTAGTGGTATTGGGTTGGGAGGTGTCTTGTTGCAAGAAGGAAAACCTATTGCTTATTTTAGTGAGAAACTGAATGGGCCTAGTTTGAACTATTCCACTTATGATAAAGAATTATATGCTCTAGTTCGAACTTTGGAAACATGGCAACATTATTTATGGCCTAAAGAATTTGTTATACATTCTGATCATGAATCTTTGAAGCACATTAGGAGCCAAACCAATCTGAACCGCCGGCATGCCAAGTGGGTAGAATTTATTGAGTCCTTTCCTTATGTCATCAAACATAAGAAAGGAAAAGATAATGTCATTGCAGATGCCTTGTCTCGCCGTTATACTATGTTATCCCAACTTGATTTTAAGATCTTTGGCTTGGAAACAATTAAAGAACAATATGCTTTTGATGATGATTTCAAAGATGTGTTGCTGCAATGTAAAGAAGGAAGAACATGGAACAAGTTTGTTCTCACTGATGGCTTCGTGTTTCGGGCTAACAAATTATGCATTCCAGCTAGTTCTGTGCGTCTGTTACTATTGCAGGAAGCACATGGTGGTGGATTGATGGGGCACTTTGGTGTGAAGAAGACAGAAGACATCCTAACAAGCCATTTCTATTGGCCAAAGATGAGAAGGGATGTGGAGCGGTTTGTTGCTCGCTGCACCACCTGTCAAAAAGCTAAGTCCCGCCTTAATCCACATTGTTTGTACATGCCTCTCCCTGTTCCTAGTACTCCATGGGAGGATATTTCTATGGACTTTGTTTTAGGACTGCCTAGAACAAAGAAGGGGAGGGATAGTATTTTTGTTGTTGTGGACAGGTTTTCTAAAATGGCACACTTCATACCATGTCACAAAACTGATGATGCTACCCATATTGCTGATTTGTTCTTTCGTGAAGTTGTTCGTTTGCATGGGGTACCAAACACTATTGTGTCAGATCGCGATGCCAAATTTCTTAGTCATTTTTGGAAAACCTTATGGGCTAAATTGGGAACTAAATTACTCTTTTCTACTACTTGTCATCCTCAAACTGATGGACAAACAGAAGTTGTAAACCGTAGTTTATCCACCATGCTTAGGGCTGTTCTGAAACATAATATCAAATTGTGGGAAGAATGTTTGCCTCATATTGAATTTGCTTACAATCGTTCGCTGCATTCGACTACTAAATTATGCCCTTTTGAGATTGTGTATGGTTTTGTCCCTCATGCTCCCATTGATCTTATGGCCATCTCACCTTCAGAAAAATTGAATTTTGATGCTTCTCGCCGTGCTGAACTGATTCTTAAAATGCATGAGCAAACTAAGGCAAACATTGAGGCCATGAATGCTAAGTATCAACAAATCAGTAGCAAGGGTAGAAAGCATGTTACTTTTGAACCTGGTGATTTAGTTTGGGTTCATTTGAGAAAGGATAGATTTCCGGATTTAAGAAAGTCTAAATTACTACCACGAGCTGCTGGACCCTTCAAAGTGCTTCAAAAAATAAATGATAATGCATATAAAATTGAGTTGCCTGCAGATTTTGGGGTTAGTTCCTCTTTTAACATTGCAGATTTGAAACCATACTTGCGTGAGGAGGACACGTTCGAGTCGGGGACGACTCTATTGCAAGAAGGGGAGGATGATGAGGACATCGCTGCCATTGATACAACCACAACAGCAGCCAACACTTCACCGCTTACACCTAAGCAAGGACCAATGACACGCGCCCGTGCACGTGAACTTAATTATTTGGTGAACTCGTTCCTAGCTGTTCAAATTAATTATTTTTCCAATGGGATACTATTAAAGCCTTGTGATGACTTTATTATCCTTAAGTGCTTAGGAATTGAACCAGCTAGGAGTGGAGAAGGCAACAATGCAATAAATATTCGTGCACCCGAAGGGATCCTTGTAACTGCAGAAATCCAAGATTAAATGGAGCATATCTTTCAACTCCCAAGGTTGTTTAATGCAAATAAATACTTGTTGGAAAGGTCTCTTCGTCTGCTTTCCAACGGATCAAGAATCAATGGCAGAGGACAGATGAAACGTCCAGAAACTGCCGAAGAACGCTCGTGACTCCATCCTGAGTTTCTAGTTTTCCCTTTAAAAGCAAGTGGTAGCCACAAAAGAACTCGGGTTTTGTTTTGATGTAAGTTAGCTGCTGCTACTTCCTTGTAACGCGCGTGTCGGCTAGACCGCCCGATTACTTGAATCAAAACTCCAACTTCTATCACATCCGTGAGTGTTTGCTTGTCATCTTGTTCTTGCTTGTTCTTCGATTGCTTGCAGGTTCAAGGCTGTTCTTGGCATGGCAAGAGCAGCAACAACCGGAGTCGGTGTAACTATCGCTAAGGCGCAGCACCCTTGTGGTTGTTGTAGTCGGGTAGCACAACGTCGATCTCCACCCCAAATCGTAGTTATCAGGAGACGGTGTACCTGTCGCTCAAGGCGCCACACCATCTTGGTTGTGGTAGTCGGGCAGCCAACGTCGGCTTCTACCAAATTCACCACATCTTCCATCTCTCATCGAAAGATCGGGCTCCCCCGTACCCGTAGGGGTCTATTAGAACCTGGGTCAAGCGGGAGGCTTGATGCCAGGGGAGCGGGGAGCTCCGTCACGGTGGCTGCGAAGGAGGTCCGGGTCGGTCCTCGGGTCGAGGCGTGCCAGGTGAAGGCAGAGAGTGCGGAGAGTGGCTCCGGGTGAAGGTACTCCGAGACAAAGTCCTCGGAGGTGAGGCACTTCGAAGGTACTCCGAATGGAGTGACTTCGGAGTTGGTTGGATCAAGTCCTCTGCGGAGGCAAGGCGTTCGAAGTGTGCTCCGGAGGGAGACATTCGAAGGTACCCGACGAAGGTCTCAGAAGTCGAGGCGCATCGAAGGCATGGTTCGGGTGAGGCTCGTCGAGGAGTGTGCTCGGGGAGAGACACTGCGACAAAGGGCTCACGGAATGCTTCGTGCGGAGGCCTTGGACGAAGGAGGGACTTCGAAGGGTGGTACTCCGAAGGTGGGGCTTCGGAGTGTGGAAGGCTTCGGAGCGAGGCTAGCTCCGGAGTGAGGTTGTCTTGTGGTACTTCAGCCTGCATGGCTTCGGTACACGGACTGACGGAGTTCGAGCTGGGAGTAGCTGCGAAGCCGTGGTGGTCCACTCTGGAGGTGTTGGTGCGAAGGCCCAAGGGCTTTGACGGCTTCGGCTCAAAACCGTCACTGTATCGGAGGCTATCTTCGGCGAAGCGAAGGCCACCAGGCTCAAGGCTTCTCGCCAAAGCCACCGCACCCTCGCGTGCGAAGGGAGGCTCCAAAAGGTCAAAGACTGCAAAGGCTGACATTGTCTGCTCTGCAAAAAGCTGACGCTGTCCCCTCTGCAAAGCTGACAGAGAAGCCTCCACACTTCGTTGTATTTCATCCAGAGAGTTCATTTTCTGTGTTCCTTGTTCAAGCGGCGAAGCCCTGCTTCCTTGTGCTTTTTGCTTGAGCTCGTGTTACATACCTCGCTAGTTATAGTGCACCGAAGCCTGTCTAGGCGAAGGGTGTTTTGTGCGAAGTGTGTTTTTTAGTGTGCTGTCGCTCTGTGTAACAGGAGGCTAGACCTCGCTGCTTACTCGCGAAGCCCTGATCGAAGCCCGTTCTGCTTCTTGTGTCGAAGCCCCTAGCGAAGTCTTTTAGTGTGCGTTTAGACCTTCGTGTACGAAGCCCAGCACCAGTTGCTGCTGCCAAGTACTTGGTCGAAGTCCTCAGTAGGGTGTCCACTCTTGCGAAGGGTGAAGTGCGAAGCCTGCTCGAAGCACCCTGTGTGCGGAGCCTGCACTGACTTAGTAGAGTAGATTTTCGTGGGTTGTAAGTGGAGCGAAGTCTTCTTGGCTTCGAACTTTTGCTCCTGCGAAGCCTGTGTTCGGAGCTGTCGAAGCACCTCCGAACCAGACCTTCGAAGGTAGTGTTCGAAGCCTGTTCCGCAGAAGACAGAACTAAAGCCTAAGGCTAGTTTTTAGCCCGAAATTTTAAAAGCTCCCATTCACCCCCCCTCTGGTCGCCGTTTCCGGTCCAACAGTGTCTAATCTCCTATTTTTTAGTAGATCATTTTTAGAGATAATCATCTATTAATTAATTAGCGGAAAATTTGTTTATAAATTTCATGTTAATTTAATCTGCTAAACTATTTTTTAGACATCGCATATTTTTATTTATATCTATTTAATCTGCTTATATAAAAAGTAAAGAGAAGTTTTTTAGTCGCAGTGGTATTTTTAATTCTAGTCTTTACCTGAAATATTTTTATGTTATTTATGAATTAATTTTTGGATGATCTATATTTTATTCAGTTGATTAGTATTTTATTTTTAGATTGCAATCTGAACATTTTATTAAGATATTTAGTGTTTTTTATTACGTCATTAAATATTTCTAGTATCCATTTTTATTGACTGTAGTGATTCGTTTCAGTTTAGCTTTAATATCATTTTAATTAGGACACCGGTTTTCTTTTTGGCTACACAACTATAGTACCAATAACTTATTTTACTAATATTGTTTGTCCGGTTAAGTTGGTTGGGTGTTGGATTTTTGATATAGTTTAGCAAAAATTTTAGGCGCCCATTCACCCCCCCTCTGGTCGCTACTTTCGGTCCTACACCCACTGCTTCTGCAGCCCTCGTACCTCATTGACCCCCCCGCATCCCCCGCACACCTCCAACCCCGCGCGTCCCGGAGACACCCTGAAGCCCCACCGCTTCCTTAGCCCTCGTGCCTCTTTGAGCCCCCCTCGCATCCCCTATAGCACCCTGGTAGCCCCTTCGACCCTGTGCGTCTCGGAGACACCCCGAAGCCCCGCCGTTTCGACTCTAGACGTTATTGTTCATCAACATGGTTGTGGGGTTTATTGTACTGACTTTTCATATAGTTCTTACATCAGTTTCTATTTGATGAGGACATCACTGCCATTGATACAACCACAACCAACACTTCTCCGCTTACACCTAATCAAGGACCAATGACACGCGCCCGTGCACGTGAACTTAATTATCTGGTGAACTCGTTCCTAGCTGTTCAAATTAATTATTTTTCCAATGGGATACTATTAAAGCCTTGTGATAACTTTATTATCCTTAAGTGCTTAGGAATTGAACCAGCTAGGAGTGGAGAAGGCAACAATGCAATAAATATTCGTGCACCCGAAGGGACTCTTATAACTGCAGAAATCCAAGATTAAATGGAGCATATCTTTCAACTCCCAAGGTTGTTTAATGCAAATAAATACTTGTTGGAAAGGTCTCTTCGTCTGCTTTCCAACGGATCAAGAATCAATGGCAGAGGACAGATGAAACGTCCAGAAACTGCCGAAGAACGCTCGTGACTCCATCCTGAGTTACTAGTTTTCCCTTTAAAAGCAAGTGGTAGCCACAAAAGAACTCGGGTTTTGTTTTGATGTAAGATAGCTGCTGCTACTTCCTTGTAACGCGCGTGTCGGCTAGACCACCCGATTACTTGAATCAAAACTCCAACTTCTATCACATCCGTGAGTGTTTGCTTGTCATCTTGTTCTTGCTTGTTCTTCGATTGCTTGCAGGTTCAAGGCTGTTCTTGGCACGGCAAGAGCAGCAACAACCGGAGTCGGTGTAACTATCGCTAAGGCGCAGCATCCTTGTGGTTGTTGTAGTCGGGTAGCACAACGTCGATCTCCACCCCCAAATCGTAGTTATCAGGAGACGGTGTACCTGTCGCTCAAGGCGCCTCACCATCTTGGTTGTGGTAGTCGGGCAGCCAACGTCGGCCTCCACCAAATTCACCACATCCTCCATCTCTCATCGAAAGATTGGGCTCCCCCGTACCCGTTCGGGTCTATTAAGTGGTATCAGATTTCAGGTTGATCGGTGAGAGATCTCCTTCTCCTTTGCTTTATTTTTCCTACAGTCCACTTTTGCCCAAAGATAAGTCGATCTGAAAATCCCAAAAAAACATTTTGTGCCTTTGCTTTGCTACTTAGCTCTCGGCTTGTTGAATTCACGGTTACTTCTTTGTGTCAAGTTGCTGGTCCTAAGTTTTTACCGCTAGAGTTTTGAGTTCGTGCACCTTGTTCTATCTCCATTTTCATTCTCTAGCTGAAGTTACAAGGAGAGAAAAAGGCAAGTGCAAAGCAAAAGCCGCACAGATCAGCAAGAAACAAGGCACAGGTTAAAAAAAAGAGAAAAAAAAAACGAAAAAAAAAACAAAAAAAAAAGGAAAAGCAGTCATGTTAGTTGCTTGTCCGAACCCTTGTCCGAACTTTTGTCCGATCTTTTGTCCGATCAGTGGGAGACAGTGGCAGTTTCGGCTTGTCCGATTCCTTGTCCGAACTCTTGTCCGATCTTTTGTCCGATCAGTGGGAGACAGTGGCAGTTTCGGCTTGTCCGATCCCTTGTCCGAACCCTTGTCCGATCTCTTGTCCAATCTGCAGAGAGCTGATTTTGGCCTATTAATTGCTTCCATTTGATTTCAGCTTGCTGTTTTGAGCATTTTGGTGATTACGTTTGGGTGACGGCTCACGTCTCTATCACGGTTTGGACTAGGACCAGCACAGTACCATCGCGGAACGTTTATTCAACTTGCTGTGACTAACGTGGTACTAGCTGTTCCTTTGTGCAATTGTTTTAGCAGCCACCTACAACTCCACAAAATTATCTACAACACCACCGGGTTGTGCTGGCAGTCACCGTTTGTTGTTGTTCTTGCTGTTTGCCGACGCCTCCTGCATTGTGTGGTAAGAACTTGTAAGAGCTTGATACAGGATTGAGCGAGTGTGACGTTGTGCCTTCACAATCTTGTAGTTGATAGGAGCGTACATATTATTTGTATATTTCTTGTCTACTACTAATCATGGCAGGGATACACATGGAGGTAGGATATAGTGAAGCTCAATATCGACATCTTCATCGACACATGAGAGATCAACACGATAAATATGAGGTATGTGATGAAATTCTAGCTAGGTTCAAATGTACAATACCTTATTTTGAAGGAAATTATGATCCTCATGCATATATTCAATGGGAGCTAGCTGTAGATAATGAATTTAAAAAGTATAACTTGTCTGAAAGAGAAAAGGTTATGGCTGCCTCTAAAGTGTTAGTTAAAGATGCTGCATATCATTGGAAACATCTTTATAGACATGATAAAATACCTCAATCTTGGAAAGACTTAAAGAAATATTTGAGAGATGCTTTTGTTCCTCCATATTATGCCGATATTCTATTAAAGAAACTACAATGTTTAAAACAAGATAGCAGAAGTGTTGCCTCATATTATCATGATATGCATGTTTGTTTATTACATTGTGCTATAGATGAATGTGAAGAATCTATAGAACAAAGGTTTTTACGTGGGCTTAACAAGGAAATTCAGGAACTGCTTCATCATGAAACATATAATTCTCTTTCTCAATTGTTTGAACTTGCGTGTCAAGCTGAAATTCAGATTGCTATTGATTTAGAGGAAACACCATTTGGTGTGCCTACTAGTACTACTAACCTTGAACAGGAAAAGGAGAATAAAAATGCACTTACATCATCGGAAAAGGTTTTGCAAGGTAATATATGTGCTGAAATTAATCAAGGTGAGTGTACTCTTGATGAAACACAATTCTCCACCATTCATGCTATTATAGAGCCATCGTTAGTAGAATCTTTTGCTGAAATTGCTTTGTTACTAGATGATTTGCTTGACACTCCTTGTAATAAAGAAGAGTTGTGTGTTAATACTTCACTTGTATACATGCCACAACTAGTTAATGAACAGGTTGACTTTGTTGCCAGTGATTTGATACATGTTGTTCACATTGCTAGTGAAAAGGAAGAACATAAATTGTTATCTTCTTTAAATACTTGGGGTTATATTGAACTTGATGATCTTTGTGAACTTAGTACTTTAAATGAGAAATTACTCACTAGACCTGATTTGCCATGTCCTGATCAAATGAGTTTTCACGTAATTGGAAAATACAATGATCAAGGAGTATACTTTGTGCATAGAGTTTACATATGTTCAGATTTGAAACAGCATGTAAATTCTAAAAATAATAGTCTTGACCAAGGTGCTTTAACTAATCATATTATCTCGAGAGTCTCTTGTTTTGATTTAAATACACAGGTTTGTTTTCAAGAAGGAGAGCCTTGTGGGCTGCTTAGCAATGCCACAATTCAAATTCCAATATCTAAAAGTACAGATTCGATGTCATTTGTTCAAGCAAAGGATTTGGTGAGTTGGGTTTCTTCAATTCACCACATGTTTAAAGAACAAGAGATACTGCACAATAATAGTTCTTTTGCTAGGAGTTGCATTGATGATGAACACAAGAACAAACCGAGGACGGTTTGCTGCCAAGAAGGAGAGAATGATGAGGACATCACCGGCTGGGATATAAATATAATAAAAACAAAGGTGCATGCTTTCTATATTAGATTTACATTTTATATATTTGAGAAAAGGTTGCTGCACCATAAGTTGTTGTTTTCAATTACAGAAATTATTACATGGATTAAGGGACGCGTTGTGAGAAAATCAAGGGCATGGAACATCGTGGAAGTTGATTGGGGACCAAGATTTGAAACCATACTTGCGTGAGGAAGACACGTTCGAGTCGGGGACGACTCTATTGCAAGAAGGGGAGGATGATGAGGACATCACTGCCATTGATACAACCACAGCCAACACTTCTCCGCTTACACCTAATCAAGGACCAATGACACGCGCCCGTGCACGTGAACTTAATTATCTGGTGAACTCGTTCCTAGCTGTTCAAATTAATTATTTTTCCAATGGGATACTATTAAAGCCTTGTGATAACTTTATTATCCTTAAGTGCTTAGGAATTGAACCAGCTAGGAGTGGAGAAGGCAACAATGCAATAAATATTCGTGCACCCGAAGGGACTCTTATAACTGCAGAAATCCAAGATTAAATGGAGCATATCTTTCAACTCCCAAGGTTGTTTAATGCAAATAAATACTTGTTGGAAAGGTCTCTTCGTCTGCTTTCCAACGGATCAAGAATCAATGGCAGAGGACAGATGAAACGTCCAGAAACTGCCGAAGAACGCTCGTGACTCCATCCTGAGTTACTAGTTTTCCCTTTAAAAGCAAGTGGTAGCCACAAAAGAACTCGGGTTTTGTTTTGATGTAAGATAGCTGCTGCTACTTCCTTGTAACGCGCGTGTCGGCTAGACCGCCCGATTACTTGAATCAAAACTCCAACTTCTATCACATCCGTGAGTGTTTGCTTGTCATCTTGTTCTTGCTTGTTCTTCGATTGCTTGCAGGTTCAAGGCTGTTCTTGGCACGGCAAGAGCAGCAACAACCGGAGTCGGTGTAACTATCGCTAAGGCGCAGCATCCTTGTGGTTGTTGTAGTCGGGTAGCACAACGTCGATCTCCACCCCCAAATCGTAGTTATCAGGAGACGGTGTACCTGTCGCTCAAGGCGCCTCACCATCTTGGTTGTGGTAGTCGGGCAGCCAACGTCGGCCTCCACCAAATTCACCACATCCTCCATCTCTCATCGAAAGATCGGGCTCCCCCGTACCCGTTCGGGTCTATTACTATTAATAGGGTTTGAACATATTTTCTCCACTCTCATAATAGGAACAAGCAAAGATGGCCGTCTTGAGCTAAGAGATATTTCAAACATATTCACCGAAGGTAACTACATGTCACTTTATGTTTGCAAAGTTGTATCTTTTATTAACACATTTGGAACTACATATAGGAACTGTTTTGCGACCTTCAAGAATGGTAGTAGACAACAACATTGTTTGGGGAAATAGTTTACCCTAACATGGGCCAAATGACAGTAAGCTTCGGAACCTCTGTAAGGCCGAAGCCCGCTAGGCTAGCGAGGCCGATAGCAGGCTCAAGCCCCCTTCGTCACTAGCGAAGCCCACTCCGAAGGCTACTATGAGGATTACTTTAAGAAGCCACAAGACTAGAAGCTAAAGCGCTGAGGTCCCCTCGGAGGCCTCCTCTGAAGCTCCCTCTGAGGCCCTCTTCAAGGCCCCTTCTAGGCTTTGCTTGGGCTCCGCTCGGTGTGTGTTGCAAAGCCTCCCTTCGTTGCTATCTACGACGGAGGCCCCTCAGCGAAGAGCTTCTGTAACGTCCTCATTTTCGTTAGGCGTTAAAAATAAAATAAAGTAATTAATAAATGAATTTCAAGAAAAGCATTAAGTATAAATTGATAAATAAGAAAGATAAAATACAGGCTTAAAAATTCATTTAAAAATAAATCGTAGCCGGAGTATTTTCCCAAATTCTCCTTGCTCTAAACTGTGTCCCAAAAATTTTTCTAGAATTTTTTATGCAAAAGAATCAATTAAGATATAATCAATATCATTTCATCACAAAACTCTAACACTAATTAATAAAATATAATTCAATAAAATTGTTATGAGAATAAAAATGTATGATAAACCAATCCAATTAAAAACAAAGTAAAACTAAATTAAATTTGGCTAGAGGAATTTTTATTAAATTTATCCAGCCTCAAATCAATTTAAGTTTATTTTCATTAAGGTTTTTACAACTAGAATATCAATCCATAATATTTCAACAAATAACTTTAAATCGAAAGTAAATTAAATTCATATTTATTTCTGATCGAATTTGAAATCTTCATCCTCGAATAATCCATCTCTCTTTTTCCGTCGTAAATCCGGAGGAATCCATGTTCTCTTTTGTTCGCGAAGTTAAAATCCCGTTTTTAACTACGTAGTTTTAATTCCGTGAAAAATCTTTTTTGAAAAAGTATTTTCTATATTTTTAATTCCCTAAAATAAATTAAAACCTAGGTTTTGTGTACATGTTTGAATTTCTAATTTCGAAAATTTATTTATTTTCCGAACCGCCGTTTAACTTCAAAATATCCCCACGTTATTTTCTTGAAAACCAAAATTTATAAATTTATTTTAAATTTCAAACTTTTCAAAAAAATTTCACTTTTTCTAAAAAATACAAATTTAAATTACCAAAAAATATTTTTTTCATAAATTTTTCAATCTTTTATTTTTCTCTTTTCCCTTTCTTTCTTCTTTCCCTTTTCTCTCTCCTGCCTTTAGCTGTACGAGTGCTTTTTCCGTCCCGTGCGCACCCAGCCTTTCTTCTTCCTCCCACACTTCTCCTCCTCCATTCTCTCTCCTTTCCTCCTCGTCTCCCCATTCCCTCTCCCTGCAGCTCACCCCGCCCCCTTTTCCTCCTGGTTCGCGCCAACGATGCCCCCTGCTCCCTCCCTCCTTCAGACCAACCCGGCCCGCCTCTGCCAGCCCGCGCCGTGCCTCCAACCCGCCTTCCGTGATCTACGTCGCCGCCCGAAATTTTCGGAGTCGCGTCCCTAATTCCCGTGCGCCAACCTCAGACCCCTCCCTTCCTCTATAAAAGCTCAGTACCCTCTCGTTTTCCCTTGCACCATGTCGCCCACTGTACCGAGCACCGCCATCCACGTCGTCCCCTCCGATGAGCAGTCACAGTTCCCTTCTCTCCTTGTTCACCGCGCGCCCATGCACAGCCACGCCGCCACCGCCTTATTCTGCTGAGTGCCACTGCCGCCTCCACCGAGCCGATGCGCTGCAGTCCATGCCCACTACACCATCTTCTCCTCCGTGCCAGAGTTAGAGCCGGTCCTAATATTTTTGTGGCCCGGTACGGAACAAAAAATAGAGTCCCCCATTCACTGTAAAAATACAAAATAATATTGAAAAATTTAGTGTCATTAACAAATCTCACACTAATAAGTTTAAATACGAAAGATAAATATCTCTAGATTATTTAAAACAATTTCTTCTAACATGTCTGTTGTCCATGACTCATGACTAATTTGCAACTTGGTTTTATTAATACTTGTGAGGCTTATTAGCATACTAAATTTTAGAGGCCCCCTACTTTCGGAGGTCCGGTGCGGTCGCACCGCCGGCACTGCCCCAAGACCGGCCCCGGCCCAGAGTCAACCCGCCATCGCTGGCGTTGTGCCCTCACCTGCTACTCCTATACACCTCGTTTCATGTTACTGTCACCTAGCGCAACATCCTTTTCCATCGCAGATTGCTACATCACATCATTTCTTCTAGATGTGAGGGTCCTCTTTCTTATTTATTTTTCAATTTGTTTAATCAAATTATTTTGCATATATTGTATATATTTATTCTGATATGTTCATTATCTTATTGTTGGTCCATCATCGTATACCTTATTATCAATCGTTAAATTCAATCTTAGTTCCATGTTTCCTACTCTAATCAATGAAATTGTTGTATCTATCTATTCCACCATCGTGTTCATGTCAATCGAATTGTATACCATGACCATTCATTTATCACCGTATCATAATCATAGGTGTAACTCTATTTCGTATATCATAACGTTGTTATTCCATTCCGATCGGTCATCTAATATTGTTATTGTCATTTACCTATCTTATGCCTTGAGTAATATCATGCCAGTCTACTTGTATCATGTCATAAATCTTATTGTAGTTTTATCTCATTTTATTGTATCATTGTTTCATTCCCGCACTAGTGTTTCCCGTTGTGGGATGTTTGTCCATTGTCAGATCATCATTCTAGCTTATTCTATTTCAATTAGGTTGATATTGAATCACACCTAATCCATGTTCGATTGGACCAATCGCCCAACTCAATCTAGTACCACATCATCTTCTTCATCGCCCCTCGGTGATGATCCATCTTCTGATTACTTTAATCAAATTGCTATGATTATATTATATCAATTTGTTTTGATCCCTTCATTAATCATTTTATCATATACCTCATTGATAATTGTTGATTTCAATTTATTATCCTTCGGTCCCCTATTAGCCTATTTCATTTGATTAAATCATTGTATTTATCGTGTAGCTCATTATGTTATATTGTCGCCATACCTATTAATCATGTTCTGATCTAACCTTGGTATGAATGTCAGGCGCCTTTGTATGCCAAGGCTCGTCATTGTTATTTTATTCTCTATGTAGCATCATTCGTTGATTCCAATATATATCATCACCTATTGATTACAATTTATCTCATTGACCCATAACCACCTAAGGTATCATTCATTTAATCCTATTTATGTTATGCCATCATTCATAATTATCATTTCTTCATCCCAATCCATGTCATTGTTCATCGGATCTGATTCGTGTTGTTCTCTTGTTCTCCATTGGGCCAACACCGAAGATATAACCTCTTAATCCTAGAATGCACGACGCTTCCTTGATTCCATGCGTTTTGCACCGGAGGTTCCTTGAACCATTGTTTTTTGTTCATTGTCATTCAACTTGGTTGAACGCCACGTCTCCTCTTTTGCGAATACACTCTATTATTCTTGTCTCAACTCAACATCAATAGTTCTATTTCACTCTATCTTCTCCATTCAAACTCCACTCTTTTTAATTAATCCTTTGATCTAATTAATAAGAATATTCATTGTCTTGCTTAATTGTTTTTCTTAAAGTGTTTTTCTTGTTTTGTGTGCCGTGTAGAGCCTTGTGTTCTTGAAGATTTGAAGGACGTCGCGCAAGACCTGGAAGTCTTCGTCAAGAATTAAAAGGTTTTTCAAAAGCGCAAGAGGCAAGTTACCACTACAAATTTTTGAGCATATTGAGCCTAGTTTTCTTAAATATCGCTAAAATCCATAGGTTATAAATGCATTAGTTAAATTAAACGCCTTACATTATAATTATTAGATCCCCGACCTTGATGTGCCAACCCAAACCATGCTATTGAGTCTAAACTCCTTGTTATCATAATAGTAATACTATTAGATAATGTCCAATGTATCGACACAACTGTTATAGGTTAAAAATGAGTCGTAGATACTTGGATTCTACTATATGACCCCGTTATTTCTCTTATCCCTGGAATTCTATTGGTTATAGAGTTTTGGTTTAGTTTGTTAGCATGGTGGGTTCTGGGTTCAAGCGAGGGCATTGGTTAGTCGCACCCAGGGCACTATAAGGACCGGTTTGCGGGATCCGTTGCAATACACTTCAGTACTAACCACAAGTCTAATGGGTAAGTTCTAATTAGAGGTATGGGACGTTCCAACTTGAAGTACCAATTGGTGATAGGTCAAGTAGCACCCGCGGGTGACTTGTACCGATGAGGCACAAAAGGGGCACGGCGTTGGTTCAGTGCCGCGGCGCACCGGCGAAACCTAGAGTGGGTGTTATTGGGTTGGAGCGTCTCATGCTAAAGGTTTTGGCACGAGTTCCTGTAGGACCGAAAGTAGCGACCAGAGGGGGGTGAATGGGCGCCTAAAAATTTCTTGCTAAACTATGATCTAATCCCAACACCCAAACACACTCAACCAGACAAATAATATTAGCAAAGCAAATTACTGGAATTAAAGTTGTCTAGTCTAAAAATAACCAGTGTCGAAAATAAAATGATATTAAAAATTAACTAGACTAAATAAAATATCTGCAGTGAATAAAAATGAATACTAGAAATATTTAGTGGCGTAGGCAAAATACTTAAATATATTATTAACTATTCAGATTGCAGTCTAAAATAAAAAACTAATCAACTGAATAAAACATAGACCATACAGAAATTAATTCAAAAATAACCCTAAAATATTTCATGTAATTCTAGAATAATATAACTGCGACTAATAAATTTTTCATTTCTTTTTATATGAGCAGATTAAATAGATAAAAAGTAATACAAGATAACTGATAAAAATTTAACAGATTAAAAAATCAACTTCAAGATTAATTTTTATGCTAATTAAAACTAGATAATTATTGGTTTAACTAAACTACTAACAATAGGGGATTAAAAAAACTAACTACGAAATTTCTAAACAGTTTTTTAGCAAATTGATTAATAGATAATTATCTCTAAAAACTGATCTACTAAAAAATAGAAGATTAAAAACTTACCTGAGTCATGTCGTCGTGTGCCTCAGTTTGCGTGCGTGTGCCTTCGTGAATCCCGCCGTGAAACTCCGGCCGGTGACGTCGCTTGTTTTCCCGCCTTCCCTCTTGTGTGCGGCCGGCACGATGGCCCGCTGCTAGCTTTCAAGACCTGCCGCTTTGCTGTGACACTTGCCTCGATAATCGTGTGAAAATAAAAAATCTGCGCTCTCCTTTCATCCGCCTGCACTGCGTGGAGAAGAGGTCCCTTCTCCCGGCCGAGGAAAATAGGAAATAATCCCCTGCTCACGTACTGTTTGGACTCGACGGCTTGGCTAGCGGCGATGAGAAAATTTTTTCACGCCGGCGGAGAGGAAAACCAAAGGAAAAAAGATGACTAAAGGTTGGACTGTCTGAGAGGAAAAGAAAAACAATCAACTATCCCCAGGGGGATAGGGGCCTATTTATAAGCGACTCTTAATACATGAAAAGATTAATTTACCCCTAGGGTAAATTAACACTGACTCTAAAATAAATTTCAAAAATTACAAAAATATCTTTAGAAAAAATCACCTGACTCAACAAAAAATATTCTAAACTTAAAAACTAAATATTAATACCCTAAAAACGAATTAATCATAGATTGTCAGTTTTGCGCCGAAACTGACAAAGCGTCCACCGTCTTCGCACCGGGTGCCCAGATTGGGCCGACCCGGCCCCGCATCTTCCTTAGCCCAGCAATCGCTCGCCGCCCGTGTACCTGAGTCAAACCCAGTCAACAGACCAGTGGATCATCTGCCGCTCCTAGCCATGTACCCGGATTGGCCCAGCCCGACTCCGCGGCTCCTCTGCCTGGCCATCGCTCGCTGCCCGTGTACCTGAGTCACATGCGCCTCAGACTCGGCAGGTCTTCATCTCTCTGTTCCTTTGACTTCCGTTGATAATCACTCATCACATCTGGAATATCAAAACCGTATTCTTCAACATGGTTTCTAAATATCCCCCTTGATGAGTGCATTGTCAACACCCTTTTCAGCTCATCTCCAGAACCTGCAAAACATGTGGAAACAGAAAAACAAAGACAAAAGAAAATAAAAGTTTAACCCTAATGAAGCATTACGGTTCGGAGTGCCTAGATATCTCACAGTTGATAATGGAACACAATTCGACGCAGAACCCTTCAGGAAGTTTTGCGAAGACCTAGGCATTCAACTATGTTTTGCTGCAGTGAGGCATCCTCAGTCGAATGGAGCCGTTGAGCGAGCCAATGGAAATATTTTATCAGGGCTAAATCGAAGAATAGTAGGATTATCAAAGGGACTGTGGACCGAAGAGCTTCCGAAGATTCTGTGATCCATTCGGACTACGCAAACAAGGTCCACAGGTTTTACTCCGTTCAGACTACTATTCGGAGATGAAGCAATGACTCCAACGGAGCTCAAAGGGGGATCATTTCGCAGCACCGAACCAGACATCGAAGAAGAAAGACAAGCTTCGTTAGATTTGTCAGAAGAAACAAGACTTCGAGCTGTGGCTAATTTATCAAAGTATCATCAGCAGACGAAGACTTGGTATGACCCGAAGGTTAAGCTCAGCGAGTTAAGGCCGGGTCATCTTGTTCTACGAAGCATTATAACACCAGGGAAGTTAGGCAATAAATGGAAAGGTCCATATCTAATTGTCCGCTCCGGGCGCCCTGGTTCATTCAAATTAGCTAATTTAGAAGGTGAAGAATTAGCGCATACTTGGCATGCGGAGCACCTAAAGCGATATTTCGCATAAGGGCTCCTTGTAATCCGTTTGTAATCACCTCTAAATTAATAAAACATACACCCTGTGGTTTGCCTTCCCCTTGACACTCCTAGTTTCCCGAGCGGACGCGCTGGGACGGAAGTCGATCGAGAGGGAAGTGTCATCAAGCTGGGCTGTATTTCCGGACTTCGTACCCATAAAGTCGAAGCCTCCGGTGTGGTGGCTGAAATCCATCCGGAGCCCAAGCTGATACCTTGTAGGCATCCGTAAAAGAGCCAATACCACATTCTACGGAGTCCAAGCTTCGGCTGGTAGACTTCCGTAAAAAGAGCCGAAGGTGGCCAAAATCTGCGGAGTCCAAGCTGCAGCTTGTCAGACATCCGTAAAAAGAGCCGAAGGTGGCCAAAATCTGCGGAGTCCAAGCTGCAGCTTGTCAGACATCCGTAAAAAGAGCCGAAGGTGGCCAAATTCTGCGAAGTCCAAGCTCCGGCTGGTAGACTTCTGCAAAAAAGAGCCCAAGGTGGCCAAATTCTGCGAAGTCCAAGCTCCGGCTGGTAGACTTCTGCAAAAATAGCCGAAGGTGGCTACAAATTCTGCGAAGTCCAAGCTCCGGCTGGTAGACTTCTGCAAAAATAGCCGAAGGTGGCTACAAATTCTGCGAAGTCCAAGCTCCGGCTGGTAGACTTCTGCAAAAAAGAGCCCAAGGTGGCCAAATTCTGCGAAGTCCAAGCTCCGGCTGGTAGACTTCTGCAAAAATAGCCGAAGGTGGCTAAAGCAAAACAGCATTTAAGCCATGAGCTTCGAATGTCTGTTCATATAAGTCCAAAGTGACAAATTTCTTAAGACACTAAAGTGTCCTCGAAGTTATCTTAATTGATTTTTTTTTCGTAAAGCAAACAAAGGTACCAAGTTACCATTCTTCTGACTACAAAGGTTGAAGATGTTTCATAAGATTTCAAAAGATCTTTAAAATGACAGAGGGGCTCCGAACCCCCAAAAAATTGTACTCCGAAGTTTTTTCTTTGTGCATAACCATCTTTGAATACAGTTCGAAGTTGCTTATACCCAAAGAGGGGCTAGTAAATATGGAGACAATTTTAAATCGGCATTCATTATTGAAACAAATGTGTTTACAGATTACATTATGAAAAATTGGTATCTATACCAAGAAGGAATCGGAGACCTCTTCGGTCCCGAGAGCTAGGGGTGGAACGACTAGTTCCAACATCGGAAGTTCTAAGAACTTTACGTTTAACTCTCTTCCTCCCCTTCGAAGCTCTAAAATCCTTTTGCTCCTGTTGAAGCTCGGCCCAAGTTCGAAGCCGCTCGGGGCTTCTTTCCCAGCTTCTAAGATCTTCAGATCTTTTATTTTGGGCTTCACCTTCGTCTTCGGACCAATTAGTGTCTTCAGAAGACGAGGTGTTTGCGTCAATCTCTTTATCTTCCTCTTTGATATAAGACAATACGTCTTTGATTACTTCGGGCGCAATAACGCCGGAGTCATCTCGAGGAATAAGAAATCGAGGACGCTTATAACTCTTTAGAAGTTCGAAGGTGTTCCACAGTGAGCAAAGTTCGCTGTTAAGCTCTAACACTTCGATATCTTCCATAAGAGGCAAAGCCTAAAAATATGACAAACAAGACTTTCATTGATAAATATTTACAAGCATCAGCTTTACATAATCAGAAAATCCTAAATAAATCCTAAACCTGCGGGTTCGGAGGAGGCTGACTGCTCGAAGCTTGGCTCCGAACTTGCTTTTGGCGTTGGCCTTCATCAATCCAAGCCTTGATCGCAGATCGACCTTCGGCTCTCCACGAAGTCTGGAAGGCTCGCCAAGCAGTAGCTACGCCTTCGGAAGGAGTCAAAAGTCTCGCGTCGTCGAAGATAATGGAGCCCTCTGCGCTCGGAGTGATTGTTCGGCCCAAATCTTCGTAGTAGCGAAGTATTCCAAGGGCAGACACTTGTCCGGAGAGTTCTCCATAACGCATGCCTGCCGTCTTCATTTGCTTCGCTGCTCCTTGGATCCTCTTTAGCCGGCGCAGCAGAGTTACATTGTCATCCGAAGGTAGTGATCCAGTAGTACCGAAGTACTCCAAGACACCTAGCATCTGTTCGATGACCTCCGAAGCCACCTTCTCAGACTTGAGCTTTTCCGCATTAAGTGCATCCTTGACCGAAGTCGTTTCTGCTAAAACTCCGGAGATTCTAGCATTCTCCATAGTCAAAGCATTCTTCTGAGTCCGGAGTTGGCCAGCTTCTTCTTGTAGCCTTACAAGTTCAGACCCTTTGGCAGCATCCTCCGTCCGCAGTCTTTCAATCTCCGCTCGAAGCACAATTCTTTCTGCTTCGAGCTCTTTCTTCGCAGCCTCCAAGCTTTGCCTAGCCCTTCGCTCCGCTAGTATTACATTGTCCATTTGAGCTACTCGACCTTCGGAGAAGTTAAAATTTCTTTGAAGAGCCTCGTTCTCTTCCCGAAGTTGAGCAATTTCATTTTCGCTCGATAAAGCCGCAGCGCGGGCTAAGACTGCTTGCTAAGAAAAAAGAAAAATTGAAATAAGAAATTATTCATATATAATTTGCTATTTAGTTCGAAGATGCTTTATACCTGATAAGCTGCTCTTTCCACAGCAAGGTTAAGCTCCGAACCCTTCACTCTGCTTAAACGGGCTACCAGTTCTGTTTCCCCGACTTTGCGACTGGCTTCACCCAAAGGTTTAACCAAAGTCCCAAGTCCGGTTTTCTCCTCCAAAAAAGGAGTTATGAGAGGAAGCATTACTGAAGCCTTCTGATCAGCTCTACTTAGCGAAGGTCCGGAGAGTTCTTCCGAGGCCCTTGGAACTTCTGAAGATGGCCCCCCCTCAGTCGATTCACTTTCATCTGTTGACTCAGATGAAGTCGATCCTTGGGCAGGAGGAGGCTCAATGTGTCTTTTTCCTCTTCCAGGCCCCGGTAGAGTAACCTCCGGTCGTGGCTCCGAAGTTGTCGAAGGCCTTTGAATTGTATCTTCGAGGGATACTTCGACAACAGGAGGCTCTGCAAAAACAGAAATATTATACATTGTATAATTTTGCAGAAATTGATAAAAATTATGCAAAATTTACCTTCGACATTCTCTGGAAGGTCGAGCACTGGACTGATCGGAGGATCAAATGTGAAGTCATCATCTGACTCCGCAGTTAAATTTTCCGCTATCGGAGCATCTCCGTGATCAGCCCTTTCCTCCACAACCGAAGTTGCAGGAATTTCGGTTTCATCTCCACCCATAGGGGCTTCGATCTGTTCATCTTGGGTATCCGGAGCTCTTACTTCTTCAATGTTGGTTTGGGGCTCCGGTATACCTGCAGTATCTTCAATGTAAATACTTCGTTGAGCTGCATCTTCATCAATCAATTTCACTAATAAAGTACCTTCATCCTCTTTAGAACCAGAAAGTAAGGTTCTTGAGCTTGAAGGAGCAGGATCCGAAGGCGCGAGATTCTTTGGCTTCCGAGCCACCTTCTTCACCGGGGTTTTCGCTGAACTTGAAGCTCTGGCTTCAGCTACTCTTTTCTTGGGGCCTTTCTCCTGAGGCACCCAATCCATCAGAGGGGGTGGAATTAACTCCAGCATTCCCCATACTCTGTTAAATCGCTCCCAACTTCCGACTAATTTGATTCGCCATTCTTTTTCTGACGAAGTTGGAGCACCCAGAATCTTCTCCGAAGCCCTTACAATTTGTTCTGATGTAATAGGGTCTGAAGAAGCTAAAAAATAATTCGAGTTAGTCTTTCTTCGAAGTAAATATGTACAATGCATGTTGGTTTCGAAGTTACCTGCAGGGCTCGAAGTATAATTGATTTTGCGAAGGCCGCCTTTGGAGTCATCTTCGAAGATGATAGGCCAGTTGGCCATCAGTGGAGGAATTTGAAGACCGATGAATTCTTCAGCCAAGTCTCGCATACTGAGCCTTCGGCTAACTTTTTCAAGCAGGTTCAGGCGGGCTTCGAGCTGACCTTCGTCAGGTTGCACTAGGGCTTCTTTCCGGAATCTGATTTCTTTGAGGGGCCCAGCCAGAGGACTGCTAGCTCCGACTTCGGCATAAAACCACCTCAGTACCCAATCAGTGTACCATCTAGCATTGATGGCCTTAGCAGGGAATCGCAGAGAATATTCGTCTCGAAGCCTGAAATTGATGCTTCCGAAGGCAACCACTACTTTCTCACCTCCGGAGTCTACGGAGGTCTTCGGCTGACAAGTCGCTCTATGCAGTGCAGCGAAGATTTCAGCCCTCCCCTCACAGCCTTCGGCTCTCAGCGCCCACTCAAAGATAGCTAATCTAGCTACAGCATTCGGAGATAGCTGGGGGAGGGTTACATGAAACAGGTCAAGAACTTCGGCCAAGAAATCCACAGCAGGGAGGCCCAAGCCTGCTTCGAAAAAAGCTTCGAACACTACAACCTCTCCGGGTCTTGGTGATGGGATTGATTCTTTGCCCGGCCTCCGAACCATAACCCCATTGCTAATCTTACCCCCTGCTGTGATTGCCAAAGATTCTCTCTTGCAGGTAGACGGCCCTAACTCAAAGGATTGATCCAAGTACTTAGTCGATGGTGGGCACAGACCTTGGTCATCGGGGATTTGGGGATTTCTCCCCCCTGCCGCCATGGATGTTGCCGCCTGCATCGAGGGTGCCGCCGCCAATGTCGCCGCCGCTGCCGCTGCGGCTGCCTGCTGCCGAGCCAAGGCCGAAGGAGGCGCAGATCCCTTGGTCTTCACCATCGCGATTGCCGGATTGATCTGAGGGAATGGAGACTAGGGCTCAAGAACTCGAAGGCTAGGGTTCAAGAACTCAAAGGGCTCAAAAAGCTTTGACTGAGAGGAAGCGGTGAAAAGGTAATCGGGTAAGTTTTGGGGCTCTTTATTTATAGCCTAATCTTTCCGTTTGTTACCGTTTGGGCTCTACCCTTTCGCATTCCCGCCTGTTATTCTCCCCCGAAAATAACGCCTCATATAACTTCCGTTAGAAACAGAAACTAACGGCTATTTTTTCTAAGTCTAAAAAGACTTTCGAACTTCCTGAGTCAGTTCTAAGATAGTTCGAACAGTAATTACTTTATGACTGATTCGAAGTTCATGTCTTCATGCATTTCAGAGATAAAACGAAAATCAATAACCCCTATGATTGGTTATCTTTTCTTTCCGTATACTGCTCTCCTAACGTTACAGGTCGTACGGAGAAGCGTATTCGAGGGGCTACTGTTGGGGGAAAATATCTCATCTTCGGGGTTATTGCTAAAGCAGCATGAAGACAGCCAACTAGTTCGAAGATTGTCCGAAGACCTTCTTCGAAGATGCTCGGAACCTGGTTCGAAGCCCGAAGACAAGTACTGGTTCGAAGTATGTCTTCGAACCAAAGCCCTTCAGGATCGTTTCTGCCAGCTAAGATGGAAGACTTATCTTCTATCCTATTAGATTAGTCTTTTACCATTTTAGCCCTATTAAGGAAACCGAATAGTTTCCTTAATGTCGGTTGTAATAGAGGGGTAAATAGGTCTTTTCCTTAATGTTTAGGCCTATAAATACCCCCCATTTCATCCTGTAATGGGGACCGATTACAAGTGATTCAATACACACTTTCGAACTATTCTAAGCTATTATCCTTTCGGAGGCTTAGAATAGTTTGCTTCGCAAACACTTCGTTTGTTAGTTTCTTTTCTACAGAAACCTGTTAGCGTAATCTTTTACGCCAACAGTAAGGATCTATCTACAAGGCATGTAAAAGATAGCGAAAGCATTCAGCCTACACATGCTAGTTACCAGAAGCAATGGTGATCATTTTTCAATTTTAAAGCATAAAAGCCATGCATATGACAAATATCAGATATATCATGTGAACTGAAACAGAACATGATCATTGACAGGTAATCAGCCAAATATACTAGCTAGAGAAAGTAAAGCAGATTAATCATATAGCAGAAGCAAGCTCAAAATGTGACTAATGATTATGCATGATATGAATGCACCCAAAAAGACTCAATAAAAATAAAGAAGAAGGAAAAACTGATACCAATGAAAAGATGACTCAAAATATCCCCAAAAGGATACACAACTCCCAAATAGAGATCAATAATCATGAGTGGGAATAAACGGTCCAACACCAGGTTTGGCAAAGGTGTTAAACCAGTGTCGAGCCATCTGCTCAAATGTAGGAAAGCAGAAGGAATCATATGAGTCTGGACCAAAACGCGGCTCAAAGCGTGGTCCTCTGTTTTGCCTAAAATCACGGTCACGAGGTCCAAAGTCGTATCCATAACGATCTGGAACTCTGCCGGAATGAAAACCACCCTCTAGAGCACGATCATAAAAACCGTCTCCTCTACCACCACCTACACGACGTGGCCTGGCCTCTAGCCTCTCTCTATGTCGAGGAACTCTTTGTCTACCACCCTGCTGGTAGAACTGCTCCTGCCCACCTCGAGCTCTCTCTGCTCGCTCAACCCGCTTCCTCCTGAAGCAAAACTCCTCAAGATGCCCGTCTCTCTGACAAAACTCACAATGATAGGTAGGCTTCTTGGGATGTTGTTGTGGCTTAGGGTTCTTAAGCTTGGTGGTGTTGGGTGTAGCATCCTTGGTGTGAGAAGGTCCAGGTAAGGAATCAAGTGAAGTGTGGAGATTTCTAGGCTTTGGAACCAGATCTGCTTCTTAGGTGGAGCTTTAGGTTGTTCTTGGATCACTCCATCCTTGGGCTGACTATCCTTAAAGGACTAAGTGGAGTGAGTCTTGGGATATCTCTGTTCGGGAGTCATTTTACTCCACTCCACTGCTCGACTAATGGCACTCTCAATATCAGGCTTGGTATAGGTGTAACCTACCCCAAAACCATCCTATCTCTTGAACTACTGGATCATCATGCCGAGCTGTGGCTCTCTGGCACTAATGCAACTCACGATCTGACGGAGGTAAAAGTTCTCGTTCTGAACATCAACTATCTCCTCTCTCAAAGAAGCTAACACCTCCACCTGAGACAAGCAGATCTCACACTCTTTATCAACTTCGACAGACTTCTCAGCTTTTAGCTTGATCAACTCCATTCTAATGGATAAGCAGTTCTCACAAACAGTGGGTGGAACTGACAATGTCTCAAGCTCTAGTTTAGTCTACTCTAACTCAGCTCTCACTCCAGCTAACTCGCTCAACTGCTCATCACTCTTGGCTCTCAGCTCAGCTATACTAGCTAAATGAGATGGGCAGTCTACACAAGGTACGACGACAGTGGCATGAGCATTTTTCAGCTCCTGCTGAGTGCTCTCAAGCTCAGTGGCCAATGCGTCTCTCTCATCTACTCTCTTTGTGTACCTGGACTTAAGAGTCGTCAGGTCACACAACAACACCTCACAGTTAGAGCACTCACCACTATCACCCAAGCAAGGGGAAGAAGACATACTCTCAATCTTGCCATTTGCCGTGGCAAGCTCACTTTCAAGCTCATCTATCCTCTTCTTAGCCCCTCTAAGCAGTTTCTCCCTATACTTCAACTCCTGACTGTTCTGTTCTAGTAAATTAACAACTTATTGTTCATAGGAAGATGCCTTCTCATCGTCATCATGGTCAGAATCATCGGAGAAGTCCTTCTCTTTCTTCTCCCCAAGAGCCATTGAGTAGAAGCTCTTGTGGGGTCTTCAGCTGTGACGTGAGCGACTCTTCGGCTTGTCCCCGAAGGTCATGAAATAGAGGCCTGCCAGATTGTCTCTGTACTTCCCCTTTCTGATCATGATCTCTTCATCACTTGAACTTGAAGACAAGGAGGAAGACGAGGATCTCTTGGTGTATCTTTTCTCCATCTCGGCGAAAAAGGTCTTGTCTCGCTTCTTGTTCTCACGCCTGTAATCCTTTAGAGCCTTTCGAAAAAATCTTGTCTTGGGTTTGCCCTTTGTGGAGTTGTCATACTTGCCGGAGTTGTAGGAGTTGCCGCCGGTGCCCTTCTTGTAATTCTTCTGCTTGGGGCAGTCGGCGATGAAATGACCTGGGTCACCACACTCAAAGCATCCAGATTTTGTGCCGTGTCTCTTAACCATTCGCTTATCATAGACATGTCGCACCCGGTTGTTAAACAAGCACAGATCATCATCTCCTAGAGTATCAAGTTGTTCCTCGGAGATAGACATCAAGGAAAAGGCAGTACAACTCATGGCATTTGGATCAGCCGACGGTGTCGCAAGCGCCAGAGTCTTTGAGCCAGAATCAGTGAGATTTGATCTCAACTGAATATCGACCTCTAAGGCCTTGAGCTTACTAAAAAGCTCTGCGACGGTCAAGGTATCATAAGACGCGCTCTCAACAATAGAAGAGACCTTGATCTCCCAGATCTTAGGGTCCAAGGTATGAAGTACCTTAAGCGCCTGCTCATGATCCGAGACCAGATGATCACGCTTGGCCTTGTTAACGCGAAGCTTGTTAATGATCGATTGTAAACGACCAAACAAATCCTCAACAGTCTCACCCGGCTTTTGTGAAAAATTTTCATACTCACGCCGGTAGGTCTGGTAGAGCCTAGCCTTGACCTGAGCTGTCCCCTCATGATGTGCCTAGAGGGTAGCCCAGATCTCTCGAGTAGTGGTGAGATGGCTAACACGCTCAAACTCACTAGGACCTAGACCAGAAAATAAAATATTCACCGCCTTACTATTATTTTGATGCTGGGTAACTACATCTGCAGCAGTATCCACAGCAATAGTCGTTATGGTGAAACTAGGGTGAACACAAATCTCCCATATGTCCGAGCTCTGGCTCATAAGGTATGCTCACATGCGAGTCTTCCAATAAGTGTAGCTAAAAGCTTCTAGGGATGGGATTTTACCAGAAGACGTCATGGTCACTACCTAGGTTTTGAATCGGTTAAGATCTTAGAAAAAACCTAACCTTGCTCTGATACCACTTGTAGGACCGAAAGTAGCAACTAGAGGGGGGGTGAATGGGCGCCTAAAAATTTCTTGCTAAACTATGATCTAATCCCAACACCCAAACACACTTAACCAGACAAATAATATTAGCAAAGCAAATTACTGGAATTAAAGTTGTCTAGTCTAAAAATGACGAGTGTCGAAAATAAAATGATATTAAAAATTAACTAGACTAAATAAAATATCTACAATGAATAAAAATGAATACTAGAAATATTTAGTGGCGTAGGCAAAATACCTAAATATATTATTAACTATTCAGATTGCAGTCTAAAATAAAAAACTAACCAACTGAATAAAACATGGACCATCTAGAAATTAATTCAGAAATAACCCTAAAATATTTCATGTAATTCTAGAATAATATAACTGCGACTAATAAATTTTTCTTTTCATTTTATATGAGCAGATTAAATAGATAAAAAGTAATACGAGATAACTAATAAAAATCTAACAAATTAACTTCGACATTAATTTTTATGGTAATAAAAACTAGATAATTATTGGTTTAACTAAACTACTAACAATAGGGGATTAAAAAAAACTAACTACGAAATTTCTAAACAGTTTTTCAGCAAATTTAATAGATAATTATCTCTAAAAACTAATCAACTAAAAAATATAAGATTAAAAACTTACCTGAGTCATGTCGTCGTGTGCCTCGGTTTGCGTGCGTGTGCCTTCGTGAATCCCGCCATGAAACTCCGGCCGGCGACGTCGATTGTTTTCCCCGCCTTCCCTCCTGTGTGCGGCCGGCACGGCGGCCCGCTGCTAGCTTTCAAGACCTGCCGCTTTGCTGTGACACTTACCTCGATAATCGTGTGAAAATAAAAAACCTGCGCTCTCCTTTCAGCCGCCTGCGCTGTGTGGAGAAGAGGTCCCTTCTCCCGCCGAGGAAAACATGAAATAATCCCCTGCTCACGTACTGTGTGGACTCGATGGCTTGACTAGCGGCGATGAGAAAATTTTGAACGCCGGCGGAGAGGAAAACCAAAGGAAAAAAGATGACTAAAGGTTGGATTGTAGATTGATCTGAGAGGAAAAGAAAAATAGTCAACTATCCCCAGGGGGGATAGGGGCTTATTTATAGGCGACTCGTAATACATGAAAAGACTAATTTACCCCTAGGGTAAATTAACACTGACTCTAAAATAAATTCCGAAAATTACAAAAATATCTTTAGAAAAAATCACCTGACTCAACTAAAAATATTCTAAACTTAAAAACTAAATATTAATACCCTAAAAACGAATTAATCATAGATTGTCAGTTTTGCGCCGAAACTGACAAAGCGTCCACCGTCTTCGCACCGGGTGCCCGGATTGGGCCAACCCTACCCCGCAGCTTCCTCAGCCCGACAATCGCTCGCCGCCCGTGTACCGGAGTCAAACCCAGTCAACAGACCAGTGGATCATCTGCCGCTCCTAGCCATGTACCCGGATTGGGCCAGCCCGACTCCGCGGCTCCTCTGCCCGGCCGTCGCTCGTTGCTAGTGTACCTGAGTCACATGCGCCTCAAACTCGGCAGGTCTTCATCTCTCCCTTCCTTTGACTTCCGTTGACAATCACTCATCACATCTGGAATATCAAAACCATATTCTTCAACATGGTTTCTCAGTTCTCGTGGCATGGGTCATCTTGTTACACTTTGGTGTGCGGGGATGAGTGCGTGCCTTGTGGGTATAGTAGTACACCTCAGATTAGAGTTTAAATCTTTTCAAAAATCCGAGCCCACTGTCAAGGGCGGGTTGCGTGACATCCCATAGTTAGTTTACATTTATGAATGTTGCATGATGGAATGGCATGTAAGGACTGTTAAGTGAGGAGGGCTGACTGTACTCCTCGAGTTAGTAGAAGTTGCATTGTCCATGTTTATTATTTTGTACAATTAAACTTGACTACATTAAATGCTACAACTTAAAAATATATTTTTCCGCACTTTAAACCCTTATCATTTTTCCCTTGTTATTATCCTGCATTACTATTGCATTCTCGTTGGCTTGTTGAGTACTCTTGTACTCATACCCGTTGGAAAAATACTTTAGAGACTACATACTACGATGAGGATGGTCTGGAGTAGCGACTCAGTCAAGGACGCGAGACTAGCGGAGATGTTCATCGCATAGTTTTCTTTTACTAGTTTCTTTTATTTTTTACACTTGTGTAATAATGTGGTCTGCAAACCACGGATGATTGCTGTATGTACGATGTCGAGTGATGAACATCTTGTTATTATTGTTTTTTCTTTGAAAATTCAATAATATCTGGATTTTATTAAATCCGTGCGTTACAGTCTCCGGCCAGTACTCTAGTACAAAAGGTAAAAATATCTCAATACCACTATAGTATGAATCCAAAACCATGGGCCCCTGCCCCTGGTATTGGCAAATGTACTAGCATAGACTTTATCTTCTTACCCTTATGAAGCTCTGTAGCCAGAGCCCTATAAGTAGAGGGTAAAGTAGACTTTTTCTTTTGTATTTGCCTATAAAGGCAGGGCACTACCCTTGTAAGAGGAGAGAGGTTACACAATAGCATAATCACTATAAAAATATATGTTTCTTATATGGTTTGTTATTACATTTAACATGTAGATAGAATAATATTTGTTGGATATCATAATGAATGAACATGCTCTGCAGGTTGTATTCTATCACCATGTGGCACAAGGGTTTTAGGAATCTTGCAATCACCCGGTACAAAAGACAAGGAAAATAATGATGAAAATGAATATGTTGACTGGTTACATAGAAATGACAAATATGTGAGACTATTTGGAACCTCCTGTCCTACACATACAACGCGTCTAGAAGGTGCAATCCTATCTTTTTCACGGTGGTGAATTGATTAACATACACTTGTCTTCGATGTTTGCAAAGTTATGCCTTTGTCTAGCTGTCTAATAATATGTATATATACAGAAGCACAACTCTCATCGAACGAAGACGAGGTGCATAAGAGGGAAGAGAGGAATAGAAGATAGTGAGAATATTGTGTGAGAAGAAAGGCTAAGTAAACCAACGCACAAAGATATGATAGGAATAAAAGGCAGTGCAGATACACATCACGACAAGTTTCTAAGTCACCACCAGCTATTTCTGGTATATACTCAATGTGTGCCAAGGGTAAATTACTATATACACAGACATACTTAACTATATGGATTGGTTAATATGGTTACCTTTCTATATATGTTACGGGAGATTTACCTTCATAAAACCAACCTAAAAATATTGCAGGATCTCAGTTTGCAGAAGACCAACAAACACCATGTGGGACAAATTATTCCACTGTTTTGCAACCATTAAGAATAGTAGTAGACAACAAAGTATTTTCTCAGACAGGTACCTCTATAAATATACATTTCTTATATTCTTTGTTATTACATTTATCATGTAGGGAGGATAATGTTTGTTATATGTCATATATTGTATGAACTTGATCTGCATTAGGTATTCTATCCCCATGTGGCATGAGGGTTTCAGGAGTTTTGCATTCACCCGGTATAGACGACAACTAAAATAATGAAAAATATGTGAAACTACTTGGAACCATCTATAAAAACATACAACATGTCCAAAAGGTGCCCTACTACCTCTTTCATACCGTTGTCTTTATTACCAGACACTTGTCTTCTATTCTATGTTTGTAAAGTTATATTGTGTATCCAACTATCTAAAAATATATGTATATATACAGGAGCACAACTGTCACCGAACAAAGACGAGTTGCATAAGAGGGAAGAGAGGAATAGTAGGTAGCGAGAATATAGTGCAAGAAGAAAGGCTGAGAAAACCAACGCGCAACGAGATGAGAGGATTAAAAAGCGGTGCGAGTACACATCACGACAGATTTGTAAATCAACACCTGCTATTTTAATGTGTGCCAACGGTGAATTACGACATACACATACATACCAAAATATACGGGGACTTTTGATTATTTGCCATCCTCTTCATATGCTACGTTCTCAAATGCCATCCTCTTCGTTGAATTTTCTTCTTTGCCACTCAAATCTTGTGCATCTTGATTGTATGCCATTCTAGTCACCAAACAAGTAAAAATGCCAATTTACCCCTAACACTTGAGGGGTACAGGGGCTTGAGGACAGCAGTGAAGGGGCTAGGGGCCGGAGGTGGAGCCATGAGAGGCTGAGCGTCGAGGGGCGTGGGGCCTCGGGGCTAGTGGCGAAGCCATGCGAGTTCAGGCATGGGAGCTCAGAGCCGGCGACAGAGTCATGGGATGCCGAGGTGGAGGGGCGTAGGGGCTCGAGTTCGTGGGTGGAGGGGCTGGGGGCCAGAGGCCGGAGCCATGGAGCCATGTGATGCTGGGGTGGAGGGCGCGGGGGCTCGAGGCCATGGGTGGAGGGGCTAGGGGCTAGAGGCGGAGCCGCTCAAAGATGGGCACTGAGCGGCGCGAGGCCTCGGGTGAGGAGCCATGTTGAAGATCATGGGCCTCATGGCTCCAGAAGTGATGAGTGATTGTCAATGAAAGTCAAAGAAGAGAGGAGACGAGACCTGTCGTGTCTTGGGCCGTGTGTGACTGAGGTACATGGGCAGCGAGCGACTGCCGGGCAGAGGGGTTGTGGAGTCGGGCTGGCCCAATCTAGGTACGTGGGCCTGGAACGGTAGGGGATCCGCTGGTCTGTTGACTGGGTTTGACTCAGGTAAACGGGCGGCGAGCAATTGCCGGCTGAGGGAACCGCAAAATTGGGCCGGCCCAATCCGGGTACCCTGTGCGAAGACAGCGAACTCTTTGTCAGTTTTAGCGCAAAACTAACGCCCAATCTAGATTGTCGATCGGAGATCCGATAGTCCTGAAGTGAAGCCGTAGCTGCTACGAAAGCTCCACATCAGGACAAGCTATCCATAGATAGGATTTTACTATTTTTCCAATTGGGCCCGAAGTTTTATTTTTGTGTAAGTGTGTATTTTACCCTAGGGGTATTTGCATTATTTCCAGTTTTTGAACTGTCTATGAAAGGCCATGTATACCCCAGGGTTTCACCAACTCTTCCAATTTAAAAATCCCGAGTTCACTTTACCAAATCCTCTCAGAAATTTTCTTTTGTTCATCTCTTGATTGATTTCTTCGGCATTTTCTTGTTCCGCGCTATCCAAAAATCAGTGCCAGTAATACACAGTGCTCTGTCCGGTTTTTCCAAGGGAATACTATTCCCGGTTTTCTTCTCTAGAGGTGTTGGCGAGCTGTAGACAGGGCCACGCGGCATGAAGCGTGGCGCTCAGCCAGGCATTGAGATGCAAGGCGTGCGGCCGGCTTGAGCAGAGCGCGGGGAGCGCCCAACGTGGGGACTCAGCGACGGCGCGTGCGCGTTTAAGCGGCAGCAACGCAACAATTCACGTGCGACAAGTGGTCTCATGGCTGCGCTGTGATGCATGCGAGGCAACGTGTTCAGCGCTATAGAAGCCGACACTGTTTTGGCGCAGGAGAGGTGTTCGGATGAAGTCCCATGAACAGGATCTCAAAGCACAGTATATTTCTGAACAAATTTCTGTGAATGTTTTATTAGTTCGGTTTTCATTCTGCTATAGATTAAATTGATACAAGCAGTTTAAATTTCAGTTTGCACTATTACTGTTTATTGATAAATCATTGTATCCTTAGTGCTTTTAGAATCATCTGCGAACAATTTTAATCGCCTGTAGTTGGTTTATCTGAGTAAGTGCCTGAGAATTGATGATTTTTTACTTGTGCTATTTGAAATGCCCCTGATCTCTGAGACTATCTCATTACATCATACTTGACAGGAGAGTGATAGCACTACTGTCGTTTGTGAATTTTCAGTGATTTGTTTCGTTTCTTCTAGTTGTCTTTTGAGGAGCGTTGGGTGTTTTTGGGTAGGCCATCAATTCGAAAGAGTTTGTTGAGGCGCCCATTCACCCCCTCTAGTCGCTACTCTCGGTCCTACAAGTGGTATCAGAGCCTGGTTAGGTTTTTTCATACCTTAACTGGTTCTAACCCACGGTAGCGATCATGACTTCTGCTGGCAAGGTTCCGTCCCTTAAGGTCTTTGGCTATAACTATTAGAAGACTCACATGCAAGCCTATCTATTGAGCCAGAGCTGAGGGATACGGGACATGTGTATTCATGCCAAGTTCACTGTTCTTCTAGCTACTGAGCATACTACCCCTAAGGTAGTCGCTCTGCATGACCTGAACAACAAGGCAGCGAACATTCTGTTTTCTGGTTTAGGTCCCAATGAGTTTGAGCGTGTTCGCCATCTTGACACTACTCGAGAGATCTAGGCTACCCTCCAGGCACACCACGAGGGGATAGCTCAGGTCAAGGCTAGGCTCTATCAGACCTACCGACGAGAATATGAAAATTTCTCACAGAAGCCAGGTGAGATTGTTGAAGCTTTGTTTGGTCGCTTTCAGTTGATCATTAACAAGCTTCGGACCAACATGGCCAATCGAGATCCGCTGGTCTCAAATCATGAACATGCGCTTAAGGTTCTTGATACCTTGGACCCTAAGATCTGGGAGATCAAGGTATCCTCTATTGTTGAGAGTGCTTCCTATGATACCTTGACTGTCACAGAGCTTTTCAGTAAGTTCAAGGACTTAGAGGCTGATATCTAGTTGAGATCAAATCTCACTGGTTCTGGCTCAAAAACCCTGGCCCTTGCGACACCTTCTGCTGATCTTGCTTCTTTGAGTTGTGCTTTGTCCTCCTTGATGTCTATCACTGAGGACCAGCTGGATCTGCTAGGAGATGAAGACATGTGGTTGTTCAATAGTTGGGTTCATTGTTTCTATGATAAGAGAATGTTCAAATGACATGGCACAAAAGTTGGCTGCTTTGAGAGTGGTGATCCATGTCATTTCATCGTCGACTGCCCCAAGCGGAACACACATAAGAAGGGCACCAATGGTGGCTCCTATGACTCCAACAATCACGACAACTCCACCTTCACAAAGGATAACCCCAAAACGAAGTTCTTTTGAAATGCCCTGAAGGACTACCAGCGCGAGAACAAGAAGCGAGACAAGGCCATCTTCGCCGAGATGGAGAGAAGCTACTCCAAGCGATCATCCTCTTCTTCCTCTTAATCAAGATCAATGTAACACCCCAAATTTTATAGCAATAAAATAAATTTATAAAAAATAGAAATTTTCAAAAAAGATTTATTTTAATTCTCATAAAGTCATAAATGCCTAAGTAAATAGAATCCAGAGAAATAATTCAAATTCTAATCTGAAAAATTTATATTATGTTCCTAAGGCCAAGATACAATTTTGGGATTGTTTTACAAATTTTCCCACCTTGGATGCTAGTCCATAATTTAAGGATCAATTTTTGCAATTATGTTTATTCAGAAAATCAATTTAAATGCTAATGGGTTGCTCCCCTCATTTCTCTCTCCCCAACCGGCCCAACCCATCCTCCACGGCATCCTCCCATTGACAAGCGGGCCCCATCTGTCAGCACGCTCCGCCTCGCTCCCGAGCCTTGGCCCAACTATCAGCCTCCTCCCCTCATAGCTTATGCACTTAGGCCCACCTATCGGCGCCGACCGTTGCGCCGTTGGACCTCATCCACTCACTAACCGGTGGCCCCGCCCTATTAGTCATTTTCAACCTTGAGCGTCCGAGATCCATGGCCACCGCAGTGAAATCTAGTCACCTCTGCCATGGGCCTAAGCTCCACTTAATCGCCAGAATTAAGTCACTGTAATCCTCCGCACGTTTTCCCTCGGATTCCATCGCGATTAGTCCCTTTAATTGTTGTTAATGCCTCACCGGAGTTAAATCCCCCCTTCTTAGTCTTCACTGCGCCCAGTCACCTCACCCTACCGGATCACTATAAAAGGACCCCTGGGCACACCACCTCCAACGCACCTCCCAATTGCCTCCCTTAGACAGAACCGAGTGCCACGTTAAGCATTTTCACACTGCCCCTCTGCTCGCCCTCCAGTCGCCGCTCGCCATCGCCGGAGTCTGCCATCCACCTCGTCGTCACCCTCGCTATGACCGTCGTCGCCTCCCCGAAACCGCCCACCCCTTCGTCCTCACTGAAGACCATCGGAACACCATCCCCACCGATGAACCGAAGCACTCCGCCACCCCCACTCATCACCGGCATCGCTCCGTTGGTCTCGAGCCACCGTGCCAGTATCATCGTGTTCCCCTCAAAAGTTGAGGTGCATCGAAGGCATGGTCCGAGTGAGGTTCGTCGAGGAGTGTGCTCGGGGAGAGACACTGCGACGAAGTGCTCATGGAATGCTTCATGCGGACGCCTTGGATGAAGGAGGGACTTCGAAGGGTGGTACTCTGAAGGTGGGGCTTCGGAGTGTGGCTGACTTGAGGTACTTCGGCCATACATGGCTTCAGTACTTAGACTGATGGAATTCGAGTAGGGAGTAGCTGCGAAGCCATGGTGGTCCACTCCAAAGGTGATGGCGCAAAGGCACAAGGGCTTTGATGGCTTCGGCTCAAAACCGTCAATATATCGAAGGCTGGCTTTGGTGAAGCGAAGGCCATCAGGCTCAAGGCTTCTCACCGAAGCTACCACACCCCTCGCGTGTAAAAGGGGGCTTTAGAAGACTCCAAAACTGCAAAGGCTGATCATGTTTGCTCTGCAAAAGCTGATGTTGTCTCCTCTGCGAAGCTGTCAAAAGAAGCCTCCAAATAAAGTAGACTACCATCTATACCCCCCTGTTCTGATAAGATAAAATCAGTGTAAACCCTAGGGGTAAAGTAGTCTATTCATAGGGCTGAACAGTGCCTATAAATAGTGGAGGCTAGCTAGGCAACAGTAACACTTTGAGCAGCCATTTTAGAACTCCTGTGCTAGCCGTCATTCTCTTGTATTCAGTCTGTGAGTTCATTTTGTGTTCCCTGTTCAAGAAATGAAACTTTGATTATGTTTTCATTTTCTGCTTGAACTTGTATGCCTGCCTTGCACTGCATGTTTTGATTTCATTGTGCTCCACTTCTTCCTGGTTTGGGTTTGTTCACTAGGGTGTTTTGGAGAAGTGTGCTAGAGTTCAGTGTGTGTAGTGTGCTTTTCAGTGTGCGTTCGCTCTGTGTAAACTGAGGAAACATCTCACTGTTACAAGCAAAGCACTGAGTGGTGTGTGATCGGAGCCTGCCTTCTTCCCTTAGCAAAATCTGTTGTGTGCGTTTTAACCTTCAAAACTTGATGCCTAGTATCAGTTGCTAGTGCGGAGTATCTGGTCGAAGTCTGTAGAGGGAAACCACCTCGTGCGAAGGGTGAAGTGTGAAGTCTGCTCAAGGCACCTAGTGTGCGGAGCCTGCACTGACTTAGCAGAATTGAGGATTTGGTTTTGTGAGTGGAGCGAAGTCTTCTTGACTTTGAACTTTTGCTCCTTTCGACGCCTGGTTTTGGAGCTGTGAAATCCCTCCGAACCAGAACTTCGAAGGGTATGTTTGAAGTCTGTTCCGTAGAAGACAGAACTAAAATAGAAGGCTATTTTTAGCTTGAAATTTTAAAAAGCTCCCATTCACCCCCCTCTTGTCGCCATTTTCGGTCCAACAATTGGTATCAGAGCAGGTTAAGATCACCAGTTGACCTTAACTGGTTTTGTGATCTGTTGGCGACTTGGACAGAGTGAGTAAAATACCTCTGTTTGATGGGACTGATTTTGCATATTGAAGGCGCGCATGGAGGCTTACTTGCTAAGCCAAGGAAATGCAATTTGGGAGATTGTGGACTCACAATACTCCATCCCTGAAACTCGCACCTCTCAAACAGAAAAAGATCAGTATAATGCTAACTCCAAGGCTAGAAATATATTGTTCATTGGTTTGAGTTGGAGTGAGTTTGATAGGGTTCAGCACCTAAGGATAGCTAGGGAGATCTGGACTACACTCACTATTTTTCATGAGGGCTCTACACAGATTAAGGCTAGGCACCAAAGCACGTACAATCAATAGTATCAACTATTTCTACAAGCGCCTGGTGAATCTATTGATGTCATGTTTTCTCGCTTTGATGCAATAGTGAGTAACTTGAGGTCCAACGGGATGCTCGCTTACAACGATCATGATAGGGCTATCAAGCTTCTCTATGCTCTTGATTGTAGCATATGGGAAGTGAAGATATCCAGCATTGAGGAGTCCACAGGTTATGACACATTGACCTGTGATGAGCTCTTCATCAAGCTGAAGTCCATAGAGATTGCCAAGGCATCTCTTGTAGTGCACAAAAACTCTTTGCCACAGCCATTGGCACTAGTTTCTAGCACTAGTCATGTCACCCCTGCAGAACCAAACACATCTGGTACTTGTGTTCTTCCTAGTGGTTTTGCTTTGTCCTCTCTAGTCTCCGTAACTAAGGAACATGTGGATACTCTGGATTATGAAGAGCTTGCTCTCATTGCCAGAAGGTTCACTCATTTTCACCATGAGAGACGGGATTAGAGGAGAAGTGGTTTTAAATGTTGTTTTGAGTGTGGAGACACTTCTCACATCAAGGCCAACTGTCCTAAACTCAAGAAAAGAGATGAGAGTGAGCGCCCCACATACCACAAAAGGAGAGGAAACCCTTTGTGAAGGGCAAGCGCGACAAGGTGGCTAAGAGGGTAGCCAAAGCTGCTTCCAGAGCTTTTGTTGCTGCTCTCAGTGATATCGACACTTCCTCAACTGAGGAGTCGAGCTCTGATGAGGAGGAGGAGTCCCCAAGGAAGGAGGAGAAGAAGGACAAGAAGGGACGAGATTTCATCGGCCTCTACTTCATGGCCGACAGCGATCACAGCGGCGATGAGCTTGGCTCATCTAAGGTACCACTATCCTATGACCAGCTTTCAATTAAATTAGATGAACTGAATGAAGTAGTTCTTGGTCAGGGTAGGTTGCTTGTGCAAGCCGCTAGAGATAGAAAAGACCTTAGACTTAGGCTAGAATCTGTTTCTACTGATTATGCCATGCATAAGTCTAGAATTAATGATGTTGAATGTGAATCTTGCACTGTTGTCATGGGTGAGCTTGCTCAGTTGCATTCTGTGCATGCTCAAACTCTTTCTGAGCTTGAGACTGCACAGAAGCAACTTTTGATGGTTGATTCTAGTCCTGATGATGTAAATGAATGCATGATCTGTTCTTTATTACGTGAGAGCATAAATTTACGTGATAAGCATGTTCAGGATTTAGAGGCTAGATTGGAGAGGGCCGGTAGTTCTAAGGATGTGCAACCTGTGTGTGATACTTGCATAACCCTTAAGGACCAGCTAGGCACTATTAGAGAGCGAGCTGAAAACCTTATGACTGAAAATGAATACCTTCTTTCTGTGGTTAACTAATGCATTGAGGGGAAGGGTAGGATGGACTTGCTCTTGGCCAAAACCAAGATGTGTGCTGACAGAGCAGGGTTAGCTCTGGGATTGGGTTTTGAGAGGATTCCTTCAGACAGTGAGAACAAAACTATTTTACCTCACCCACTACCTTAGAGAAAGAAAGAGCCTGGTTAGACACTCCATCAGCCAAAAAGCCTACCCAAACTCAAAAGAAAACCATTCCTCCTGCCAAGAAAATTCCTCCCAAGAAAACCACTCAACAGAAACCCAAGGATCCTATGAAGATTGCTCCTATGACCCATGTGAGTGCCCCTAGGAGAGTGTTTCATTGTTCCTACTGTCAGTGGGCGAGTAATTTGGTTGGTTTCTGTTTTCATCGCATCAAGGATGAGCGACGCTCTCAAGCGATGAGTTTCCAGAATATGCATTACCCATCTTTAGGTATGCATGAGTCTGAGTTTTACTCACATCCTATTTCGAGGCTCCTCGTACTTCCTAGAGAGGTTTTGCCCCTCGAGGTGTCCACCATGTTCCATATGGTGGTAGACCCCGTGTGAGTAACTTTGTGCCTCGACAGGTTAGGAGACCTCGTCATGCATTTGGGTCACAACATGTAGGTAGACCTCGTACTTTGCATCATTTTGATTTTCTTGTGCATAGACATGCTATTTTACTATGCCTACTACTCGCATCACTCAGTGCTGGATGCCTCGTCATGCTTTCACTCACCCCATCACTGAGCGATCGAGATTCTCTTATCATGTGTAGGCGCCAGACTGAGGCTTGGAGGGCACGTGGATCATGAACTCCGGTTGTTCGCGCCACATGACCAGAGATGCAGCATGGTTCTCTAGTCCCACCACAACCAAGCAAAAGGAACATATCACCTTCGGCAACAATAGAAGGAGTAGAGTGAAAGGTAAAGGTGTGGTACGAATCAACTCAAATTTCACTCTCAAAGATGTTGCTTTGGTTGAAAATTTGGGATACAATTTGCTTTCTGTATCTCAATTGCTTGATGTGGGCTTCGAAGTGCTATTCCATCGTGATACTTCGCAAGTACTTAATTTTGATGGCGCTATGGTCTGTAAGATCTTTAGAGTTGGGAGAGTTTTTGGAGTTGATTTCTCTGATTCATCTGGTTCTTCTCATTGTCTTGTTGCACATTCGACTTCTGAGCTTTGGAAGTGGCATAGGAGACTAGGGCATATGAGCTTTGAGTTGCTCACTCGTCTGAGTGCCCTAGGTCTGATCCGAGGATTGCCCAAGCTCAAGGTTGAGAAGAATTTAGTTTGCGCTCCTTGTCGACATGGAAAAATGGTTGTCGCTTCAGACTCTCCAGTCACCATGGTGATGACTGAACAACCCGGAGAACTTCTCCTCATGGACACTGTAGGTCCTTCTCGGGTTAGCACTTTAGGCGGCAAGTGATATGTGCTAGTTATTGTCGACGATTTCTCTCGCTACTCCTGGGTCTTCTTTCTTGCCAGCAAGGATGAAGTGTTTTCACACTTTCGGAGCTTGGCTTTGAGACTTTTCACTAAACACTCTGGTGCATTGAAATTCATTCGAAGTGATAATGGCACTGAATTCAAGAATAGTCTCTTTGTTGATTTTTGCATGGAGCATGACATAGAACATCAATTCTCTGCTTTGCGGGTTCCTCAACAGAATAGTGTTGTTGAGAGAAAGAACCGCACTTTGGTTGAGATGGTTAGGACGATGCTCGATGAGCACAGGACTCCTAGAAAATTCTGGGCTGAGGCCATGAACACTGCATGTTACATCTCAAACCGAATCTTCTTGCGCTCAATTTTGAACTTGACATCTTATGAGCTGCGTTTTGGGAGACAGCCCAAAGTTACTCATCTTCGAGTTTTTGACTGTCGTTGCTTTATACTAAAACGTGGAAATTTAGATAAATTTGAGTCGCGCTCTTCTGACGAGATCTTTTTGGGTTACACTACACATGGTCACTCTTATCGTGTTTTCAATTTGGAAACTAACACTGTCATCGAGTCATGTGATGTGAATTTTGATGAATCAACCCCCTCTGTTAGTTCTACTTTTGAACAGGCAAATGAACAGGACATGGAACAGACCATCTTTGAAGATGAAGATCCCAGAGATTTCGAGGATGAACCCATACTACCCTCGACATCGACCTCCGAAGCCGACCCCGCTTCGACCACTTCGGCGCAAGGTCCCGAAGCAACTACCTCGACATCGGTCATCTTGAACCACTGCAACGCACAAGTTGAGAGGGAGGCTGCATCCTGCCGTGAGGCTCCACACCATATTCAAAAGATGCATCCTCCCGAGCAGATCATTGGTGAGCTTGATCAAAGAGTAACACGTTCTCATGCTCATTTCATTGATTCCGCTTTTGTTGCTTCTTTTGAGCCCTTAGATGTTAGTCATGCACTTTCTGATTCTAATTGGATCAATGCCATGCATGAAAGAACTTGAAAATTTTGAAAGAAACCAAGTTTGGACTTTAGTTGATCCTCCACCAAATGTTCATTTCATTGGAACAAAATGGATTTTAAAAAACAAACAAGGGGAGAATGGGGCTGTAGTTAGAAACAAGGCTAGACTTGTAGCGCAGGGTTATTCTCAATTAGAAGGGATTGATTTTACTGAAACTTTTGCACCAGTTGCGCGTCTAGAGGCCATTAGAATTTTACTTGCATTCGTGGCATCTCGTGGTTTCAAACATTATCAAATGGATGTCAAAAGTGCATTTCTTAATGGTTTCATAGGCGAAGATGTTTATGTAAAACAATCCCCTGGCTTTGAAAACCCCAAATACCCGCATAAAGTCCTTAAACTTCATAAGGCTCTTTATGGACTCAAGCAGGCCCCTCGGGCTTGGTATGATAGACTTAAGTCTTTTCTGCTTGAGCGGGGGTATTTGATGGGTTCTGTTGATATAACCCTGTTCACTCTCAAACATGGCAAAGATTTCCTGCTAGTCCAGATCTATGCGGATGATATCATCTTTGGTGGCTCTTCTCATTCTTTGGTTGCCGAGTTTGCTACGTCCTCTTTCCAACGGATTCAGCTACATATCCAGATTCCATCGGAGGAGATCGCAATCACTAAATCAATGCATGTTCCTTTTTCAGGCCGAACCAATTAAGCACGGAATTTCTATTTTTTAGTCAATCTGTTTTGGAAATAATTAGTGGTTTCCATATGTAATAAGTTTTCCAAACATTGGGAATGTCCATAGGGATATAAATAACCCTAGAGACTTCAGTTGTAATTTGGGTTTTGATTAGATAAAAGTTTAGCCAATGCTACTTGTTCGTGTAAACCCGTGATCGGTTAGATCACCGGTTTCACGTTTCAGAACCCCAACTACCCTTTGTGCGTCTTTCATATCCAGCAATTGTAGTTGGAGTTCTGAAACGTGAAATCGACGATCTAACCGATCACGGGTTTACACAGACAAGTAGCATTGGCTAAACTTTTATCTAATCAAAACCCCAAATTACAACTGAAGTCTCTAGGGGTATTTATAGCCCTAGGGACGTCCCCAAAGTTTGGAAACTTATTACATATGGAAACCACTAATTATTTCCAAAATAGAATTACTAGAAAAAGGAAACTTGGATTCTTAAGTATTGGCTATGATTATTTCGTTGTAATAAATATATTATCTTCCATGTAGATATCCTCAGCTTTCCAAAAAGTCCAGAATCATCCAAATCGGAGCTTCCTTGTAAAAGTTGTGCATGTTTGAATTTTTTGTTGTTCATGCGGTCCGAATCTGAGTCAAAAACATGTAGAAGTTAATCTCCACTTTCTCCTCGCACATAAATAACGCCCCAAAATTGTATATTATGTTTTCATGGCCTTGACTGGGTCCCCAATCAACTTCCATGATGTTCCATGCTCTTGATGTGCTCTTAATGTGTCGCTTAATCCATAAAAGAATTTTTGTAATTGAAAACAAAGCTAGCTCATGGTGTAGCATCCTTAGCTCAAATATATAAAATGTAAATCTAATATAGAATGAATGAACCTTGGGTTGTTTATTGTAAAGTATAAGCATCATTATATCCGAGCTAGTGATGCCCTCATCAACCGAAGGACGTGTTTCTCGAGTTCCCATTCGCGACACGAATGTTGCAAAAACGTCACAACTCGTAATATGCAAGAATCAAAAGTTCGCTTCCATAACAAAAAGGTTCATTAACACGCCCAAGCATCCAAATATGGTGAAATAGTCACGAAGGAGGTGTTTCTCGAGTTTCCATTCTGTACACGAATGTTGCAAAAACGTCGCCACTCTTAATGTGCAAGAATCAAAAGTTTGCTTCCAGAACAAAAAGTTAGATTAAAATGCCCAATCATCCTAACATGGTGTAATAGTACGGAAGGAGGTGTTTTTTGAGTTTCCGTTCAACACACGAATGTTGATAAAACATCGCCACTCTTAATGTGCAAGAATCAAAAGTTCGCTTTAAGAACAAAAATGTTTTCATTAAAATGCCAAGCATCCAAATATGATGGAATAATACCAAAGGAGGTGTTTCTCGAGTTTTCATTCGGGACATGAATGTTGCAAAAACATCACCACTCGTAATATGCAAGAATCAAAAGTTTGCTTCTGTAACAAAAAGGTTCATTAACATGCCCAAGCATCAAAATATGGTGGAATAGTACCGAAGGAGGTGTTTCTCGAGATTCAATTCGGGACACAAATGTTGAAAAAATGTCGCCACTCTTAATGTGCAAGAATAAAAAGTTTGCATCCGAAACAAAAAGTTAGATTAACATGCCCAATCATCCTAACATGGTGCAATAGTATCGAAGGAGGTGTTTTTTGAGTTTCCGTTCAACACACGAATGTTGATAAAACGTCGCCACTCTTAATGTGCAAGAATCAAAGTTCGGTTCTGTAACAAAAAGGTTCATGAACATGCCCAAGAATCCAAATATGGTGGAATAGTAATGAAGGAGGTGTTTCTCGAGTTTCCATTCGTGACACGAATGTTGCAAAAACGTCACAACTCGTAACATGCAAGAATCAAAAGTTCGGTTCCATAACAAAAAGGTTCATTAACATGCCCAAGCATCCAAATATGGTGGAATAGTTCCGAATGAGGTGTTTCTCGAGTTTCCATTCCAGACATGAATGTTGCAAAAACAAATAACACTCTTAATGTGCAAGAATCAAAAGTTTGCTTCCGGAACAAAAAGTTAGATTAACATGCCATCATCCTAACATGGTGTAATAGTATCGAAGGAGGTGTTTTTTTGAGTTTCCGTTCAACACACGAATGTTGATAAAACATCGCCACTCTTAATGTGCAAGAATCAAAAGTTTGGTTCTGTAACAAAAAGGTTCATGAACATGCCCAAGAATCCAAATATGGTGGAATAGTAATGAAGGAGGTGTTTCTCGAGTTTCCATTCGTGACACGAATGTTGCAAAAACGTCACAACTCGTAACATGCAAGAATCAAAAGTTCGGTTCCAAAACAAAAAGGTTCATTAACATGCCCAAGCATCCAAATATGGTGGAATAGTTCCGAAGGAGGTGTTTCTCGAGTTTCCATTCCAGACATGAATGTTGCAAAAACAAATACCACTCTTAATGTGCAAGAATCAAAAGTTTGCTTCCGGAACAAAAAGTTAGATTAACATGCCCAATCATCCTAACATGGTGTAATATTACGGAAGGAGGTGTTTTTTGAGTTTCCGTTCAACACATGAATGTTGATAAAACATCTTCACTCTTAATGTGCAAGAATCAAAAGTTCGCTTCTGGAACAAAAATGTTTTCCTTAAAATGCCCAAGCATCAAAATATGGTGGAATAGTACAAAAGGAGGTGTTTCTCGAGTTTCCATTCGGGACATGAATGTTGCAAAAACGTCGCCACTCTTAATATCAAAGAATCAAAAGTTCACTTCTGTAATAAAAAGGGTCATTAACATGCCCAAGCATCCAAATTTGGTGGAATAGTACAGAAGGAGGTGTTTATCGAGTTTCCATTCATGACACGAATGTTGCAAAAACGTCACAACTCGTAATATGCAAGAATCAAAAGTTCGCTTCCATAACAAAAAGGTTCATTAACATGCCCAAGCATCGAAATATGGTTGAATAGTTCTGAAGGAGGTGTTTCTCGAGTTTCCATTCTGGACACGAATGTTGCAAAAACGGCACCACTCTTAATGTGCAAGAATCAAAGGTTTGCTAACGAAACAAAAAGTTAGATTAACATGCCCAATCATCATAACGTGGTGTAATAGTACGAAAGGAGGTGTTTTTTGAGTTTCCGTTCAGCACACGAATGTTGATAAAACGTCGCCACTCTTAATGTGCAAGAATCAAAAGTTCACTTCTAGAACAAAAAGGTTTTCATTAAAATGCCCAAGAATCCAAATATGGTGGAATAGTATAGAAGGAGGTGTTTCTCGGGTTTCCATTCGGGATATGAATGTTGCAAAAACGTCGCCACTCTTAATTTGCAAGAATCAAAAGTTCACTTCCGTAACAAAAAGGTTCATTAACATGCCCAAGCATCCAAATATGATGGAATAGTACCGAAGGAGGTGTTTCTCGAGATTCCATTCACGACATGAATGTTGCAAAAACGTCACAACTCGTAATATGCAAGAATCAAAAGTTCGCTTCCGTAAAAAAGGTTCATTAACATTCCCAAGCATCCAAATATGGTGGAATAGTTCCGAAGGAGGTGTTTCTCGAGTTTCCATTCTAGACAAGAATGTTTCAAAAACGACACCACTCCTAATGTGCAAGAATCAAAGGTTTGCTTCCGAAACAAAAAGTTAGATTAACATGCCCAATCATCGTAACATGGTGTAATAGTACGGAAGGAAGTGTTTTTTGAGTTTCCGTTCAGCACACGAATGTTGATAAAACGTCGCCACTCTTAATGTGCAAGAATCAAAAGTTCACTTCTAGAACAAAAAGGTTTTCATTAAAATGCCCAAACATCCCAATATGGTGGAATAGTACAGAAGGAGGTGTTTCTCAAGTTTCCATTCGGGACATGAATGTTGCAAAAACGTTGCAACTCCTAATATGCAAGAATCAAAAGTTCACTTCCGTAACAAAGAGGTTTATTAACATGCCCAAGCATCCAAATATGGTGGAATAGTACCGAAGGAGGTGTTTCTCGAGTTTCCATTCGTGACACAAATGTTGCAAAAACGTCACCACTCGTAATATGCAAGAATCAAAAGTTCGCTTCCATAACATAAAAGTTCATTAACATGCCCAAGCATCAAAATATGGTGGAATAGTACCGAAGGAGGTGTTTCTCGAGATTCCATTCGGGACACAAATGTTGAAAAACCGTCGCCACTCTTAATGTGCAAGAATCAAAGTTTGCATCCAGAACAAAAAGTTAGATTAACATGCCCAACAATCCTAACATGGTGTAATAGTACCGAAGGAGGTGTTTTTTGAGTTTCCGTTCAGTACACGAATGTTGATAAACGTCGCCACTCTTAATGTGCAAGAATCAAAAGTTCACTTCCGTAACAAAAAGGTTCATTAACATGCCCAAGCATCCAAATATAGTGGAATAGTACCGAAGGAAGTGTTTCTCGAGTTTCCATTCGCGACACGAATGTTGCAAAAATGTCACAACTCGTAATATGCAACAATCAAAAGTTCGCTTCCATAAGAAAAAGGTTCATTAACACGCCCAAGCATCCAAATATGGTGGAATAGTTCCGAAGGAGGAGTTTCTCGAGTTTCCATTCTGGACACGAATGTTGCAAAAACGACACCTCTCTTAATGTGCAAGTATCAAAAGTTTGCTTCTGGAACAAAAAGTTATTTTAACATGCCCAATCATCCTAACATGGTGTAATAGTACGGAAGGAGGTGTTTTTTGAGTTTCCGTTCAGCACACGAATGTTAATAAACGTTGCCACTCTTAATGTGCAAGAATCAAAAGTTCGCTTCCAGAACAAAAAGGTTTTCATTAAAATGCCCAAGCATCCAAATATGATGGAATAGTACCGAAGGAGGTGTTTATCGAGTTTCCATTCGGGACATGAATGTTGCAAAAACGTCACCACTCGTAATATGCAAGAATCAAAAGTTCGCTTCCATAACAAAAAGGTTGATTAACATGCCCAAGCATCCAAATACGGTTGAATAGTTCCGAAGGAGGTGTTTCTCCAGTTTCTATTCCGGAGATTAATGTTGCAAAAACGGCAGTATTCTAAATGTGCAAGAATCAAAAGTTTGCGTCTAGAATAAAAAGTTAGATTAACATGCCCAATCATCCTAACATGGTGTAATATTACGAAAGGAGGTGTTTTTTGAGTTTCCGTTCAGCACGCGAATGTTGATAAACCGTCCCCACTCTTAATTGCAAGAATGAAAAGTTCTCTTCCGGAACAAAAAGGTTTTCATTAAAATGCCCAAGCATCCAAATATGGTGGAATAGTACAGAAGGATGTGTTTCTCGAGTTTCCATTCGGGACATGAATGTTGCAAAAACGTCGCCACTCTTAATATGCAAGAATCAAAAGTTCACTTCCATAACAAAAAGGTTCATTAACATGCCCAAGCATCCAAATATGGTGGAATAGAACCGAAGGAGGTGTTTCTCGAGTTTCCATTCACGACACGAATGTTGCAAAAAACGTCACAACTCGTAATATGGAAGAATCAAAAGGTCGCTTCCATAACAAAAAGGTTCATTAACATGCCCAAGCATCCAAATATGGTGGAATAGTTCCGAAGGAGGTGTTTCTCGAGTTTCCATTCTTGACACGTATGTTGCAAAAACGACACCACTCTTAATGTGCAAGAATCAAAGGTTTGCTTAAGAAACAAAAAGTTAAATTAACATGCCCAATCATCGTAACATGGTGTAATAGTACGAAAGGAGGTGTTTTTTGAGTTTCCGTTCAGCACACGAATGTTGATAAAACGTCGCCACTCTTAATGTGAAAGAATCAAAAGTTCATTTCTGGAACAAAAATGTTTTCATTAAAATGCCCAAACATCCAAATATGGTGAAATAGTACAGAAGGAGGTGTTTCTCGAGTTTCCATTCGGGACATGAATGTTGCAAAAATGTCGCCACTCCTAATATGCTAGAATCAAAAGTTCACTTCCGTAACAAAAAGGTTCATTAACATGCCCAAGCATCCAAATATGGTGGAATAGTACCGAAGGAAGTGTTTTTTGAGTATCCGTTCAGAAACGAATGTTGATAAAACGTCGCCACTCTTAATGTGCAAGAATCAAAAGTTCGCTTCTAGAAAAAAAGGTTTTCATTAAAATGCCCAAACATCCAAATATGGTGGAATAGTACAAAAGGAGATGTTTCTCGAGATTCCATTCGGGACATGAATGTTGAAAAAAACATCGCCACTCTTAATGTGCAAGAATCAAAAGTTTGCATCCAGAACAAAAAGTTAGATTAACATGCCCAATAATCCTAACAAGGTGTAATAGTATCGAAGGAAGTGTTTTTTGAGTTTCTGTTCAGTACACGAATGTTGATAAAACGTCGCCACTCTTAATGTGCAAGAATCAAAAGTTCGCTTCCGTAACAAAAAGGTTCATTAACATGCCCAAGCATCCAAATATGGTGGAATAGTACCGAAGGAGGTGTTTCTCGATTTTCCATTCGCGACACGAATGTTGCAAAAACGTCAATACTCGTAATATGGAAGAATCAAAAGTTCGCTTCCATAAAAAAAAGGTTCATTAACACGCCCAAGCATCCAAATATGGTGGAATAGTTCTGAAGGAGGTGTTTCTCGAGTTTCCATTCTGAACATGAATGTCGCAAAAACGGCACCACTCTTAATGTGCAAGAATCAAAAGTTTGCTTCCGGAACAAAAAGTTAGATTAACATTCCCAATCATCCTAACATGGTGTAATAGTATGGAAGGAGGTGTTTTTTGGGTTTCCGTTCAACACACGAATGTTGATAAAACGTCGCCACTCTTAATGTGCAAGAAGAAAAAGTTCGCTTCCATAAGAAAAAGGTTTTCATTAAAATGCCCAAGCATCCAAATATGATGGAATAATACCGAAGGAGGTGTTTCTCGTATTTCCATTCGGGACACGAATGTTGCAAAAAACGTCACCACTCGTAATATGCAAGAATCAAAAGTTCGCTTCCATAACAAAAAGGTTCATTAACATGCCCAAGCATCAAATATGGTGGAATAGTACCGAAGGAGGTGTTTCTCGAGTTCCTATTCTGGACACGAATGTTGAAAAAAATCGCCACTCTTAATGTGCAAGAATCAAAAGTTTGCTTCTGGAATAAAAAGTTAGATTAACATGCCCAATCATCCTAACATGGTGTAATATTACGGAAGGAGGTGTTTTTTGAATTTCCGTTCAGCACACGAATATTGATAAAACGTCGCCACTCTTAATGTACAAGAATCAAAAGTTCGCTTCTGGAACAAAATGTTTTCATTAAAATGCCCAAGCATCCAAATATGGTGGAATAGCATGGAAGGAGGTGTTTCTCGAGTTTCCATTCGGGACATGAATGTTGCAAAAATGTCGCCACTCTTAATATGCAAGAATCAAAAGTTCACTTCCATAACAAAAAAGTTAGATTAACATGCCCAATAATCCTAACATGGTGTAATAGTACCGAAAGATGTATTTTTTGAGTTTCCGTTCAGTACACGAATGTTGATAAAACATCGCCACTCTTAATGTGCAACAATCAAAAGTTCGATTCCGTAACAAAAGGTTCATTAACATGCCCAAGCATCCAAATATGGTGGAATAGTACCAAAGGAGGTGTTTCTCGAGTTTCCACTCGCGACACGAATATTGCAAAAAAGTCACAACTCGTAATATGCAAGAATCAAAAGTTCGCTTCCATAACAAAAAGGTTCATTAACATGCCCAAGCATCCAAATATGGTGGAATAGTTCCGAAGGAGGTGTTTATCGATTTTCCATTCGCGACACGAATGTTGCAAAACGTCATAACTCGTAATATGCAAGAATCAAAAGTTCGCTTCCATAACAAAAAGGTTCATTAACACGCCAAGCATCCAAATATGGTGGAATAGTTCCGAAGGAGGTGTTTCTCGAGTTTCCATTCTGGACACGAAGTGTTGCAAAAAACGGCAGTACTCTAAATGAGCAAGAATCAAAGTTTGCTTCGAGAATAAAAAGTTAGATTAACATGCCCAATCATCCTAACATGGTGTAATATTACGAAAGGAGGTGTTTTTTGAGTTTCCGTTCAACACACGAATGTTGATAAAACGTCGCCACTCTTAATTGCAAGAATCAAAAGTTCACTTCCGGAACAAAAAGATTTCATTAAAATGCCA